>VDFB02353493.1:57362219-57803412 GCA_007258455.2 Sequoia sempervirens
CGATTTAATCTTTTTTTCAAAATAAATTTTCTTGACAAAATTAAAACCCATTTTAGATGAAACAATGCAGATTCTAAATATGTAATTTGTTTTGCAATTGAATTATTTTTTCTATTTTTCAATTAATTTCTAATAAAATTGGTCCATAAACTTTAAATATCAAAGTTTTTTACTATTTTAATAACTTTTGATCAACATAACATTTTGACAAACGGATTGCATGAGAGCAAACTTCAGACAATTCTTTTCAATTTGAAAAAAAAATCAAAAATGATAAGTTTAGGTCATCTTATGCATGTCGTACATGACGATTTTTCAAAACGACAAATCTGCCTAATAAAAAATTAGCAAAAAAAAAATTCAATAAAAAATTACAAAAAAATATCAAGAGCAAGGTTCAGTGAGTCATAAAACTTTTCCCAAAAGGATTTAGAAAAATACAATAATTTAAGTCAAAATATGGATGTCGTACACGTGCATGGTATGGTACAAAAAAAATGACTTTTAAATAGTGGTTTTGAAATGCCTATTGAAACTCAATTTGTACAATCTGGGTATTGAAATAAATTACATATTTGGAAACTAGACTCCGAGCACTACATTTTATAATTAGTGACTTTTTTAAAGATTTCATCTCTAAGTGCTTCAAATTTTAAGGTCAAATGTGTCAAATACTGAAAATCAGGGAAAACACTTCCACTTTTTGGCCAAAAAGTGGACTCAACTTCTTGCACACACCCCTATGTGTCACCTTTCCGCATGCTTGCAAGCTCAAAAGAATCTTTACAAAACGAGTCAGTGGTAAGCTAAAGTCCTACAATGAAATCTTATATCGCCAAGTAGATTCTTCTTGTGTGATAATGTTAGTGTCCTCAATCCTAATGGTTGATTTAAAATTAACCAATCTAGCATTGACTAATGATACCATAGATTTCACCAAAGTGTCAGGGTTAGGATACATGTTGCACCGTGCAAGCACAGGAGGAAATGGAGCATGTGCAAAGAGGGAATCGTGAGATGGGAAAGTGTGTGATAGGTTGTTGGGTTTCCTATGGGGACCAAAGGGAGAATTAACTTAAGTGAACCACTTTTGCACATGCTAATAAATAAGTTAGGTTAATGCGCTAGGTAAGGGGGGCAATGAAAATCATAATGTGAGGGCCCTAATAAAATGAATTAATGGCCTAGGTAACCTCCCTAGTGGTTTAATTAAAAAATAATAATCAGCATAAAATGGAGAGACTTGACCTAGGTATTGTAGGGTTTAACAAGGGTTTTAGCCCTAAAAGTGTAAATTTGCATTTTTTACAATATTTACAGATTGAGGACATACAAAAATGAAAAAAGTTCTAAAACATCCTAGGGTTTTTCTTAGGTTTTTATACCTTCACTATTATAAGGTTTCAATTATGGGTTGGTGCAAGAAGTTGGATCAACAAAATGTTCAAAAAGTGGAAGTGTTTATCTTGATTTTCAAAATTTCTCATAATTTCACTACAAAATTGAAGCCCTTACACATAAAATCTTAATAAAGTCAAGTAATATGATGTTTAATATTTTCAGTCTTGTTTTCAAATATGTAATTTATTCTAATACCCATATTCAATTTAAATTAATTTTTAATAGGCATGTATAAAAACCACTTTTTAAAAGTCACTTCTTTAGGACCATACCATGCAAGTGTACAAACACCTTAATTTGACCTAAATAAAAGTATTTTTTTAATTTCTTTTGGGAAAACATGTGTCTTATATTAAATATTGATGAAGATATTTTTTATATTTTTTTCCAAATATACTTAATTAATTTTTATTGGCCCTAATTGTTGTTTTTGAAAACCCCTCATGTATGGACAACATAATTTGAGTTAAAGTAATCATTTTTTTGGATTTATTTTCATTTTATAAATAATTATGTGTAGATTGATGTCAGATATATATTTTTTTTACAAGAAACTTAAAAAATTAAAAGTCTTATTAAAATAATACAAAAACCTGACATATCAAGTTATGGACTAGTTTCCTTAGAAATTAATTAAAAAATGAAAAAAAAAATCTAATCATAAAAATACTTATATAGTTGAAAACTAGACATTGTCAACTATAAGGGGTTTTAATTTCTTAGAAAAAATCTAGAAAAAAATCATCAACCATATTGCCAAAGTCAATTTTTATTTGGATGCTTTCATGACATTGTACTTGCACATCCAAGGCGAAGGGGTGGGTTTCCAAGCCTAAAACAAAAGCAACTAAATTGGTTTCAAATTTCAAAATTTATGAAAAGTGTACCCATTCTAAAACATGTACCCGTTCTAAAATATAATATAATTAGAAACAGGTACCCATTTTAGAACGAGTACTTATTTTAAAAATTTTGGGTTAGGAGTTTGAGCCTAAATGGGTACCCATTTTTTTATGAAAGGGGCACCCATTTTTGTCAATATTTTTCCAAAAATGAAACTTACCCTATATGTGGACCCTTCTTCTTTTACCCACACGCATCTTCTAATTACATTTTCCCTTTCTAGATCATACTAGGTTTTGTGCATTTCTTTTATCATTTCATTAATACACATTTTCTTTTTAGAGTTTTATCTTCATTATATGCTATCCCTTTTGCCTACCCTACTCACCAGTGACTATTTCACTAGGGTTTTTAATTTACAAATTCTACCATATCTTGGTGGAAGGATTTAAGGGGACATGTCCAAGGACTACATTGAATAGGAATAACATGTTTTTATATAAGAGAAGATTTAGTTAATGGGCTATGCAGTTATTTAAGTGATGGTAGATGGTGTGTGGCCAAATAATTGCCATACAAAAAAATTGCAAAGTATGCATTGTGTAGGGAAGGTTGATAAGACATGATGAAATAGATATAGTGGATGGGTATGAAGGAATGACATTGTAGGATGGATGAGATAACTTGCCCCAATTGCAATGTTCACATAGCTAGTTGATTTACACTGACACCCATGAATGGGTATCATTATACTACTTGTCCAAGGCACCACAAGAAGTGGTCTTTATCATTAGAAGAATTTATTTCCCTTTATAATTATTATTTATTTTTTCTATTTCTATTATTAAATTAGTTTTTGGAGTTTTATTTATTTTGTACTCTTTATGGAATTTTGGAATTTAGGTATTATGTGCATGGAGATTTGACATAGCTATTATGAATGCTTCAATCATGACATTCCAATAATATCATGCCTCATGAACTTGCTTTGCTAGGATCATTGCACTGATATATAATTCATAATTATGATGGTGTTCTTTGATAGTTGGGTTGGCCTCATCCAAATATAAGCATCTCGATAGAGTGCCACCATAACTCTTGTGGTAAAGTGTTGTTGCAAGGTTGCGATGGATTCTACATATTTGGTTGGTTTTATAATGAATTTGTATGGATTTAGATGGTGGAGGTGAGGATTACAATTTGAATTAATGATTTTTTAACCAATACTTTGGAGGTGAATGTGTCGATTGAGGAAGAGGAAGAGGAAGAAGAGGAAGAAGAGGAGGAAGAGGAAGAGGAGGAAGATGAAGAGGAGGAGGAGGAGGAGGAAGATGAGGGGGAGGAGGAGGAGGAGGATGAAGAAGAAGAGGAGGAGGAGGAGGAAGAGGAGGAGGAAGAGGAAGAAAAAGAAGACGACAAAGAGGAAGAGGAAGAGGAAGAGGAAGAGGAAGAGGAGGAGGAGGAGGAGGAGGAGGAAGAAGAAGAGGAAGAAGAGGAAGAGGAAGACGAATAGGAAGAAGAGGAAGAGGAAGAGGAAGAGGAAGAAGATGAAGAGAAAGAGGAGGAGGAGGAGGAGGAGGATATTGTAAGTCATTTCATAACATACCTTAGAAGCCATATCATAACATTAATAAAGTGTTATTTTGATCATATTACCCTAAAATGTAGAGGAAGGCTTCGCATCCCTCGAAGAAGTAGTAAGAGTATACATGCCCCACATCTTAGAATCAGAGTACATGGAAGACATTCAGATCAAAAGCATCAATTTGATACTATCACCCAAAAATTCTAACCTAACTCCAGTGGAGATCAGTTGTTCATCAAATGATAACGAATGATGCGAACAAAGGGGGCTCTCAAGGAACTCCACCCAATTACAGGCTTATCATAACTTAGCTCTAGTCGGATTGTTCTGTGCCAGATCTACACACGTCGATAGCCATATATTTTTGCCTCGCCCATATTATTGTCCTTTTATACTGTTTTTAATAGCAATATAAAAATCATTCGCATATGCGTACAGTCAACAGATATTTCTTATGAATTATCCATTCGAATGCTAGGTTTAATATTGAACAGTAATTTCTGTTTCAAATCTTATTACTGCTGATCTTTCTTCCGATATAACTTGGTCAAATCGGGACATGGGAAATGAATGAGAAAGCCTGTGGTGCGTGTTATTTGACGAATTTTTCTGATTAGTTCTTGACTTGAATCGAACAGAGCAATCCAAACATCCACGGTTATTATTGAGGCTTGTCATTTAGAACTTTCCGTAGAAAAGTAAACACATTTTTGTAGTACTTCTCTGCACTTTCACATTGGATACTAACTTTCTACACATTTGCCGAATAAGGACAGGTGTTTTCAGAGAAAAAATCAAGCTCAGTTAATCAAACCTACATCCCTGCAGGTTCTTCAACATTACGTGTACGGTTCGTCCCTGGGGAAAATTTTCACTTCCCATCTATTACGTGTTACTATGGGGAACTCAACCTTTTCATGCCAAAGGAAGGCTTATGGGTAATGCCCATAGGATGGAAATTTCTTTTCATATTCAATATTTTAAAGATATTTGTTTGTATGTTTAGTAATTTCAAATCTTTATAGTGGGTCAAGAGTTTTTTTGTGATGGTATATATGTGTATGCCTGAAATTTTATTAGCTAATTTCTTTAATTTTTATTATATTTTTTTAGTTTTTATTATCAAAAAGTCTATTATATTGTTTGTGAAGATATGAATGCATATAACAAGAACATGAAATTTTGAGCATCACATGTAGAAGTAATCTCACATAGTAATGCATAATTATGTTAGTACATATATAATGACTATATCAGCGATGATAGGTGAAGGCATTTTTAAGAGTAAAACATAAGCCACATTTTAAATGTAGCTAGTGTAAATACATAATTCATACAATTAAAAAGTGTTGGGATATTCATCCTTCAGATCTATATGGAAAGAGGAACAATATGCAATCCATTTTTTGGTTATCAAACATTATTGTGTAGAGGTATGTATTTTTATTCAAAAAATATTATGGGTGGAAGACCTAGATAGTTTGAGAAGTCTCACCGTCTCTCCACAACAAGGTTATAGGCACAAGACTTTCTATACTAGTGGTGTGCTAGATAATGACACATCTTGTTACACATTTGTACATATACTATTATTATTCTAGAGAGTATGAATAGGAAGCTTCATAGTTCATCTTAGAGCTAGAAAACATGAGGCTTCTCAACTTAATTCTTGTATGTCATAATTCTTGGTAAACACTAATAGACTCTTGAGCTACACTAGACAACATTAGTACTAAGCACAATCTATATTTAGTCTATATCCAAAATTTATGCCACAAAGTCAACTCCATGCAATTCTAATGTCACCATATTAGTTTAATAGTATTTTGATCAGATAACCCTAGAACCGATGCAACTACAACATTAGTGTTGAATTTTTATGCAATTTATTCACATATGGAAAACCTTCACACACCTCTCAAGAGGGCACTAAGAGTATGTCCACACCCATCTTCTTAGAATCAAAATACATGAATATAAAATATGTCCCTAATAATTTCTAGAAATTCATATCAATAGTTACATTATTTTGACACTATTTACCAAGAACTCAAAACTAATTGTAATGGGACTAGTTCCATGATAAAGGGTGGTCCCTACTTTCATACCTAGTAGTTCCTAGTTATAGATGTATTGTTCTATGCTACACCGATACATTTTGATAGGTATTTTTTTTCTTCACCCAAACTAGTTTTTATTTAACTATTTTTTAGTAGTAATATAAACTAGTATAGATATGTTAAGTACATCTATCTAAAACATACCAAGAGATATCAATGTGTTAAGTACAATTTTTTAGCATGACTTTATGGTTGCTTTACCTTAAGGCTTCTACTAGGAGAACATGTCCTATAGAAATTCAAAATTATCTCTAAGGTATACAATCAATCTTAGGCAACCAATAAGAGGTAATAAGAGGTAGAAATTTAATGATAAGAGAATTTTGGATTTTATAGATTCTCTTAAAATGTTAAACAACATGTTGACAAATTCCAAAGCACTACTAGATCCTTTCTACTAAGAAATAATGAAGCTTTTCATTATAGGAATTCATTGAAGACGATAGGTAAGTAAAGGAATATTTTCATGAAGTGAGGCTACATTAAGATGAACTTGTTGTAGATTTTTCCAATGATAAAGTAGGCCCTAAAATATGTTGCATTGCACCCTAACATTAAATGAGATTATCAATAATTTAGAGAGATTTAGTTGGGAAGGGATGGCAAAAATGACTATCAATATATCATATGTGCAATTTTGTTGTTTTTATCAAAGAATTTGCCAATTCTCAAATTTAAAAATTGAAATCTCAATCAGTTTTTACAAGCTTGACAAATGTTAAAATGAAGCATTCAACAAGTGGATCAAGGTCCAATATAATAAAAGAACATGTTTTAAGATGTTATTGTGGAAGTGATTTGTAATAATAAACACTCCATAATGTTTTTATGTTGGATTTACATTTAAAATTTATTACATCATATCATCAATTTTTATCTAATGTCTACCATTATGAATTTATGAATTTTTGTCTTTTAATTTATATATTTATATTTCCCAAATTGATATTCAATTAATGCAAAACTGATTTTTGGATTCAAACAAAACATGAAATAACAATCCAAAATATTTAACTAAAATAAATAATACTTTAATAACAATTTAATAATTTTTCATAAATAATTACTTATTATTTTTCAAGTTATGAAGAGCAAAAATAAATTCTCATTACCTGGACTTGACTCTTAACCTGTTGTTTTCACACTCGGCGTTTGGAGAACACTAGTACGAAGTGTCAGCTTTATAATTGGCAGTTTCAAGACCGAATACTTGATATAAAGGTCGCCCTAATCATGTTTAAGTTATACCATGATTTCTCTCTCTCCCTTGTTTTGGATTTGACCATATCAGCGTGACTTGTTGGCTAAGTGTAAACTTGTTTTAAGGTAGCTAGGTGAGTGTAAACAGCCACATAAACAGTCTGTGAAAGGATTTGACTCTGTAACCTAAGTTTTTGAGGAGAGTTTGAGGTTAATTTTAGTCAATAAAAAGAATAAAGAGATTTAATTTTAATATAAATGAAATGTAGAATTGTTATTGAGATAATATTTAAGAAAAATAATTTTCACTAAGTACATATATATCTAAGGGATTAATTTTCTTGAAATGAATACATTTCTCCAATAAGTAATTATGTTTGGTATTGATTTTCTATACTTTAGTTGAATAAAGAGGATTAATTTTCTTGAATTGAATGTACCTTTCTTATAAGTGATTATGTTTGGTATTAATTTTCTACACTTTTGTTGAATAAAAAGAAGTGTTGACAGAGGAAAATTCAAAGGGAAGGAAGATATAAATTATATTTATTTAATCAATATATGTTAATCAAGCTTAAGTAATGTAAATTCCTTGACATTATGTGTAAGTTTTTTCCACAACTAAAATTTTCATTTTTCATTTATTACATGATTTTTATGGGAAGCAACAAAATATTATCATCTATTTTTCCAAAATTTCTAATACCATAGCTTTCTAATACCTTAGCTTTGTATTGAGTGATGGGTGGGACTGTGGAGCACGAGTGGGAAAAGCGGGATTTTGAATCTCTGAACAATGGAGCAGGTCGTGGAGTAGGTTCTGAGGAATCCCAGGTAGAATCAACACATGTTTTGAGTGCAGAGAAAGGTAAGCATGAATCTGATGAGAAGGACATCGGAAACAAAATTCAAGTGGACCCAGGAGGAAAGACAATTCTGAGGGGTCCCCTGAAGGACAAAAAGGTGAAAAAGGCAAAATTTCCAATGAAGTGGTAGGGACTGCTGATAGGGAAGGACCAAGCGTAAGCCTTGGACTTCGCTATTTGGTGTTAAGCCAAATGGTAAATCGATTTTCCCTCCAGTGAGTAATCTTTTGGACCTAGTGAAAGGTGAGTTTTCCATCTCTGTGCCTGATCCTATTATTGATCATAATATTGCTTTGATGGAAAAATTCCTGGTTGGAAAGTTCATGGGCCCTAGACCAAATGTTGAGGTGGTTAGGGAGTTTGTCAAAAATAAGTGGAGAAATAATGGGAAGGTTACGATGGCTGCTCTTCCTAGAGGTTTCTTTTCCTTTGAGTTCACTTGCAAGGAGGATATTTTGGCTGTGAGTGGTGGACCTTGGGTCATTGGAAAATATTCTCTGGCCCTCAAGAAGTGGACCTCTCATTTGGATCTCATTGACTCTATTTTTGAGAATGTTCTAGTTTGGGCTAGACTCTTGGGTCTCCCTCTAGAATATTGGAATGTGGACATTTTCAACGACATTGCTAGTTCTTTTGGAGAGCTCCTATCTATTGACCCTATGACAACAACTAGAAAGCAGTTAGTGTTTGCTTGAATCTATGTGGGAGTCTCACAGAATGCTAACCTTCCTTCTTCAATAGGTATTCAATCTAAGTTGGGAACTTGGACACAAAATATAAAGTTTGAATCCATTCCCTTTGCCTGCTTTAAATGTAGAAAAATAGGGCATTGGGCTAAGAAATGTTCATTAAATTCTAGTAAAGAAAAAGAAAACCACCAGTCCAACCCTAAGATTGTCTGGAGAAAGAAATCTGATGGGGAAGGACAAGAAAGCAATACCAATACCCTTAATGAGGAGGCTGGAAGGAAACATGAAACTCAGAGGAATACCTCTGACTTTAATGATGAAACAAAACCTAAGGATCCTAATGTGCAGAAGAATCACCAAACAGGGGCAGAAGATAATGCTAGTCCTAAGGAAGATGATGAAAAAACACTGGAGAGTACGGAGGAAGGTAAAAGGGATGAGGAATTTGTATCCTCTACTCTGAAGATCTTATTAGAAGGAAAAGAAAATGTGTATCCTAGGTTGGAGGACATTCCTATCCAGGGTTTGTCTTTGGATATTGGCATTCCTATCGTGAATACTACATCTGTTGAATGCTCCCCTTCGAGTGACCCGCTTAAATTCTGGGAAAAAACAACTCCGGATTTAGTCAAGGAAACCTTTGAGGATCTAAGCCTGAAAACCGAACTTTTGAATGATAATCTGAATCAGCTTAGGAATGGCCATATGGATACCCTCCCTTGGGAGCAAAGAAGAATGTATGATAAGGAATGGGAATCTGGCAAAGAAATGGAGAGCCAAGAAGATACTGATTGGGAAGAAGTCCTCTCTCATTCTAAGAAAAAGGAGAAAAACAAACATTAGAATACTCCTAGTAGAGTTGTTACCAGAACAAGAGCAAAGGCGGATTGTGGAGCTACTAAGCTTAGCCAAGGTAGAAGATCGGGAAAATGGCAGAGAGAGCATGAAAGCTTTGAGGACATAGTGGATGGTGTTCAACAGACCATTCCAAAGATTCTCCAATCCATTGGTAAGATATGAAGATTATGTCTTGGAATATAAGAGGACTTAATAGCCTTCACAAGAGGGATGTTTTGCACAATTTTGTTAGGGATCATAAACTTGATATTCTCCTCATCCAAGAAACTAAAATGTCTAAAGAAAAGGTGGAAAATATCAAAATATTTTAGAACTATGGGAATCAAGGAAATAGTTCAGATGGTGCATCGAGAGGAATTGCTACCTTTTGGAACCAAAACCTCATTAAAGGGGAACCTTTGTTGGAGAGAAATAATCATGTGGATTCTAAATTCACACATATCATAGACAACCTTAGCTGGATTTAGTCGAATATCTATGCTCCCAATGGGAAAGGAGCTAGAAAATATTTGTGGAATGAGCTCTCTACTTTCCGTAGGATTTTTTATAATGACCACTGGGTAGTAATGGGCGATTTTAATACTCCCCTTCTGAATGAGGAAAAATTTGGAGGCTCTCAGGTGAATCAGGAGAGTAAATCTGATCTTTTTGACTTCAGCAACAATAAGGAGCTGATTGATATAAAATTGCAAGGGGCTTACTATACTTGGTTGAATAGAAGAATTGGTAAGGATCTTATTCAAGTAAGGTTAGATAGAACTATAATTTCTTATTAGTGGCTTTTACGCTATTTATGCTCTCTTAAAGCTCTCTCTAAAGTAGGGTTAGATCACTTTCCAATAAGTTTTGTGACAGATCCTATAAAGGTGAAGAAAAAATCTCCCTTTAGATTTGAGAGAATGTGGTTGTCCCACCTCCTTATTTTTGATGAAATCAGGAAATGGTGAAATATTGATGTTCTAGGTACTGCTATGTTCAAAAGTGCTAAAAAACTGAGAGAAGTCAAACACAATTTAAGAAGATGGAAAAAAGAATCCTTTGGAAAAATTTTTAGTATTAAATCTAAACTTGAAATGGAGCTTGTGGAGATCTAGGAGAAAATCCAGAAGGATACATTGAAAATAATAAGGTTAAATAAAATGAGTTGCTGGTGAAATTGCATGACATAATAGCTAAAGAGGAGAAGTTTTGGAGGCAGAGATCAAGGGCGTTGTGGCTTTCAAATGGAGATAGAAATACAAGGTACTTCCATTTATCTACTTCTAAACACATGGCTTCCAATAGAATCTATTTCATTGAAGTCAATGGTATGAGATTTGAGGAAGAGGAAGACATCAAAAAGAAAGTTGTCCTCTTCTATAACAACCTTCTTTTAGTGAATGGGGAAATTAATCAAAATGAACAAGAATTTTTATTAGAGGCTATCCCTAAGGTTGTTGAGAGGGAAGATAATGAAAAGCTTGTGGCCATCCCCTCTAAGGAAGAAATCATGAAAGTTGTCTTTTCTTTTGAAGGAAATAAGGCCCCTGGGCCTGATGGATTTCCTATGTTCTTTTTTCAATGGTTTTGGGATATTTTTGAAAATGATGTCGTGAATGTTGTTAAGGAATTCTTTGGATCTAGAAGGCTCCTTAAGAAACTAAATGCTACTTTTGTGGTTCTTATTCCTAAGAAACCATGGGCAATGGAGTTTGAAGCATTCAAACCCATTAGTCTTTGCAACTCTCTCTATAAAATCATTTCAAAGGTTTTGACCTCAAGGATCTTTTCTATCCTTCCTTCGTTGATTTCACCTTAGCAGAATGGTTTTGTTCTTGGTAGGAAAATCTTAGATTCTATAGTCACAATCCATGAGAATATTCATTCACTTGTGGAATCTAAAACTAAAGGGTTTCTTCTTAAGCTGGATATATCCAAAGCTTATGACTGTGATGATTGGGAGTTTTTATTCAAAATTCTAAGGGATTTTGGTTTTAGTAGCAGATTCATTTAGTTGGTGAATTAGTTGGTTACTACAGTTTCCACTTCTATTATTGTGAATGGATCTCCTTCTAGATTCTTTCAAAATTCAAGAGGTTTAAGACAGAGTGATCCTATCTCACCTATTCTTTTCACTATAATGGCTGAAATCTTGGGAAGGAATCTCAAAAGATTGATTGAATAGAGGTCTCTTGCAGGTCTAAGTCCTTCCACTAATCTAATCTTTTCTCACCAACAGTTTGTTGATGACACTATGCTGATGGGAAGATCTACAGTGAATGAGGCTAAGACTTTGAAAAAAACTTTGGGCGTGTATGAGAAGGTGACTGGGCAGATGGTCAACAAACAGAAGAGTTCCCTTTTTTTCTTCAATACCCCTGATCATAGATAGGTCAAGATTGCAATAATCCTTGGTTGTAGAGTGGAATCCTTACCTTCTTATCTTGGACTCCTGCTATGCCTTAAACCTCTGGATTCTTTTTGGTGTTCATTGGTTGATAGGTTCAGAAAGAAGTTGGCAGGTTGGAAAGGAGCTCTTTTGAGCCAAGATGGAAAAATTCAACTTCTTAAAGCTTCTCTTCAGAACCTCCCAATTTATGCTTTAAGCCTTTTCAAAATTCCTGCTAAATATGCTGAGGCCATTGAAAAGATCCAAAAAAGATTCCTTTGGTCTGGAGTGGAGGAAAGAAAAAGAATGCCTCTTATAGGGTGGGATTTGGTTTGTAGACCGAAAACCTTAGGGGGTTTAGGTCTCAGAAAAATCAGAATTATGAATAATACTCTTCTGGCCAAACAAATATGGAGATCTTTCTCGTCTGGTGAAGAATGGAAAGACATTTTAAGAAATAAATATATGGTTGACCATATGTCCCTCAAAGCTTTGTTGGACTCTCCTATCCTCCCTCGTGGCTCAACTTGCTGGAATGATATGATTAGTACTAGAAAAAATCTAGAATTAGGGATAGGATGACACATTAGAAGTGGCGATCAAGCCAGATTCTGGGAGGATAAATGGCTTTTTAAGGAACCTCTTATCAAAATTGAAAGATTCAATAGATGGGAAAAGCTATGTAAAGCTACTTTCGAGGATCTTGTCAAAGATTATTGGCATGAAGGAGACTGGGTGAACTTATGTGTGATTAGTTAGGAGTTGGCTCAACTTCAATCCTCCTTAAAGGCTGTTAGTTTGGGACAAACCTAGCAGGATGATATTCTTGTTTGGATGGACAACCCTTCGGGTAACTACTCTATCTCTTCAGCTATCTCTTTTTTGTCCCTTTCTCAAGATCCCCCTCCCTTCTAGTCAAAAGCGTGGATTAAACACTTGACTCCTAAAGTTAATATCTTCTTCTGGATTATGCTTCAAAATAAGGTGCTCACAATGGACAATCTTTGTAAACGATGTTTTCAAATTCCCAACAGATGTTACCTCTGCAAGAGTGAGGTGGAGTCAGCCAACCACCTATTTCTCCACTGCTCATTTGTTTCCTTAATCTAGGGAAAATTATTAACCCTTTGGAATATCTCTTGGGTCTTCCCCCAGACCATTGAAGATTTATTTTTACAATGGAAAGCCCCTACTCAAAATCCCTTCATTCGAAGGTTATGGGCTTTCATATTCCCTTTTTTTGTTTGGGGAGTGTGGAAAGAACGTAATAATATAATTTTCAGGGATAAGGAGATGTCAGAGAATAATGTCTTTGAGAAAAATTTTAAAAATAGGGAAGCTAATAGTGTGGTAGATTACTTTGCGAATGAAGGGGTTAGGAAGCAAGGATTGAACACGTGGCAAAATTGTAGGGACTTGAGAACTGAAGTCAGGGCCTTACTAGATTATGATGTTATGCATGGGAAAGAGGAAAATACATTTAATGATTAAAGGGAAAGAGGATAAGTACATCGAAATCAAGAGATTTGATGGGGTCGCATCATATTACTTAGCTGGGAAGCAAAAGTGGCATGCTTTGTGGGTGCATTGGAAAGGATGCGTAATTCTACAATAGGTGCTCAACACTGGTAGAGTCTGCAATAAGGTGTAAATGAAATGGGGGGGACATGAAAAGAGTTGAGCCAAAAAGCTATGAGGTGAATATGAGGAATGATAAGGTCTAGAAGCAGATTGTGAGAGGTGCGATGATTCTATTTATGGAAAAAATTCATGCGCCTGATACTATGGCCATAGATTACTTTGAGAAGAACTGGAACAATGGCGAAATTATTCTCTTTGGGAGAAAGGTGAAGCTGGATGAGCAAATTATAGGGGAGGTTACTGGAATGTCCACTGAGGCTATGAAGTTTTATCGCGACAAAAGGTTTTTTGATGAGGCGGTCATTAAATTTCCTAAGAAGGATAAGGAGAAATTGAGATTGGTTAAAATTTCCAATAGCTATTTTGAAATTGACACCATCAAGGCATTGTGGAGAAAGGTGCTTTGTGTTATAATGGATTATATCACCCTAGATGGGAGATTCAATAGAGTGTATGGCCATCATTTTTCCATTCTTAACCACTTCTGCCATAAGGTATAGATTTTTCTACCTCACTACTTGTTATGTTCGTTGAGTAATAGCCTTGAGGACCATAAGAAAAATCTCAAGACATACCCTATTCTTCATCCTGGTCTTATTAGGTTAATATACGAACACTATCAAAGTATGTCAGCTTTATCCAAACCTATTGCCTCCATGACGTCTGAGGAATATGACATAGACAATGGAGGTTCAGAGAATTAGGCTTACTAGGAGAGAATTGTTGAAGCCCACCCATCGTCTGAGATGTCTGGTAAGAAAACCCATCCTAAAAAACCCCAGCTTCCTAAAGCTAATCCTGAGACCTACCCTTATTGCCCTGTCCCCTTTAAGAATCCTGTTATCAAGGGCTCCCCTGTCAATAAGTTGGTTTCCTACTTTGCAGACTCCTTGGAAGACAAAGCTGAGAACCCTGAAGATAGCATAAATTTTGTGCCCTCCCCTCCTGCCTCTTTTAGAGCTGATGGTACCAGATTTCCTAGTTCCCCCAACCCGGATGATGTTAACCTCATATTAGATTGGGTTCAGTTTGGAGATATTCTTGCCTCTGCTAGAAATGGTAATGGTGACATTTTCAGGGTTTTGAAATGGGCCTATCAAGAAATTAATGATCTTAATCAAAGAAATAGGGCTCTTTATAGCAAGTCGGAGGAGCTGGAATTGAAGCTGGCCGCTCTCAGCAACGAATAAAGAAAATGGAAAAAGAACATCACTAGTATGGGAGAAGATGACATTGAGGATAAGTACAAGTCTCTGGAAGTTGAAATGGTCAAAATTAAAAATAACATGAAAATTGTTGTGGAACAAAACCATAAAATGGCTAGGCACAATGCCATCATCATCAATGCTATGTCTAAAAAGCTGGAAAAAATGTAACAAGGTTCGCTGGTCGTTGATCTGGAAGAGAACAAGGATAAAAGCAAGAAGAAGGACCAAGGTATTTCGAAAAGGACCCGTGCCAACCTTAAAAGGAAAGTGCCTCCTACTACCCAGATGGTTTAGATTTTAAAGAGAGGGGTTCAGGATATGAACGAGTTGGAAGATGAGACTGCAGATTTATTAAAGACCCAAATTTAGTTTTTGCTGGCATTTTGTCTATTTTTTTGGTTTTGTGGCTTTCGTTGGCCTTTTTGGTGGCTGTGGAATTTTCTTGTTGTTTTTACATCCTTTCTGCTTCTAGTGTATTTAACGATCTTATCTTTAGTTTGTAAACTTTGTGGTTTCGGGTCCCTATAAAACCCATTTTTTCCTCTTTGAAAAATAAAATATTAGCACCTTTTCATATCATACTGAGTTACATTGACTATTATTAGTTGCATTTTTTTTATTGCACGTTTTAGAAGAAATGGATAGCCATATTAATTAATACTTGTTAATTCGTATAATTACTCATTGTCATCTACACTTTCACAAATGTGTAGGGACTATTTGGTATGCAACACTTGTTTTTACTCACACTCTCATACACTTAGTGTTTATTTCATCCTCTAGACATTTATCCTCTAACTTGATCTTGTTATTCCCTTCTCTTAGTCCAATCTTTCTAGTATGAGATTGATCCCATATTTGCGAATTTTATTTTTAAATTTTTAAATTCAAATTCAAATTTTTTTAAAATCTCATCCATTATACACCCAATGTGAGCCAAATTGATTCATGTTATACATGATTAGTCCAAGCTATTTTTTAGTATATAAAGATATTTATTTGGACATCAACTGACATCCTAGAATTGTTCAACTTCCTAGAGAGTTCATGAATTATTTACTTGAAGAAAACTTCAATTGCTACATTAAAAGAAATAATGGCACTTCATAATAATTGTTTGGGGAACTTACACAATTTCTACCGACTAATTTTTAGCATGACTTTATGGTTTGTCTCCCTTTAGGGTTCAACTAGGAGAACATGTCAACTAACAATTCAAAAATATCCTTAAGGCATACCACTAATCCTTAACAACCAATAAGATGAAATAATACTAGGGAATTAATGAGTAGAAGTGAACAACCAACATAACCAAATTTGTAGAGTATAGAGTAGATTTTTTCTTGATATAAGGTACCCAATTTTTGTCTACAAAGAATGGGATTTTGTCTAAGTTCCATATTTTTACTTCAAAGAATCAAATTTTAATATCTACATTAAAACCATCTTCAACATCATTTTTATAGCTAAGTATTGTAATCCATTACATATAATTACCTATCTCATCCATTAATTTTGAATTACTCACTCCCAAAAATTTTATTTATTAATCTACATTAATTTATTAGCTAATTTGTATACATTTCATTGAAAATTATCCTAGATTAATCTTATAGAAATTTTATTTTTCTTCACATCTTTAGTGAAATCATCCTTAGGTTTTTGATTTAGGATTTTATTAGACACTGCAATGGGTTTGAGGAGATTATGAGTCTATCAGATTGACCTTGCAATACAAAAGTGATAGTTGGTTGTTGAATGCATTAAGGAAGAATTTTCGGAGGGTTTGTGTGAATATGGATATGGCCATAAAAGAAAAATACTATGCAATCTCTTTCCTCAATGCTCATACTCCTCATTCTCCCATACTCTCTGTTGGGATGAAAGGTCATGGGAATTCCTTTGGTTCAAACATTGGCCATGTGGAAGTGGAGGCTTCCCGTGACAATGTAGAAAATGTAAAAAAATGAGGAGTGGGGTTGATAGCTCGCTTGCGGCTGGCTTGGGGGAAAAGAATAGTAAGTGCTTTGGCTATAGGCCATGGCTCTTATGTGCGTGGGTTGCCTGACCATTGTGATCTAGTTACAAAAGATGATCTTGCTACTTGTGACATTCAAGCTCTGGAGAATGCAGAGGCTTAAGATGAAAACTCGATGTAGGTGATTCAAATGGAAGAATAACTAAAATGTTAACAAGCAGAATTTTGTTTTTTGCATCGTACCTAGGTTTACTAGAAGGATAATCAATGGGTATACAAAATGGGTCTAGTCTTTTTTAAATATTGTTAATAGTATTAGGGAAAATGATATGAATTTTGCATCTCCTTGTGCATTGTTTTATTGTATCTATGAACTATTTGGGGAAAATCATGGATTTTGAAAATCTAGACCTATAATCTTATGTATAAAATTATTTGCACTGAAGACGTATCTAATATGAAGAAGAGCAAGCTAACTTTCAAAATCAATGGTTCACCCTTTTCGAAAAGGCATGCCAATGATTGTAGCGATCTTGGACGTTTATTTCATCGGTCTTCTTTTTTGCCTAGTTTTATCTTTTAATATGGTAAGGGGGTAGCAATCACATCAATGGATTTGTTTAGTTAAATGAGCGATCATGTATAAAACTCTATGGGTGGATAGATCAAGCAATCCATCTCACCTAGCATGAATGGTATTAACTAAATTTTGCTGCCTCCATACTTATTTCTCACCGAAATTTTGTACTATCTATCCTTTTCGCATGGTTTTCTATTTGCACAACTCACCACCATGGAAATCAACAAGCTAAGAGTAGTTTATCTAGCAAGAGTTCCTCATAGTTGTAGAGTAGTTTATCTGAGAAGAGTTTTTGATACTTCTAGTCAAGAAGGTATTTTGAAACTCAATTTTTTAGCTCTCAAACTTTTGCTTTGGATTCTGAATCCTTTACTACTTAAGATTTCTACTTCTCTATAAAATGTTTTCCTATTAAATTTTAGCCAACCTCAACATTATCATTTCTTACATAGCCTAAAATCATAACATTCCATTAAAGCATGAAATATTAAAAAATGGTAAGCATATTTAAAAATGTAGAAATGCACAGAAAATAGAAATTTCAATACATTGTGTTGCATACCTTAAAGTTTTGAGTGATAGTTGATCTGCTAATAGAGAAACCCTAGAAATTTTATGGTGTACACAAAGTGGCCAGTTGGGGTAAATTTAGAGTGAAAACCCCAATTGATTTGTTATGGCATTTAGGGTTTCCTATTTATTTAGTGGTGAGATGCAAATTTTTAGCGAAATTTTCTTATGCTTGCTTTGTTTGACAACAAATTAATATGTACGCTTCTAGGTACAACAATCATTTTTGAAGTCAGCCACGTTTAAAGGGTGTGCTCGGTTAATATTCTTCACATTTTTGTACTCATTTAGTTATTAGGAATGACAAAACAAGAAGTTTGTGTTCATGGGCAGCCAGATACACTTTCTATGTAGCCAGAATAAGGCTACCTTGCTTGAAGTGTTAGAAAACCCCGTCAAAAGCTCTCTGGCTTTTGATGTGGTTTTACATGGGAAGGAAAAGAACAATGCCAAAAGTTCTCTGATGGAGAGCATGTGCGATGCTATAAGGACACACTGCAAGTACTTTTTCTCACCAATTTTCTCATTTTCCACTAAATTAGTTTTTACTGTGTAGTTTAATATTCACTATTTTGATTTTCCTTTTTTGGAAAAATTAAAATCCATAGTGTATGGAGCGTCACGAGAAGTTGAGAATTTCTGTTGTAACTTGTTTACCTCGAGCTACTTCTACTTACAATGCTTTTGCAGTGTTCATGGTGAAGGCTGAGAGGAAGCTACAAAGAAGAACAAGCATAAGACAATGTGAGGGCTAGCTTCAATTGGTTCATGTCTCATTTAATGCATACCCATTATTTTATTTTCCATAATTTGGTTTGAGTGAAATAATAGTGGCTAACTGCAAGGAAATATATGCTTGAACAATTGCAATGGATCATCATTACACTCTATTAGAGTCAAGAGAAATTTTTTTCTAGGGTGCATTTTTCTATCTTTAAATGAGATTTAATGGTGGATCTAGAAGTGGGGCATTTTATCTCCATTTACATTGCATTTGTTGATAGTCTTAATGTTTTGGTTGATTGGAATTGCATGTTGAGTGGATGTCATGGAGAGAATGACTAATTGCTGGAGAAGTTGTTGGTTATGGGTGGTAGTGGCATTGCTCTATTTTAATGTGTTTGTGTGTGAGTGTTCTGGGTTGAATTATGGGGAGGCCCTGGGCAAGTTCCTTTTGTTTTTGGAAGCTCAAGATTTGGTAGAATTCCTTTAGGCCAATGTGTTACATGGCGTGACCACTCTAGACTCACTGATGGATTGCTATAGGGTGTATGTTAAATTCTTTTCCTAAATAGCTATTATGTTGAATAGTAGTGATACTGTATAATGTAGCAATCTAGATATTGAGTTTTTGTTGATTGTGGCAATGCATATTCATTGAGTTTGTACCATTTACTTGTGTTTTCTCACATTGATAGCATTGTTGCCTTAGGAAATTTTTGTATTGAATCTAGAAATAATATAGAAAGAGATAAAAATTTATTGCATGGAAAACACAGAACATTCCTGCATAGTTAGCAAAGAGCAAGGAAATAAGGTAAAAGTGTTTTTTATGGGAAAATACAGAGCATTATTGCAATCTTTCATAGGCCAAAACTTTTGTATTGTATTTGAAGTAATTGGGATGTGAAATTAGATTAGTGTAGTTGGTAGCCATTGTATATTGACAGGGAAAATACAAAGCATTATTTCAATCTTTCATAGGCCAAACCTTTTGTAGTGTATTTGGAGTAATTGGGGTGTGAAATTAGATTAGTGTAGTTGGTAGCCATTGTATGCATTTTCTTTTTTAGTTTTATTAAACATAGGTTTTTATATGAGTTTACACTAGACATTTAAGTCCTTGATCCAACAAAAAAAATTTGAATTTTGATACATAGAAAAAAAGTTATGCATTATAGGGTCCGCCTACATCTAAATTGTAATTGGTTTGACTTTGAAACTTGATTAAGGAAAAAATATTCAATAAATCACTATCTAACCAATTGGAAGCACTAGATATCATAGTTACAAATCTAAATTTAATCCTTCATAGAAAAAAAGTTATGCATTATATAGTGAGTGTCACTCAAAAATGTTGTTTACTGAAAAAAGCTAGTTTTCGAAGGAGATTGAAAAAGAAGTGCAATCTGATTCCAATTTTTTTGAAAAAAGTATATTTAGAATATACACAAAAAATATGACAAATCACTAGTTTCCATCATCTTCAAATTCTTCATGGTTTAGCCGCTATAGGTGCTTGAAAGTGAAGATTTAGTTAGAAAAAAATATTTCAATGTCCAGTTTGACCAAAAATTGTAAACCAGTATTGTGGGATCACCTAGTCTTGTTTGTCTTCCCCCTTGGAAATATATTATGACACATGAAGCTAAGATCATGGCAACTACTTTACCTAGTCTCCATTCATCTCCCAACACCTCCCCTACTTGTGAGAATGATTTGCTGAATAAGGATACAATCATTAATGATCATGAAAAACACATTTGTGTGGAGGTTATGTTGATGTTAAGAGATCCAATAATTGAGATTTATGACAATCCTAACTCTCCTACTTGGGAATATGTTATAGGACATGGGAATGTAAATGTAGATAACCATGACAATGAAACATTTCCTTCTCCTAATATATTCTCTAGACATGAAGAAGATAGTTTAGTTCTAGAAGATATCCTTATTGAGACTCATGAGTATCTTATTCCTCCCTTCCCTGATGCACCTACCATTTGGAAAGACCTATTTGAAAAAAAAAATTCAATGATTGGTAATCATGAAACTTATAGTTTCCTTTGTCTTGATGCCTCCCTTATGTGTGATGAAGCTACTTCACAAAATTTAATCCTAAAACGTGATGAATCTATCGTTTGTCACTTTTCTAAAAGCTATCCTATTAGGGTACATATTATGGAACAAGAGAATGAGACCTTAGCAAAAAAAGATGAAATTATGGACAACAATCAAATTTCCCCCTCTCCTAATGTCTCTCCTATTAGTGAAGAAGATATTATGGTGTTAGAAGATCCAATCAATGAGAATCATGAGAATCTTATGTGGGAAACCATTATGGAACAAGACAATAACATCATTAATGAACAAGAAAAAATAAAATTGATCATTCCCCTATTTGTGATGAAGTCATTTTAGCAGAACCAACCTTTAAATGTCATGAACATCTAGTCTATAGGGAAGGTACCATGGTGCAAGAAAATGACAACATTGACAAACTTCTTTCGAACAGTATTAATATGGCTTCCTTAGATGAAGATGATGAAGTGAAATTAGACTCCTCTTCACTAAGAGATAATGAACCTACAAATATGGATTTTGACATTATGAACATTAGATATCCCATAACACCAACCACATGTGTTGAACTCGTACAAGAGACAGAAAAAAAAAAAAACAAATTGAAGAGGCCACAAAGTTATTGGGAGATGCTTTGGAAACCTTTGATTTCATACAAGTTATATTCATTAGAGAATACAAGATCATAACAAAAGAGTCTAGAAATGGAAAAGAGAAATCAGTAGTGGCTATAAAAAATTCAAAAACATTCACTTCAACTACTTTAAACAAAACAACAACATGCACGACAAACTTTGATGAAGTTGAACAACCATCAAATCTGAAAGAAGTGAAAAAGCTTTATGTCCCTATAAAGCCTAATGATCTTGGTTATTGTCCCTCAAAACAAAACCCTTCATTCATTGTCAACACTATCACAAAAGATTCTTCCAAGACAACTTTAACTTTGATGCATCCGAAACTGATAGATATCTCATTAAATATGTATCAAATTGAAATTTTTTTTACTCATCATAATAAATAACATTAGTTGTTGTACCTTTCCATGTAATAGTTGTAGGATCATAGTATACTCACTATTGCATATTTTACAATCATTGCAAATAATCTCCCTTTTGCAAGGAGCACCATTTCATCATTCATCCTCGGCTCACCCTTTTCCTGTACTAAGTGGGTGCAAGGGGTTAGGAAGCTGTATCTCTGAATGTCACTTGTCGTTGTCTCTTTTGGCTAGTTGACTGCCTTTCATGTATATATAAGAGCAAGCTTGGGATGTGGACGACATGCCTTAAGTTGACTCGCATGTGACATACTTATCCATGATGTAGTTTGATTTGGAAACATATGACTTGGCATAGGGATTTCCAAGTTGTCTCTCATGTCTTCTTTCATGTTAGCATTTATCATTGCCTACTTTAAAGCAATTACTCATAGTGATGGTGTAGCAACTAATTTAAAGTGGGAGCATACATAGATGACATCTTTCGACAAAATTTCATAGCGTGATTTTTCTTTTTCCTTGTGATGTGTCCTCTTCTTGGTGGTTTCATTGGGTTTGATGTCCTCCAAGGGTGTACAATATACTGGCATGGCATGATACGAATGAGGCATCCCATGGGCAATGATTTGACACTTTGAATTGTCCTCTCTTGGAGACATTAGGCACAATGCTCCCTAAGAGGAAGACTGTTACATGAATAAAGAAAAATCCCCTTTAACAAAATTTTCACATAACAATTTAAACATTTACAAAAGGCATTACATTGTGGTGCCTTATCAAACTTATCAGGAGGATAACTTTGGTACGGTTAGTATGATGGGAAGCTAACACACTGGAATGGATTTATCATTATATGTTGGGAAGCTAAAACATTAGCATGAATTTCTCGCTAAACTACTTCTTTGGGACAACTCACTCTGGGAATAACCTAATGTTTTGTGCACCAAGAGTGAGCTCATCTTTTCCACCTCATTTTTATTTTTACTCATTTTTCTTTCTTTCAGTCATTGACATTACACGATTGTATACCTTGATGCTACATATTATACACCTTATGTGTGTCCTCTTGTGCTTATGTCAATTTGATGAGGGATCTTCGATCTCAGGGGCTTGCTGCCTCCTTGATTTGTGTTATCCTAGACCATCCACATCTGTACACTTGGACCCCTCTTGAATGTCTACTTTAGTGTGAGTTTGAAGCAAGTTCATCCTCTCACTAAAATGGGGGCTAGATCATGTAATGATTGAAAAGAGTCCCCCTTTTTCATTGCTTAAATTGGACTTGATGTCACCTTGATCTAGTGTTGTGATGAGTTTTACACATCCACATTAGGTTTTGGGCCCTTCTAAGTTGAATAAACTTAACTTTACCTTAGTTTAATGTTGTAAAGTGTATTTATTGAAATTTTCACATTAAATTTAGGAGGCTTGTAAATCAAGTGGACCTACTCTAGAGTTTTGGGAAATTGTTGAGTTGGATGTTGAGAAGGCTGTCAAGGAATTCTTTGGCTCAAGATGTCTTTTGAAAGAACTAAATGCTACTTTTGTGGTCCTTATTCCAAAAAAACCTGGGGCTTCGGAGTTTGAAGCTTTTCGGCCAATCAGCCTATGTAATTCTATTTATAAAATCATTTCGAAGGTTCTAACTACAAGAATGCTTTCTTTGCTTCCTCAAATGATCTCCCTGCAATAGAATGGTTTTGTGCCAGGCAGGTACATTCTGGACTCAGCTATTACTATTCATGAGAATTTACATTCCCTAATTGTTTCGAAGACTGAAGGGTTCATTCTTAAATTGGACATATCTAAAGCCTATGATCAGGTAGATTGGAATTTTTTTATTTAAAATCCTGGTCAAGTTTGGTTTTAACAGCAGAGTCATCCAATTGATGAATCAACTAGTTTTGACGGTTACTACCTCTGTCATTGTGAATGGGTCGCCTTCGAGGTTTTTTCAGACTTCCAAAGGTCTCAGACAGGGAGATCCTATTTCTCCAATTCTGTTTACAATTGTGGCTGAGTGTTTGGGAAGAAATATTAAAAATCTTATTGATCAGAGATCCCTTGTTGGTCTAAGACCTTCCTCTTCTCTTCTAAGTTGTTCCCACTAGCAATTTGTTGATGATACCATTCTTATGGGAAGATCCACTATGACTGAAGCTTTGACTTTCAAAAGGATCCTGAATCTTTATGAATCTACCTCTGGGCAAGTTGTTAATAGGGCAAAGAGTTCAATTTTCTTCTTCAACACTCCTGAACATAGACAAATAAAACTTGCTCGAATTCTTGGATGCCAGATCGAGCCTTTACCGTCAACCTATCTTGGTTTTCCTCTATGCCTTAAACCCCCAGACTCATTTTGGATCTCTTTGGTTGAAAAATTCAATAAGAAGTTGTCGAGATGGAAAGGGGCACTTCTCAGTCAAGCTGAAAAAATTTAGCTCCTTAAAGCCTCTTTGCAAAATTTACCTGTGTATGCTCTCAGTTTATTTAAAATTCCAGCTAAATATGTTGAGGCTATTGAAAAAATTTAGAAAAGGTTTCTCTAGTCTGGTGTGGAGGATAAGAAGAGACTCCCACTTGTTGGATGGGACCTGGTGTGCAGACCTAAATCGAGAGGTGGTCTGGGTTTAAGGAAAATTAAAATGTTGAATTTGTCCCTTCTTGCTAAACAGCTCTGGAGATCTCTTATTTTGAGAGGGGAATGGCAAGAGACCTTAAAAGCCAAATACTTTAGCAACTATGAGTCTCTTAATGATGTTATTACTTTTTCTCTTTTACCTTGAGGGTCTGTCTGCTAGAATGATATGAGTAGAGGAAGAAATTTATTGGAGATAGGGACTGGATGGATTGCTGGAAAAGGAAATAATGTTAGATTTTGGGATGATAGATGGCTTTTCAAGGATCCTCTAATCAGAATTGAGAATTTCAGTAAATGGATGAATGATTGTAAAAGGGAATTCGGGGTCCTGGTCAAAGATTATTGGAGGAACGAGGACTGGGTTGACTCTAGGACTATAAGTCTGGATCTTTGCCCAATTCAGTCTACTTTCAGGGCCCTTAGATTGGCTCAACACCAAGTGGATGATCTTGCGGTTTGGATAGACAATCCATCTGGCAGTTTTTTAGTTTCTTCCGCTACTTCTATGATGGTTAGTCCGTAGGAGCTCCCGCCCTTCTGGGCTAAAGCTTGGATTAATTTTTTGATTCCTAAAATCAATATTTTCTATTGGATCATGCTACAGAACAAGATTCTCACTTTGGACAATCTTGGCAAGAGAGGAATCCAATTACCTAACAGATGCTACATGTGCAGGAATGATGCTGAGACTGTTAATCATCTTTTTCTTCATTGTCCTTATGTGTTGCATATCTAGGGAAAAATTCTTGTGCATCTTGACGTGGTTTGGGTTTCCCCTGCTTCGGTTGAAGATTTTTTCTTACAATGGAAAGCTCCATCGAAAAATCCTTTTGTGCGTAAGTTCTGGTCTTTTGTTCTACCTTTTGTTTCATGGAGTATCTGGAAGGAAAGGAACAATAGATTGTTTAGGGAAAAAGAGACGTCAGAGGGGGACTTGTATGAAAAAATTGTTAAGGCTATAAAGGAAAATTTATCTTTATTCCCTAGAAAAATGGTTGATAAAGCTACTTGGTCTCCCTTTGATATTGCTACAACCGAAAAGTGGAATTCGAAATTAGTTGTTTTAAAAGTCCCCACGCCGACCCATTGTGGAAGGGAGAATGCCAGCTGAACTTTGCCGCCTTTTGGATGGGTGAAAGCCAATTTTGATGGTGCTGCTAAAGGCAACCCTAGGAAAGTTGGCAGTGGGTGTGTTTTAAGAGATAATGTGGGGGCTTTTATTGCGGCTTTTGCTGTGGACATTGGCACCCAAACTAATCATGTTGCGGAAGCTGTTGGGGCTTATCATGTAGTTAACCTGGCTTTCAATATGACTATGAAATGTCTTTGGTTGGAGGGGGATTCTAAGAACATAATAGACTGCATTCTTGGGTTAACCCCCCCTTCGTGGACCATCAAAAAGTGGATCAAAGATACAAAATTGCTATATTAAGTAAATTCAACAAAGTGAAAGTTTCCCACATCTACAGAGAAGCCAATAAGGCGGTGGATTACTTTGCCAATGAAGGGGTCAAGAGGGGTGGGGAAAACACGTGGAGGAAGAATTATTACCTCCATTCCAAGGTTAAAGCTCTAATCTATAATGATTCCATACATGGAAGAGAAGTTTGTCTTCACCATGATGAAGCGGATAAAGACTAAGTACGTTGATCTCATTAGATTTGATGGGACTGACGTCATTTTCCTTTTCGAGAAGTGTTTTCGGCACGCTTTCTGGGTGTTTGGGAAAATAAGCTCATACGAGACCTAGAGCAACTGTAGGGGTGGGTATAGCAGAGCTTTGAATATGGGGGGAGAGAGAAAACGTGTTGAGCTAAGCAGCTTTCAAGAGCATAGGAAGAATGTTAAAGCTTGGGAAAAAATTGAAAAGGGAGGTTCAGTTCCATCCTTGGAAAAGCTCCATGGTACTAATGAAATGATGCTGGACTATTTCGCCAAAAATTGGAAAAATGGTGAGATTGTGTTGTTTGGGAGGAATGTTAAGTTGAATGACCAAATCATAGGTGAGATTACTGGTCTTTCGACTGAGGGTGCAAAATTTTATCAAGACCGCGGGTTCTCTGATGAAGCAATTATTAGATTTCCTAAGAAAGATAAGGAGAAGGCTAAGCTGGTTAAGGTTTCTAATAGCTACTTTAATGTGGAGTCCATTAATTCAATCTAGAGGAAAGTTTTGAGAGTCATCATGGAGTACATCACGGTTGATGGGTGCTTCACCAGGGCGTATGGTTATCACTTTGCCATTTTGAACCATTTTCGTCACAAGGTTCATATCTCTTTTCCTTTTTATTTATTCTCTTCTCTGAAGAATTGCCTTGATGATGTCGAAAGAAACCCTAGGCAGATTTCTATTATTCACCCTGGTCTTGTCAGGCTCATCTTTGAGCATGACCAAAATTTACCCGCTCTGCCTAAAAATGTTGTTGCTGGGGAGTTGGACGATGAGGATACATAAAGTAGCAGGGAGAATGATCCTTTGGCCCCTTTTGCTTTTGCTCATGCTGGTACTAAAACCACTAACCTGGTACTAAAACCACTAACCCTAAGTCCCTTTCTTGCCAGATTGTCCTTGAGGGTTTTGCTCTACCTTCTTGTCTTCACCCCCAGCCTTCGCATGGTTGCCCTATGCCGGGTTTTGCTCCGCCGTCTTGTCTTAATCCCCAGCCTTCGCCTGGTTTCCCTACCCCGGGTTTGGTTTCTGGGTTTAAATGTGCCTCAGTTATGAAATTGGTTTCGTACTCTGGGAATTCTTTGGAAATACATTCTAAAAATCCTATGGCTAGTAAAGAGTCGGTCCCTAGTGCCCCTGCGTCTGGAAGATTTGTGAATGCCCCTAAAAGACCCCCTAATCAGAAAAAATTAATTCTGCCCCGAATAACTTTAGGTCTGATGATATCATGAGTATGGCAGAAAAAAGTGTTGATGGCCTTTTCACTGTTCTTAAGTGGGCCCATAAGGAAGTCTGTGATTTGAATGGCCGTAATATAGATCTCAGCAACATAGTCATGGAGTTGGAGCAGAAGGTGAGCTGGAGCCATAAGGAGAATTATGGTCAGAACACCCCCTTAATGGAGAAAAGACAACAGTTGCAAGAGGAAAGATTATCTAGGCTGGAGAGCAATATGTCCAAGATTGGCCAAAATATCAGAGCCACTGTGGAGCATAATCATAAAATTGCCAGGCATAACACCATTATCATTAATGCTATGGTGGAAAAGTTGGAAAAAAATCAAAAGGGCTCGCTGTTCGTGGACTTGGATGCAAACATAGGTTGTAGCAGAGATGGTGTTGATGGGATTTCGACTCGCACCAGGGCTAACACAAAGAGGAAGGTCCCTACTTCTACACATATGGTTCAAATCCTTAAGCAGGGAATACAGGAAATGAGTGAAGTTGAGAAGGAAGCCGAGGAGTTTTTGAACTTCATGGAGTAGTGTTGGTGTTGTCTTCTCTGGCTTTTTGGCGGTCCTTTTTTGGACCCTGTTGTCTCTTTGTTGCTGTCGTTTCTTTTTGGGACAGCTGTTTGTTCTCTTGGACTTTTTTGCTCTATCTTTGTATGTTTAAACTTCGTGGTTTCAGGTCCCTGTAAAACCTATTTTTTCCTTTTCAAAAACATGTTCTACACATTCACATTGGATTTAGGGCCCTTTTTAGCTAAGTAAACCCAAATTTTCCTTAATTTTAGTGTTGTAAAGTGCATTTATTTACACTTTCACATTGGATTTTGGGCCCTATTTCATTTATGACCTTTATATCATCATTAATAGGCCCCTATGACCCTATATTGTGCATCCCAAGAGACATTTTAATTAAAAACCCAACAAAATCAACATATAAGCTTAATTTCTTCACTCCCCGACATCCTAGCTGGCAAAATAGCCCCTATGGGACCCATTTTCCACTTTGGGAAAATGAGTCCCATCCAAGTGGTACTCATTCACGTCTAGGATGGAAAATGAGTCCCATTTGAGCGGGAAAAATTAGGTTTCAAGTTCAAATTTATTCAATGTTAGCCTTGGAGATCAAATTAATGGTCATTTGAGTGGATTGTATATATAAACAAGCTTCCAATTCATTATTTCATAAAGAATTCATGTTATCAAGTCAAGCACTCCAAGTCTTCACAAGATCATCTCTGAGGCATTCAAGGGGAGAATTCTTCATCAATTGTTGTACCGATTCGAGATCAATCATCATTTCAAGCATATCAAGCATCAAATATGTTATTGAGCTAGTGTTGTCATGTAGCATCGAATAATCAAGATCAAGCATTATTCCACACCTATTGTCAAGATCAAGATCTACATCCTTCATGGCCATTTTATATTGAGTTGCAAACTTACAAAGCATCATTTACAAGGCATCATTCAAGGTATTATTGTTCACATTTCATGTCCTATGTTTCATACTTCATGTCATTGTTTCATTTTTTCATCATTTAGTTTAATTACCTAAAAGGGTTTGACCAACACAAACCCCTATTCCCTAACAATCAAAATTTTCTCTCTCTTTCTTTGTGTGATTGCAAATATAGGTGCTTTGAAGACTTGAGGATCATTGAAGATTACGTTACAAGCTTGTTGGAGTTGTCTCCCCATTTGTAAGGTCATAATTTTCACTAAAAGGTCATCTATAGCCTCGAAATTAGGGTTTCAGATCTGAAAACATAGAGGAACAAAAAGAGTAGACTGAGAGGTGCAGATTAGAACTTTGAAGTTCCAAAAAATCCAAACTGGACTCATTCACCACGAGTGGTGAATGAGTCCCACTATAGGTGTTTTTTAGAAATTTTGGTAGATTTGGATACCCTTTTTCCTAAAATAGGTTCTTGTGCAAAAATCCATAACTTGGATTGATTCACCCAGAATGGTGAATGAGTCCCACTAGGTCAAAAAGTTAAATTTTCAGCATTTCAGAGCTCCTTTAGATCATTTCTATATTTTCTAGGTGCACATCATTCATTCCACTATGTTTATGTTCTATTTTGTTTGCATCTCTAAGGAATTTTCTAGGTCATTACATTGAATTAGGGTTTTACATTTCATCTTGCATTTATTTATCTTGTCCAAGTTTAAAATTGGTAGTGAACCCCTTAATAGATCTAATTCAGCCCATAGGACAACCCTTAGCAAGATCTCTTTCTCCATTGCAAAGAAATCTCAAGGATTAACCTTGAATGAAATAAGAAAGTGTGTGTGGGTATGCTTTATGTCTAAAACCATATGCTAGCATCTCCCTAGCCACTTTTTCACCATTTCACTACCATGGAAGTTGTTGCTATTCTTGATTGTTACTATGCAGATGATCAAAAAGTGTTGCATTTGAAATGTATTCATAAGCCAAAACAAGAGCCAAAGTTTCCAAGCAGTAGAAAATTCATTAATAAATTGGTCGATTTCTTTGGAATTAGCTTCCTTGGACTTCTTGATAGCCATGAGACCTCCATCAGTGAGAGTGCCTTTGTAAATGGCGTCGTAACCACTAGATCCTAGGATCAAATTTTGAGAGAACTTTGTTGTGGCTTTCTCGATCTCTTTCAAAGAGAGGAGCCTCATGCTTTCCACTCGTAATGAAATTCAATTTTTCAAATGATCTCCTTCATTCCTAAGTTAGTTTCCTTTTCGTGCTTGGATTTTCTTATCTTCAAAATTCAGAAGAGACAACCACCACCAAGTAGCATAGCTACAAGTTTCACACATGCCCCTAAACTCCTTAAAAAAGAAAACTATTATTGGACGAAATGTAAAATAGATGAAGTAAATACATACATATGTTGAACACTAACAAATTGTTACGTATGATTATTGATAAAGTTTGAAAGAAAATGAAACTTTTGCACTTCTTGATATCTAGAGCTATGGATAGAGAGTATTAGAGTAGAATCTAAATTAGAAAACAAAATTGCTGCAAAAATAAATGCATCATTTGTACCTTCTCATCTTGCACCGTTGACGTATCCATCTCCCGTATAGTTACTTATGCACTTGCATAAATACCCCTAGCCTTTATCTTCATAGATTGTGTTTTGAGCACTCTGGTATGAAAAATTAGGTTTAGCCGAGGAGTATGTGTAGCTGCATAGAACAAGGGGAACCTTGGAGTTCGAACTTTGATCTAGATTTCAAACCAAAACTATTTGAGTCAACTAAAGTAGAGGTCAAGTAGCTATAATTTCCTGTTTCATTGAAAGAGTGGAATGTTGCACTCATGTCAATTCTGGTGTAACCTCAAGGAGCCGATATCTTGCAACAACTATTATCTTTGTTATAATATGCAATCCGGTTTGCACTTGTTTTCTTCAATGAGAGTTTTGATATGTTTTTACAATGATTCTACAATAGTATATTGTAGTAGAATGGAAGATATTGCAATTAAACTTTCAACTAATAACTGAATATTACATAGAAGATTTAGCTGAAAATTTTAGTTTTTTTTACAAGCTTAAATACTTAGTTTTTTATTGAAATAATGACAACCCAGTTCATAAAATATCTCCTAATATTTAAATAACAATACCCAAAAAATCTGGGAGATAAAATTTTGGAACTCACAGGAGAAATATGCTTGAAGAACCCTCTAAAATTGACACAAGCTACAAGAATCACCTCCAATGGTAGAAATGTTACAAGAACAGTGCTCTCCAACCTTGGACAACTCCAAATGAAGCATTAAAACCTCCAAAATCCCTAACCACCCTTGCAAAAGATCAACCCTCCCTCCAAAATGTACGACCAACCTAGGAAGATTGTACCACTAGCAAGAATGGCGTTGAAACTCCTTAAATTTGTTGTACTTGTATTCAAAATTACCCTACATTACGATCTTCCCAACCTAGAATATAACTTTGATGCTCAAACTATAAGTCTCAATCTACAATGAAGCTCAACTGTGATTCATGAAGTGAAATCACCAAGGATTTTCCAGACTGTGTCTTTCAACGATGTAGAGAATGTTGCTTGCAAGGGTTTTTGTCCTCACAAATGTTGAGAAGAATAACCTCCTCCAAGAACAATAACCAATTCAAAATCTTCATCCAACATAGAGAAAGAATGAGCTCTAAAACATCCTTATAAAGCCTCCTCAAAACCCTATGCCCCCTTCTTGAGAATTAAAAGATTATAATTCTAAATTATATTTTCCCCTTATGTCTCCCTAGGTGCCCAACTCGAGTTATAACATTTAAACTTTATTTTTCACTTAACTCTCCCCATGGTCCCCTTTCATAAAGTCACTTTATTAAAATGACATAAGCTAAATATTTTAATTTAACTTTAATATCATTATATTATTTTCAATAATTGTACTAAAATATTGTTAATAACAGCTCCCATAGATATCATGCTCATGATAAATAGTCACCAAAATTTCCTAACCACACTCTGTTAGCCTACGGAAACAACTAAAAAGTCTAACTCTGAATAGAGCGTGTCTGATTACACCTAGAGTGGCAAGACCCCTAGAGAAATCTGATCCAGTGGCCAAAGACACTTGATAGCGACCATTTGTGATACAGCCAACATCAAAGAAGTGATTAAGCTCAGAAATCCTAAAAGGCCGTTCATCAAAAAGGTTGAACGCTTTGGTTATTGTAACGTTAATCTTGTATGGTAAAGCATACAAGGCAGTGGCATCCACCAGAATGTGGCCCTAAGAGATATTCCGGACTTGCACTTCTCCCGAAAGGGTTTTGAGAAAGGGGATACCAAGGTCAGAACTCGAGTTTCTTTTGCATGTAATTTCAAAACCAGGAAAACAATAATTAGTTGTGCTGTATCGGAAGGGGTACGGAATTGTCAGATCACATTTTTGAGGATTTGAGCGAAAGCAATCGCCTGCTTATAGTGATAGTAGATGAAAAGAAGAGCAGTATAAAATCCATTGAAGCACAGTTGTAATTGTAGAGGTCGCCATGAACATGTAATCCCTTAAAGTGTAGTATTAAGGGATGATCTCCGCGGCACTGCATATATTCATATTGTGAATGGAAGCATCGTTCGCATTTCCAACACAGAATAAGTGATTTGTGTTTAAGTCGTGATTCCTCTCTCTCCCTTCTTTTGTTGTAGCAAATCATTTGACCGTATCAGCATGTCTTGTTCGTTCAGTGTAAACAGCTTGTAAAAGGATTCGACTCTGTGACCTGTTGATTTTGAAGTCAAAATGTAATTAGTTAAAGGTTAATTTCAATGAATAAAAACAAAATAAATATTTAAATAAAGTAATTTTCACTATGCACGCATATATTTGAAGGGGCTAATTTTTCTAAAATGAGCACATTTCCTCAAAAGAGCAAGTAATTTTCCACAAGCATTTGCATAGGAAAATTCGACAGGAAGAAAAAATCAAGCTTTTCAGTCAATGTACGTTACTTCACATTTTGTGCACAGGAAAATGTTCACTTTCTATCCATATATTAATTAGGGGAGAAGATCTAGTAGTTGAGCACCCTAACTTTGCACTCCTGAAACTCTTACATGGAAATTTTAAAAAATTCTCAAATTTTACAGTAGCTTGTTTGGCAACACCCCTGCTTATAAGTAAGGTTTCAGGGCCACGTCATCAAATATGATGCCACATTGGCATGCTTTTTGTCGAGGTGTCCAAAAGGGTCCAAAAAAAAGTGAGACCAATACTTGTGCACTAAATCATGTTTCATTGGTACGTTGATGTGACATCACATGATTTGTTGCTTTTTAGATCTACGGAATACATATTATTCAATTATTGGTAGTTATCATCAACACTAACAACTTTAAAGTCACAACGATTGGTTCAATATTGTTAAAAATATTCGGTGTTAAATCAACAAATGCTATAACAACTATTGGAACATGCTCAACTATTGGGCCCTTTCTCCTAACAATAGCACCTTTACATGCCATAAGAAAGCTCATGGGTAACGTTGATAAGATGGAAAATTTAATTTTCTTATTCAATATCGTGTATTTTAACACCATGTTTAATATATTATATGTTCGAGCAAACCAAGTAAATTCTTAATTTGATTCATATATATATATATATATGATTACATTGTTAGTAATTTCAATTTGAAAATTTAAGCAGCTCAAATTTTTTTTTTTGAACAATTTAAAACTATTTAGAATGATTTTATATTTTAGATTATTTGGTTATTTGAATTTTTTTGGTAAATGGTAAAATTTGATTTATTTTTTTATTTAATTTAATTTAATTTATAAATTAATTAGATAAGTAATTGAGTTCTAAAGGTAAAATTTTATTTTCTTTCAATCTATTTATAATAGTGAGTTATGTGAATTCTTACTAGTTATATTTTTTTAGTTTTTATTATGATTTTTAAAAGAAATGGGTAGCCATAATAATTAATATTTGTTAGTTTATTTAACTACTTATTATCGTCTACACTTTCTCATATATTGTAGGAACTAGTTGCAACACAACATTTGTTTTTGCACACATTTCCATAAACTTACCATTTATTGAGTTCTTTAGACATTCATAGATCTTGATCTCATTGTTCCCTTCTCCTAGTTCAATATAGTTCATATGAGATCTAATCTCACATTTATAGATTATATTCTTGAGCTTCTAAAATTGAATTTCAAATTTCCTCAACTCTTGCCCATTATCTTCCCACTATGAACCAAATTGGTACATGTTTCTATTTGTTATTCTAAACTATTTAATTATATTTAAAGACATCCATTTGAATATTAACTCACGCCCTAAAATTATTTTACTTCCTAGAACATTCAAGAAACGTATATTAGAAGAAAACTTTAATTTCTATACTAAAAGAAACAATATTACTTCAAAATCATTATCTAAGACTTGGAATATTTTTGCCTATGGCTCAAAATCATCTTTAACAAAATGCTCATGGTTGTTTAAAAACTCCATGTGCATCAAGTATTTTAGAGGGAAAAGGCATTGTGGAAAGGTTGGTTTTCCTTGACTAAGTCGGCCTAGTTTTATGGTTTCTCGGTTATGTTTTTTAGTTTTACACAGCTTGAGGAGGCTATAATAGTGGCCAATTCATTTATGAAATAGCATGGAACACTTCGAGGCTGTGGAAACAGTTAGAAGGGTGTTGAAGATTCATCAATACTCTTCAATGAAGAGCCATGCACGTGAAGGAGAAGAAAATACTAGGTCTATTTTTCTTTGTCACTGGCTTGAGAAAATACTCATAGTTTTCAATATGGTATGCTTTTGTTGATGATTCATTATGAGTAGCTATAAATTTAAGGAAAGCGGTGAAGGAAACTGGATTTTGGAGTCAGTTTTGTATGATAATACAAGCTGGAAGGGTGTTGGTTCAGACAAGTTTGCAAAGGAATACTGGGTCAGTGTTGAAATAACTTGAGTATTTTCCGTGAGGATCTCCTAATGCATGTGAAATAAGTAGCAAAGCCTGCTATGGTTTGTACTATATTGCTAAGTTACTAATGCATATCCTTATTTTGCATCAGATTGAATCTTTCAGTTGGAGAGTTAAATATTGAATATCTTTTAGCATTCACAGAATAACTCTTGTTATTTCAATAAATGGGAGAAAATCTACAATAATAATCAATCGAAAGTTAGTTCAAAAGGGGTGAAAGCTAGAAAGAATTGAAAGCAGGTGCAATACCAATGGGAATTTGGTACAAGAATCACCCGTAGACCTTGGCAATTTAACTGGGAAGAGCCAGCCATTGACAATGGCTGGAACCAACTGATAGGTCTTGTTTCTCACACTCGTGATCTTCAACATCCTATATGTAAAGTGATGATTTAGAGCTTTTAAAAAGAATCAAAACAAAATCAGATTTATTGAAAGCTTAGTTGTTAAGTTCTTACCCTGTTCTTCAACCAAGTCAAATAATGCCTTCAAGTGAGATTACAAATCTAGTCAGAAGAGGTTGTAACAACTAATGAAAATAATTTTTTTCTCTCAAATACTTTATGTGGCAGGATAATGACTAGAATTTCATGACATTGTTAAGAATCTAAAAGGGCAGGCAAGCGATGAGCAACAACGGGAGTGGATACCTCTTGCATATAAAATGAAAATTGTTGGCTATTAAGCACAAACTGAACTTGGCCATGGTTCAAATGTCCAAGGACTTGAGAGAACTACAACATTTGATCCAACTTCTGATGAATTTGTCTTAAATAGCCCTACACTGACTTCAACTATGTGCTGGCTAGGAGGCTTAGGCACAGGATCAACACATGTAAATTATATATGGCGACCTCATAACAGATGGTTGTGACTATGGAGTACATGCTTTTCTTGTTCATATACGAAGTCTGGAAAATTATCAACCACTTGCTGGAGTTACTGTCACTGATATTGGTTAAGCATTAAAATGGTAAGATAAAATATTATACAATAGAAGCCATCGTAGTGGGGAAACACCATGAGTAAAAGAGAAAGCTGATGTGTACTCTGGGTGTACATAAGTTTCAGAGCATTGCAAATAACTGGGTAGCTTGTCCATTTTTCATCACCTACGGGTAGCAAGGATGGAAATTTACTTTACATAGCTGGTTGATCCACCATTTTCTTATATAACCAAAGGGTGGGTTTGTTTGAATGGTAACTTCCTTTGAATGGGTCATAAAGTGTGTTCTTTAAAACTCAGTTTTTATACCGCTACAATGGCATGCACAAAACCTATCATAAATATTGCATCATGTCAGATTTATTCTATTCCAAATGAGTTGGGGCCCAAATGGAATTAATCCGGAGGTGTGAAACCAATTATTTAATTAGATTTATCTAGTGGGCAGCTCTCAAATGAATAAATTAGGCAGGGATTTTATTAAGTCATTGGTCAATTGGAGCACATGTTGTATAAGAGCCTGCAAAGATACAAGAACATTCAGAAGTAATATCTGAAGAAAGTAGATCATGTTACCGGAGAACTGGAGAGAATTCATCCATTGAAGAGAAGATCAATGACAACAAGAAATGTTTACCTATAAATGATACAAGAGGTTTTGTTCATGACAACACTCGGTTGGACTATGAGAAAGGCTTAGCAGAGGACATAACACTGCAGTGATAAAGATGCAAGCAGGAGAAGTCAATAAGCATTGCACCTCTAGGTTAAAGATGAAAAATAAGGTGATAGTTAGACAAATGAGTAATATAAAAACCTTTAAGTGTGCCTCTACTACTCCTGTCGTCTCCTTCAGGCATGAGGTTTTTGAGAGCATTGATCATTGATCATTTCTCCAAAATGGGATTAATCTACAGATTTTGTCGTTTGTGGCTTTCTCTCCGACTTTAACTATCTGGATAATGAAGCACTAGAAATGCTTGGCGGGAGGTAGGATTGAGATTTATCCTTTTTCAAGAGGTTTTTTTTTGTTGTTGACTTTTCTTCTTTTAGGGATAGGCAAACTATTTTAGATCAAGGTTTGTGGTTTTAGGATTCTCATCCCCTATCTTTGAGGCAATGGGTTCCCTCCTTCAATCTCTTGAAAGAACCCATTGATATTATGCCTATTTGGGTGAGATTTCCTTATCTCCCCTTATAGTTTTGGGGCTTCTCTGCTCTTCAGGGTATATGTAATGCTCTTTGTAGATTATTGAAAGTGGATGAGGCTTCCTTGAATTATACACACAACTCTTATGCTTGGATTTTGGTGGAGGCTGATTTGTCTCAGGCACTACTTGAAGAGGTTGTACTCCAAGTGAAAGACTAGTCTTGGTATCAACTCGTGGATTATGAAGGTATCCAGTTTCACTGTATATGTTTTTTTTCTACTAGACACTTGGTTTGTGACTACTCTCATAGCTCTCATTCTACTTCTTCTTCTACTTGGTAGAAGAATGCCCTCAAGGACCATCTAACTGTGTACCTAGATGATTCCTCTTCTTTTGATAGTGAGGATTTTGAGCCTCCTCCTCTTGCTCAAAAAATGGTGACTATTATTGATAATGTTACCACTCCTGTGGACACTGCTGCTCAGATTTTGGACAAATTTCTTCCTATTGCTATGCATGTTGCCTCCCACGAGGTCCCTTGTTTCTCCCATTCTAGATAATGTTGTCTCTTCCACGGTTAGGGCTACTCCAGTTTTGGATTTGATGTTCCACCTATTGTAACTGTTGCTTGACCCATTTGCTTTTCTAAAGGAGCTTCTCCACCTTATTTTCAAAAAGATTCAAACCTTGTTTTTGCTTCTTCTTGGACCAAGGTGCAATGCAAGAAGAGGCATACTCCTAAGATAAACTCTTTCTTGTTTGACATGCATTTGGTGGAAAAATTGTTGGGTTCAAGCTCATGTGCTTGAACTATTATGTTGGTGGCCTATAGGTAGTATTTTGGTATGTCCTTCTAGTTGCTTTGTTGTTGTTGGGCTGCTATCCTATTTGCAGCTTAGTGGGTGGCTTGTATACCTGTTTTGTTGGCTAGAAACTATGTTCTATCTTTGTTGTTGTGTTATGGTTTGATTTTCTAGCTATGAGGTTTGTTTCATATTGTTGTATGGGTCAAGGCCCATTAACCCTTTTTTCTTAATCAAAAACATAAAAAATGTTTAAAAATGCCATGGTAGTAATAATTCTTAATGACAAAGGGCAACAATTTCACAGAGGGTAGCAATGTCATAGAGGGAGCATTGAAATGTTTGAGAATAATACATGGGGGAAAGTTCTAAGTCTTGACTATGATGAAGAATGGATATATGAAAGGGAGAGGCCTATTTCTGGATACCATCCATGAAAGAAAAGAAAGACATGATGCTACCAAGGAGATTGAAAAAATAGTTTTCTTTAGTTGAACCAAGTCCTTATTGTTATGGTTGTGATTGTTGAGGAATACGTGGAGAACATCTTAATGACATTGGGCACAATGTCTTTCATGTTGCTCAATTGGTTTGTAATGGTACCAAGCAACACAAAGGAAAAGGACACAATATTATAGAAGTAGGAAATGTCTGAGTAAAGGCATTTTTTGTTGTTGTTTTTTTATTTTGATTATAGACATTCCCATTGAAACTAACTTCCCTAAGTCATGAAAGTATGATATAAACGTCATTTTTGAAGGGTTAAGGAATATTCTGAAATTAGTCCAAGTTAGAAAATTCTTGGGTTGAATTTTTTTGAGTATCAATATTGTTGTGATCATGGTTGGTGATAATGAAGAACGCCTTTTGGGATTTCAAAAATATTTCATTATTTATTTTTGGCTTAACATGCATGGTCAATCATTGACAACTTTTAAGTTTGTAGAAACTGATATAGCAACATGGTGATTTGACAATGAATAAGAGCTACTAGGAATATCAATAAAATCATGTGAAAAATAGAGATGTAAAAAATGAGCAAAAATGTAATAAAAGTGTCAGTGCAAATCAAATGGAAGAAAAAAATTGAGTGATCAAAAAGGGCAGATTGGGAGAAGTCCAAGATTCTAGTTATTTATGCAAGGTTATGATAGTTGAAGATCACATTAATGAGGCTAGGATATGCACAGTCATCAAGTTAGCAAAACACAGTGAGAAAGAAAGATTTAATGTGGATTGTTTAGTATGATTTCTTGTATAAAAGACAAACATTAAGGAGGTATTTGACAATGGTAGGGAATCACTATTAGATCATGTACAAATACTTTTCATTGGATATGTTGTTTTATCCACTATTCATAAAATACTTATCATGTGAACAATATTTCACTATGCTCTTCAGTGTATGAGACTAGACTACTTCTAGTGCAATGAGCATGGGATAGTGAGGAAAGATGTGTAGAATATGATAAGGTTTTATTGCTTCTAAAGAGTGGATAGTCCACAATGGTAGCTAGAAGACAAATGGATGATTTTCATCATAAGACAATCACAATACAAAGTGACAAGCTAGTTATCATTTGAAGAAAGGAGCAACTTGACTTGATAAAAAAAGAGGCAATCAGTGAAAAGTCATGCAATAGTTCTTTGTTGAAGGTGAACCAATTTAGTTCAGTTCCTGAAAGCATTGAATGCAAATATAAAATCCAATTATCAAGTTGGGTGGGTTGAACTCCTTGAGTGTAATGGTGATAGTAGATTGCATAGTATGTTTGATCCCAACCTCTTATTATGAATGTGGATATTGCATAATCGCTCAAGAAACAAATTCAAGAATTAAGAATGGAATTGGTTATTCAAGGTCATAATTTGTAGCTAAGCAGTGTGAACTAGCAATCCAAATACTAGTAGAGACAAAGAGTGATGCTTGCCACCTTGCTATGTAAAACATAGTCATTTCATTACAATCCCTATAAGATGGATTTTAAAAAATACTATGGTTCCTATAGATAGAACAAATAACTATGGACATAGAGGAGTATGTCTTGCAATCCATGAGTGATTTGCAAGATGGCTAGATGATGTACATTCAAGATGAAGCAAACATTATAGCTTTTAAAATGTTATTGACAGTGCTTTGAAAGATAGTTTTAATCATACAAAATGTCAATGACAATCTAAAGATTACAGTTGAAAATAGTGTAGAAAACCATGCATAGATGATAGATTTGATACAAGATAGGCCTTAGATTTTTTTTGATAATATTTGCACACTAACATATATATAATGCATGGCCTTTCATGCAAGCATCATTTTTCAGTGGATCAAATTCTTATCGTCTTAAAAATCTAAGTGAAAAATTAAACTGAAATAAGCCATTGTTTATTAATTAGCCATTTGAAAGGATGGTTGTCTTTTCTTTATAGATCTATCATATTCCCTTTCAAGGTCTATGACTTTATGTACATATAGTGATCCTTTTGATGGCATAAGTATTTTCTATGATGAAAAGGAAGACTTTGGTTTTCTTATTGAAGCAAACATATACTATGGTAAACTGAATCTCATCATCACAAAGCTCAAGCTTACAATAGAGATGACAACATTATGGAAATCACAGGCATGATAGAGGAAAAATGATAGTAAGTAGGGACAAATTGTCAATATTGCTGACTATCAACACAAATAAAGGGTTACAAATGAATGACACATGTGCTAAAAGAGGGCCCTTAAGATTCTTCTACACCTTCCTGGTATATTTCTAATCAATTAAAACCTCTTCCACATGCCCTATGAACTTGGAGACAAGGTCAATGTAGTTTAGAGGAAGTTATGAGTAGTCATCAGTTGATGCAAGTATCTAGGGGGAAGTTGAATGAGCTGGGAAACATTTGGAGAGAATCTAGAGCAATTTTGACCTAGTTTGGAACACCTCCAAGTATCTAGGATCTATCTAAGGGGACTTGATAGATAGACAAGGTCAAGGCATGAATTTTTCATCGTTCAAACACCTTTTTGGATCAAATGAAGGGGTTGCAAAGTAGGGATATTTCTGTTGGACACCCAAGGAGGTTTCACCCAGCCAACTAAAGTGAACACTTGTCTTCGATTTGTCAAAAATATGTTCCTATTGTCTAGCAAGATGTTGAGAAACATATAAGAAAGCCTAAGGGCATGTTTGAGTTAGTTCTTACTCTCTCGGTTTTGCATTGTAACTGGTTTCAAAAATTGTTTCAAGCTAGAGCAGTTTTGTAACTCAATTTTCAAGCTTGTACAATAGTATGTAACACTCTTTGATCAATAAAGTTAAGCTATTTTACCTTCTTAGTTTTGTACTATTGTGCAAATCTCTTAAGATAGTTGATGTAATATTGTGGTGATTTCTCTTCCCCTTTCTTTTTGTCCTATTCTCCTTGCCTTTGAGAAAAAAATATGCATTTTTACAAGTGATAACTTGTGTGAACTAGTTAAGAATAGAGTTTAAGTTGTGATAGCACTCATAGCTCCTTCTAAACGTTATTTTTGACATACTAAACCTTATTATGAAACATTTTTCAAAATACATACAAAATATTGAGTTATGTATGTTTTGGGTTTAAATTGTTGATCATTTTATGTGTCCAAACAATAGTATAGGTTTTTTAAATCAATTTAGTGCATCACCTTTTAATCTTGGGGTTAACTTTTATGTTTCATTTCACCCTTTTCGCAGCAAGCAGTGGTAGCATAAGTTAGATTAGGTGAATTTTTAGGGGAGCCAATCCTCTCTAGAGGTCATCCTATGTTTCATGACGTGAATGAGTGATTCTACCAGCTTAGTAAGGGTGCACACTTTTGTGACAACAAAGACATTTACACATTTTTTTCTACCTACTAATTTTTAGCATGACCATATAGTTGGTCTCTCTTGAGGATTCAACTAGGAAAACATGCCCCCTAGCAATACAACAACCTTGTTAAGGCATTTTTAAATATCATCAATCCTTGGTAACCAATAAGAGTCATGAATTCTAGTGAATTAACAATTAGAAGTGCACAACCAACATAATCACATTTCTAGGTCCCATAGAGTAGAATTTTTCCTATAGAATGGATCTAGAGTCATAGATTTGACCTAAAATGGGACATATTTTTATGCCAAACCTAGAAGCTAAAGAGAAGATCTAGATTCCCTTTTTTTTTAAGAACGTCAAATTTCGATGTCTACATTAGAAGCATTATCAACATTGATTCCTAGAGCTGAGTATTGTTATCTGTTACATTTAATCTCCAAGCTTATCCTTTAAATAATGAATTATCCACTTCCACAATTTTTATTTATTAATCTAGATTAACTTATGCTAAGTTGTATACATTTAATTATACATTAATATAAATTAATCTTTGGGAAATGCTAAATATATTTATATTTTTGGTGAACTCATCCTTTCTTACACCACCTTAGGGTTTTTCTTTAGGAGTTTATGTGGTCTAAAATTTGCATTTTCTAATTGTAATATTATTTTTTTGATCTTAATAGGATTTGTGCACTTTTTTATTTTCATTTTATTAGTGCATATTTTTCTATTTAGGGTTTGATTTTTATTGTATGCTCTCCTTTTCTTACCCTTCACACTAGTGGCTACTCATGATGGTTTTTTATTTATATCTAATTATACATTTATTTTTTTAGATTTTTAAATACGAACGTGAATTTCTTACACTTAGCTTTATATATTTTATTTATACCATAATCTACTTGTGATCCTAATCTACTTGTTAGCTATTAACTTGCTAAAATTACTTTATTTTTTTTGGTTAGTACATCTAGATCTCCTCTTCTTCTTTTACCATTGATCCATTTTCTATCATTACTCCTTTCACTACAATTATGCATCCCCATAATACCATCCTTACCTCTAAGTTAGTGCTTCATCATAAAGTGTCTTTCATTTCTCCATCTTCTACCCTCGATATACGCTTCCTCCTACTTGTACCTCTCTTGAGATACATATATTTCACACTATGCATGCCACTTATATGCCTATTTCAACTATGATTACCGAACCTATCACTAGCCCTCTTTGTTGTTGAATTCCTACATCAATGGTTCCCTACCATTCTTTTTATATCCATCATTATATTCCTTCATCCATGCCTATGCATGCCCTTAATTATCTTTCCTCCTTCATTCCTCTTTCCCATCCCACGATCCCTTTCACATTTCTCACACCCATTCATATGTGCACCATAATGACCCTCAATTTTCACTTGTTACCCTCCCATCCTCTAAGGTCTTAGATGCACTTATTCATAAGATAAATGAAGAAGAGAAAAGAGTGGATGCAAGACCTAATGGGTGAAATAACAAAGAGTTCAAATATACTTGGCATGTACACCAAATTAGCTTAATTATAGCTATTGTACATCTACTACCTATTGGATTTCTAGTGCCAACATTTATATTGAATGATGAAAAGGGCATGACCGAAAATTCTTTTAAGGTCTCAAGTTATTTTACTCATGCATATGAAAATTTTATATATGAGGATAAGCTATTAACTAAGTTATTTCCTTGTAACTTAAGTAATTATACTATTGAGTGCTTCTATTCACTTCCTCAAGGGTTTATACATGCACTTAATGATTTTTGAAAAGTATTATTAAAGAAATTCAATATTTATGTGGTCTTTCAAGTTATATTTTTTAATCTATTTAAGTTTTCCTAAGGACAAAATGAACACATTAGTGACTATGTTATAATATTTCAATCTTTATTCTCTAAAATAATTACTCATTTCTATGATCTTGATATACAAAGCATCATTATTAAATGATTCATCAAACCAATCATTAACAATGTGTATATAAATAGCTTTGCATCTTTCATGTAATTATTTACCCTTGTAAAAATTATTGGATCCAAATTATTAGTGATAATTTTTTTCAAGTATGGGTCATCAAATAAGAAAAATCATTGTACCCTTCCAAATATCAAAATATAAATATTTTTAAAATTATAATGACATGAAGAAAAATGTTCACCAAGTTACTAATGCTTTGATACAATTTTTCTTCTTGTACAACTAACCATCTCTCATCAAGAACCTACCTCAATATAAGGTGATCCCTCCAACCTCCTTTATCCCCTAATCTCCTCTTTAATTTTGTTAAACTTTAACTAAGAAAATCATGACCTTAAAACCCATATCAGATATAACATAAATAATTAATAATATATGAATTATATAATGTGCATACATAAACATGATTGATAGCTAAAAATATAGAGCATTGAACTCCATTGATATTATATCCAATTATAAGGTGACCAAAACCTTATTTCTATCTACAGTACACATTATCCTTATCAATCCATTGCAAAACATCAAAGACTTAAAAATATATAAATAAACCCACACGATCCAAAATAATTTAAAAAATCCCTTACTTCTCCTCACAAGTGAAATTTATATTTTTTAATGTCACCACCCCCTTCTTAAGTTTTTACCATATGAAAATTTCAAGTGCATATTCAATACATAAAATCCCTCTTTAAATTTCTTACCTCTCTTTAAAATATTGCTGTCTTCAACTATTCAATCGTATGATCCTTTAAAATAAAAGGAAAATGAATTATTTCTTAGCTAAACCTCCACATAGGAAATGATTGTAGTAATGAGTTGAAAACACTTCAAAGTAGGATATTTTTTACTAGTTTTGACTTCTAAATTGAGTTATTCCCCTTTTTTTTAATTTAATAGCATGGTCTGCTATTTACTTAGTATTTATTCAATCTTGTGGGTCCTTAAAAAAATATTTCATTTCTTTACAAATTTGAGCATATCTTTCATTCATATTATAGGAATTTAAACCAATGGTTATATGTTGTCAATAACAATCACTATTAATAATAATTATAGACAAAAATAAAAATAAAAAAATCAATGATATCCATGTGTAGTATCAAAGGTGAACTTGTGTATTACATAAAAAATTTAATCTTCAAGAAAATATAGTAATCAAGAAATATATGAAAAAAAAAAAAATTAAAATAGAGAACATCAGTATTTCTTCCAATATTTTTAGACCATGGAATTTCAAAAAAAATCTACAACATGAGAAATTTAATTCCACTAATTCATTAAAAGCTATTATTCAAAAAAATCAACTACCTATGTCAATTTTGTTCAACCATATATATTGATAACAACTCCTTTTATTATTAACAATCAAACCATCAATAAGTAAGAGCATCAAGTGATTTTTTCCATTATAAAAACACTCACTCTAATACCATTGTAGTAACTAGGGTAAAATACATAGAAATAGTAACAAAAAATTACATTTGAAAGTAACACAAATGAACACACAAACTATTATTATGTAATATTACTTATTTAATTACATTATTCATTAAATTTTATTGAAAGTGTACACAATTTAATTGCTAAAATTATCTTTCTTATGAGAACCTAACAATAACCACCCAATATAAACTAATAAAACATTAATATAAAACCAAAAACTAGTTATATCATTTAATAATTTTAACCAAGATGAATATAAGAAAAGAATAAAATTCACTAAAGTATATTTTTAATTCTTAAGGTCAAGATGAACATTTTATCCCATGAATAACACATGACTCAATTGAAGAATTTTTGACACTAGTTAGAAAATTTTCCCTAATAGTGTTTGATTCATTTCATGGTCTCTCTTTTTCTCTCTCTCATTTTTTTTGTAGTGCATCATTTTATCACAATCAATATGATTTTTTTGATGATTTGCATATTGGATGATTTAGATAGGTTGAATTAACACCTATATTTTAAGGAGATGCAATGTTTACATTAAAATAAAATTACATATTAAGTAAAATGTTAAGAATATAAAGTGAAAAATAGATTATAATATATATTATTTTTCTTACCAATTCTATTTATATAAAATAAAATTTCAAATTATAAGCTTTAGATTTAAAATAATGTTCTTGGATATATAGTTGTCTATATGTATTGATGAATATTTATATGATTTGAATAAAAATTAAAAAAAAATCAATTTAAATAAATTAAAATTAAAATACAACTCAATTCTTGAATGATGGAATATGATACAAATGATGTTAAAAATTGATCTGCTGATGTGTTGGAACTTTAGGGATTAATCAAACAAACTCCCTAGAATCTAAAAAACTGACTATTTTGTGCCTTAGATTAATTTTTTGCATGCAAAACTATCTATATGAGTTTGGAAATTGAACTTTGAGTGAATTGACTAAAAATTGACAACTAGATTTGGCTTGCCTTGTCTTGTCTAACTTAAAATCTATTTTTATCTGCACCTTCTATCTCATAAATAATTTAATACTAACTCACCCAAAAATCATAGAATATTTTTTAAAATAATTTAATCTTCCACCCTTTATCTCTCAACTTCCCAACAAAATTAATCTCCACTATTGATCTCTCAATCAATCCTAATCATTGTTCTTTCCTCATATAAATCTTTAAATTTAGTCTTCCCTAATCCATTTTCATATGGAAACTTGATAGAAATCTTTAAATTTAGTCTTCCCTAATCCATTTTCATATGCAAACTTGTGAACTTACCATTATGGTGTTCTTATGAGTAACCATATACCATTATTGTAGTAATCTTGAAACATAACATCCTTTTTTTTAACAAAAATTGTCTAGTAAAATGCTTTATTTATTTTATTCCTTTTTATGGCTTCCTACTTTAAGTAAGGTGTAGGTTACGAATGAAATAGGATTTAATCTTTTTTAAGGTTTCATTCTATATTATAATTTAATTCATTTCTATTCAAATTAAGATGTATTATTTTGTTTATATAGAACAACTAGATTTATAATAATGTTCTTGGATATATACTTGTATATAATTTGTGATGAATATTTCATAAAATATTGTGATTGGTGTTTCTCTCCTATTATCATTTTTTGTGTGTATCTAATGTTAGTATTTTTTATTTTAACTATCCATTATAAGTTTGCATTTGAATTTCCTTTTAATCCTAAATATTCAATTAAAATGGAATTCAACACAAATCATTAAATGGGTAATTATTGTTTTTCTTAAAATATAGTATAGAATTTTCTTTTTTTGATAACTTATAAATCAATTAAATGAGGACATTGATGAGACCTTGGCTTACAAAAAAACTCAAAAAATAGTTAAGGTCAAATGAATTAAAAGGAATATAAGATCTGATCTAAAATTATGGAAGTCAACAATCAATCAGATTTGAATAAATCAACAATTGGAACTATAGGGGCCAAATAAGGATGGTTGGGTGGAATGAAATTGATATCACATAATGAAAAAGAAAAACCATAAATAAGGTATAACTCTAAAGCGTAAGTAAATGGAATCCAAACGCTTATGAGATGTAAAAAATAAAACATGCAATTATAAAACCATAATAAAAGATATTAATGAAACAAGGAAAATACCCTAGGTCATGTATGAATATTGGGTTCAACAAAGGGATAAATAACCTCACATATAGATGTCATAATTATGGAGTTAGGACTATTATAATGAATTTCCAATCTGAGTAATATAAAATAAATGTGAAACTTATCTTAAATCTTGAATGGTGGAATATGCTACAAATGTTGTTAAAAATTAATTTTCTAATGTGTTGGAACTTTAGGGTTGTATAAAAAAACTCTTTAGAACCTACAAATTGACTATGTTTTGTCATCGGTCAAATTTGTGACTATAAAACTAATCTTTGTTAGTGTGGGAATTTAGCTTGGACTCAGAAGTAAATTGACTAAGTTATGATAGTTAGGTTTTGCCCGCCTTGCCTTGTAGCACTTGTGCTTTAAGTGGGTAGTATCTACATAGACTATTTGGGAGCTTACCAAGCAAGGCTCATGTTCTCCTAAATTATGCTCTTAGGCAAACTAATTTAGTGACTATGAACAAAGATTGAAGACATCAAGCAAGTGTGCAAAATATCCAAAATGATGATGCAATTTACATGCTCTATGATGCTTTAATTTGAATCTTATTAGACAATTCTTCTCTCTCCTTGATCTTTTCAAAGTGAATGATGAATGTCATTAAGTACAATAACATATATTGTAGAAAAATTTACGTAAATGAATGTTAAATCAACTCATAATGATTAGTGAAAAGATCAACAAGATTTAATTTTAAGTTTTAAAAATTCTAAATTTTAAACCTACAATTATAAAATTTGATGTAATTATATTTAATAAACACTAAACCTAATCTAAAATGATAAACAAAAAATCTAACAAACAAAATACAATTTAAAAAAATAAAATAAATCAAAATAAAAGAAAACAAATTTTAAATAAAAATTGTAATTATTACCTACCTACATGACACAATAATCAAAGTGACAAAATATAGAAGCACTACAATTTTTGCCATCACAATCAAAAGCATTTTTTACCTTACAACAATAATATACTTTCCCTTTTTATTATAATAAACTAAGTTCTAAAAAACATGTGCTTAATCATTTAAAATACAGATTGACTAGTTAAACATACGATACCTAATGCGACATGTGTCTTTAAATCAGACATAAAGATGATGCCCGGCGACGTACTTATCTCCCGCTTCTAAGGCCAACTCCGAGCCCTTCAATGCTAAACGAGGAGCTACACCGCTGTTGTATTGAATAAGCAGCCCTAATTCCGTCGCTTCTTTCTTCCTCATCACCTATCAGCTCCACCATTTCTCCCGGGTTGTCCGCTGGACCATTATTCAGCCACGCATGCGGTCTTTTGTCGCCTTTGATCCAAAGCAGTTCCTGAACTACCTCTTTCATTGAAGGCCTCTTTTCCCCTTCAACGTTAAGGCATTCCTTCGCTAGCATCGCCACTCTTGTCATCGACTCCATGATTTCACCTTCATCCACATTAAGACGGGGATCTGTGATTTCCCTGAAACCCGTCGTGTTTACAGTGGAGAGGAAAAATATAGCCAGGTTGCTGTTCTTCATCCTTTCATACGAAACAGGTTTCAACCCCGTCAAAAGCTCCACCAAAACAACCCCAAAGCTGTAAACATCGCTTTTCTCTGTAAGCTGAATTGTTTGGAAGTATTCAGGATCCAAGTAACCCATTGTTCCCTGCACAACTGTAGTAATGTGCGTTTGCCCCATCGGCACCAGACGAGACACTCCGAAGTCTGCAACTTTTGGATTATAGTCATCATCCAGCAGAATGTTGGAAGATTTGACATCTCTGTGGACAATCGGTATTGACGCTGCAGAGTGCAAGTATGACAAAGCTTCTGCGGTTTCAGTGGCTATGCGCAGGCGCTGCCCCCATGGAAGTTGCTGCTGCTCTTGCTTGTTACCGTGCAGATGATCGAACAATGTTCCATTTGAAATGTATTCATAAACCAAGAGAGGAACCGAAGTTTCCAGGCAGCAGCCCAGTAACTTCACGACGTTTCTGTGATTAATTTGGCTCAAAATAGAAACTTCATTTATAAAAAGGTCGATTTCATTGGAATCAACTTCCTTGGACTTCTTGACAGCCACAACAAGTCCATCAGTGAGAGTGCCTTTGTAAACGGTGCCGTACCCACCAGATCCCAGGATCAAATTTTGAGAGAACTTATTTGTGGCTTTCTCGATTTCTTTCAAGGAGAAGAGCTTCATGCTTTCCACTCCTCCTGATGAAATTAAATTTTTCAATTGATCCCCTCCGTTCCTCTGGAAGTTCTTTTCCTTGTCGCGCTTTGATTTTTTTAGCTTCAAAATCCAGAAGAGACTGCCACCGCCGAGGAGCACAGCTATTAGTGTCCCACATGCCCCTGCATTCATCAAACAGAAAACTATTATTCCAGGAAATGTAAACTAGATGAAGTAATAACATACACCTGTTGAGTACTGAGAAATAGATACCTGTGATTATTGATAATGTTTGAAAGCAACCGAAACTTGTGCACTTTTTGATTTCTGGAACTGTGGATACAGAGCATTAGAATATAATCTAAATTAGAAAACAAAATTGCTGTAAAAATAAATGCACCATTTGTACCTTTGCATCCTGTGCCGTTGATATATCCATCTCCCGTATAGTTACTTATGCACTTGCATAAATACCCCCAGCCTTTATCTTCAGAGGTTGCGTTTTGAACACACTGGTATGAGATATTATTGGCTATAGCCGAGGAGTATGTGTTATTTGGAATGGCCCAGTCTAGCCGCATAGAATAACGGGCACCTTGTAGTTGGAACATTGATATGGGATTCGAATCGAAACTATGCTGGTCAACTATAGCAGAGGCCGAATAGCTACAATTTCCTATTTCATTGGAAGGGTAGAATCTTGCACTGACGCTAGTCCTTGTGTAACCTCCAGGAACCTGTATCTTGCAACAACTATTATCTTTGCAGACCCATGGTCTGATAAAGCGTGTCTGATTACACGTAGAGTTGCACGATCCGAAGTAATCCAGTCCAGTGGGCAAAAGCATTTTATATTGACCCGATACGTTACAGCCAACTGCAAAGAAGTTATTACTCCCAGAAATCCTGAAAGGTCCTGTGTCAGAAAGGTTGAATGCTTTGGTGCTTGTAAAGTTAGCCGAGCTGTTGCATGGTAAAGCATACACGGCAGTGGCGTCAACGAGAATGTGGTCGTAAGAGATATTGAAGACTTGTACTTCTCCCGTAAGTGTTTCGAGATAGGGGATTCCAGGGTCAGAACTCGATTTTCCTTTGCAAGTAATTTCAAAACCAGGCAAACCACATGTAGTTGTGAGCAATCGGAAGGGGTAAGGAATTGTCAGATTTCCACACGTTTGAGGATTTGAGGGAAAGCAATTATCTGCTTTAAGTGATAAAAGATTAGTAGAAAAGTAGAGCAAAATCCATTGAATCACACATACAATTGTAAAGGTCGACATGAAGATCTAATTCAGTGAATAAGGAAGGCTTAAAATGTAATATTAAGTTATGTTCTTGCGGCTCTGCACATATTCATATTGTGAATGGAAGCATCGTTGGCTGTTTCCTCACGGCATACTTCATTGAAAAGTCGCCCTAGTCGTGTTTAAGTTAGTATCATGATTCCCCTCTCTCCCTTATTTTGGATTTGACCGTATCAGCATGACTTGTTACTCAGCCGTGTAAAAGGATCACTCTGTAACCTATTGTTTTGAGGTATAGTTAGAGGTAAATTTTGGTCAATAATAATATTTAATTGAGGTATAATTAGAAGTTAATTAGAAAACAAAATGGCTGAGAACATAAAAACATTTTTTGTACCTTTGCATCCTATCCATCTCTCCTATAATTATTAATGTTGAGAAAATGTCTCAACCTTGCTTTATTATTATTTGACAATTTGTAATTATCTTTTAGTTATCATGAAAGTTTCTAAATGCAACTATGACAATTTGCAAAGTGTTTTTAATTGTCAAATTAAAAAGAGCATGAAAAAGGGGAAGTTAAGTGTGAGCTTGAAAAAAAAGGATAAGAAGATATTTTAGTTTGCATGTGCACATTATTAAAAAATGGATAAAATCACAAGTTGGAAGACAAAGTTTCTTTTCTTTGTGATTTATGCCTAAATGGTTTTTGAAACCATTCTTGATTTGTAGTTTCTCTCATGCCTATATATTTAGTGCTTGAGTTGAAGGAAAAATAAGTTAGGTTGCAAGTTGTTGAAGCCATGAAGTGTTGCAGTGATTAAGAAGGAGAATTTGTATTGTTGTAACTCATTTAAAGGATTAATACAAGACTTGTATTTCTTTGGGTGTGGAGTTTTTTCCTGCAAGGGTTTCTCTATGTAATTCTTGGGTTATGGTTTACGTAATTCTGTGTAGTGCATTTTTCAGCATTTGACCATTCCAAAAACCCTAAGTGAGACTCATACGCCCCTTTGGGTGAATTAGTCCTAGATCAGCCCTAAAACTACCTTTTACAACATTAAAAACATCATTTTTGTACTTTTATTTTGTTGTCATTAGATAGTTGTTTCAGTTTGTTGAGTTTTTGGTACATGCATTTCGTTAGATCTAGCTTAATTTGCTTCATTTAGTGCATTGTCAAATTTCAAAATGGCATTTACAACATTTCATTTTCAGATTGTTTCATAGTGTAATTAGCAAATTACCTAGTTTAGAATCTGAATATTGGGGTATGTGCAGGATCATTATGGAAAAAACAGGTCCTTAAGTGGCAAAAAATTCAGAAAAATTAGAGTTAGGAAACTTGATATAAAAATTTGAATAAGTTATCTATATTATTTCAAAAATATGTAAGAATACAATATGTAGAAAATTGAATGTAGTTTCTAAATTACTAGGTATATTTAAAAAAAAGGAAATCTATTTGATGAAAATTTGAAATTTCAATGCAGTAGTACTTAAATTTCAGGGAAAAATAAGTAGGTGTATGTTTGACTATCTTAACTACAATAAAATGATAATATTTTTTTATAAGATTTTAGATATAAGTAGAGGACTCATGTCCTGATGTGATGTGCATTTTTTTGTAATTTTTTTCCAAGTAAATAATTAATTATGATTTTTTTATTACAACTTTTTAAAAATATAAAAATTCATGTGTCTAACCACCTTAACTTGGTCAAAACTTCATGAAATTAATTTTTCTTTGTTTAATCCTATATTATGCAAAGCATAAAATGTGACGTATGTTTCAGATTCAAAAAATGTGATACTATTTGAAAGCTATAGATGTTTTTCAATTAACCTATCAATCAACACTTTAGTCATAATTCAAATAGAAAATGAATAATAATTACTTATTAAATTCAAAGTAAAGCATAATTATATTGGTGGAAAATCGAGAATCTCCTTAAAAAACCCTTTTTGTTTCATCAATTTTGGGTAAAAAAAGTCGCCAGCCACATACCCTACACATTCCCATCATATTACCACTTTTTGGCCCATCATGATCCTACACATACTCATTGCATTTACATGTTTCATTCTAGGTCATTGTATTGCATTTTAAGTTTCTTTCTATTTTGAGTTTGTATAAATTACTTTTCACATTTATGTAAGTATATTTCTTTTCCAAGTTTGCAAAGAAGAAATTAGTCAATAAGCATGCTAGTAATTCATGCTCAATATATTTCTTAGCTATGAGAGTCTCTTAATGCAAGAAAGTGAAAATGTTGATGCTTTATTTAAACCTACAACCCCTCTTACCTCTCCTATTTGTGGGAATAATGTGATAGAAGAGAATACAATCATAGATAACAATGACAATCATAGTTGTTCTTCTCCTTATACCTATCCTATTAGTGACGAAGGTATCTTGGTGAAAGAAGATGTAATCGTCAATAATCATGAGTCTTGCTTGTCCTTCTCCTCCTCCCCCTTTGGAAGATATTATAACACAAGAGAATGAGATCATAGACACATTTTTAAACATCACCCTACCTAGTTTCCATTCACCTCTTACTTGTGAGAACGTTTTAGTAAAAGAGGATATAGTTGTAAAGAATCATGACAATCATATTGTAAGTAAAAATGATAGGTTGGTATTAGATGATAAATTTTTAAGATCTATGACAACCCTCTTTATGTTTCTTCTCTTACCTAACATATTTTGGAAGATATTATGGGACAAAGGAATGAAATTATGGAAAGTCTTGACAATCACATTTTTTCTTCTCCTAGTATCTCTCCTAGTTATGAAGAAGATACTTTGAGGTTAGAAAATACAATCAATGAAATCCATGAGAATCTTAGTTTCCTCTCTTCCCTAGGGAAAACCTTATTTAGAAATAAGACAATCCAACCATTGATAACTCCCCTACTTGCAATGAAGTCATTTTAGAAGAACCAACCTTTGAATGTCATGAACATCTAGTTTGTAGTTCTCCTAAAACTTCTCCTACTAGGGAGGATATCATGGTGGAAGAAAATGACAACAATACCGATGTGACTTCCTTAGATGATGGTGAAAAAATGACACTAGACTCCCCTTCATTAGAAAGACATCAAACTAAAATCGCTGAGGTTATGAATGCACAAGTATCCATTAGACCCCCTTTGATTAATGGACCTCCTACATACCCTATGGGGCATCCTAAGAATCCTCTAATTCTTTACCCACCCTCGCACTGACCACAAACTCAAAACAAACATGAACTTATCCTTTACCCACCTAAGAATAATATGTCACAACAATCGAATTATAACACCATTGCTCATGCATAGAACACTATAAAAAATCTGCAACCAAGACAAATACCTTCAACATACCTCCCTATGCCTAACCCTATCTTTCCTAGTTCTCCTCATTTGCCTTTGCAAAGTGGAAAGGAGTATGATCTTGTTGAACAACTTAAGAAAACTCCTGCTAAAATATCATGATGGGAAATTATTCAAGCATCCCCTCATTATCATAATATGATTCAAATTTCCTTACAACAAGTTCCTACCCCTCCTAATGTGCAATCAAGTGACATATCAACCATGTAATTTAAATGATCACTAAGTGGTGTGTGTGTGCAAGAGAATCCATTCCAACTTAACCTTGCTGGGTGGCTAACCTCCTCTACCTCAACCACACTCTTGGTCTTCGACAAACCTGCACCTCATATAAACTCAGGAACCCATTAATAGATTAGCGTCCAAAAATATAAATCAAAGAAATACATATCATTATTTATGTTAAACATCATAATAATCATCACATTTCATTTTTCTTGAAATAAAATATCATCCATTGCATTTCATCTTTCAAATAAAATAACATTCACCTAATTCCTTATTCAAACCTCACAACATTTATTCTACCAAACATATTTATTCATGTTTCAGTTCCACATAAAGTAAAAACAAACATCATCCAAGTTTAACAGGTGACATCCTTCCCCTCTTGGAAGAGACATCATCTCGATGTCTTATTACAAACATTTACATAACATAGTCTAAAACAACCAGTTCATAAAAGAGTCATAATAAGCATAAAATAGAAAGTATGCTAGAGTTTCAAATGTGGAAAAGATCTATCTATATCTTCTACATTTTCCCAGGTGCCACTATCCACCGAATATTGGTCCTACTGGACCCTATACTGCACAACATCTTGGTTTCACAACTTAACGTTACGCTTCTCCAAAATCCGGGTGGGCTCCACTAGCACCACCCCTGGATCCTAAACCTGCAATGCACACCAGTCAAGGATATGAGTAACAGTTGGATGGTATGGTTTAAGTATAGAAACATGGAAGACATTATGTATACGAGAGAGAGTTGGTGGTAGAGCAAGCCTATAAGAAACTAGATTGATGACTTCCAAAATATCAAACGACCCAACATATCTAGGGGAAAGCTTAGAGTTATTGCCAAAAGACATTGAAATATTCTGCAGTCAAACCCTCAAGAAGACCTTATCTCCCACTGAGAAATGTCTAAAGGTTCGGTTCCTATCTACAAAACTCTTCTAACGATCTGAAGCTTGTTTCAATTTTCCTTGATTAGCTTCATCTAATCTTCCATTTTTCTCAACATTTTTGGCCCAATAACAAGCCTATCTTCCACCTTTTCCCAACTGATAGGTGTGTGAAATTTATGACCATACAAAGCCTCAAATGGTGCCATACCTAAAGAGGAGTGATATGAATTATTGTATGTGAACTCCACTAAAGGTAGATACTCCTCCCACTGATGTTGTTGATCTATACAATACATCCTGAGGAGGTCCTCCACTACCTGATTCACCCTCTCAGTCTGACCACCAGTCTCAGGATGATAAGTTGAGCTAAAATTCAATTTCATTCCCAAAGAAGCATTCAAAGTCATTCAGAACTTGGAAGTCATAGGAGTGTCATGATCAGAGATGATCATCTTTGGCACTCTGTGCAATCAAAAAATCTCTTGTACAAACTTCTTCGCTAATCTGACCAAGGATCCATCCTTAAGATTCCTAGGAATGAAATGAGCTACTTTGGTCAATTTATCAACCACAACTAAGATAACATCATGTCTATTCTTGGTCATAGGCAACCCCTGAATAAAATGCATAGTGATTACCTACCATTTGTATTCTGGTACCCTATGTGGTTATAGAAGTCCTGTTGGATGCACATGTTTAGCCTTAACTTGCTAACATTCCAAGCATTGGGCCTCAAAAGTAATTACATCTCTCCTTAGTCCTGGCCAAAAATACAATGGTTTAAGTACCTCCATCATTTTCGTTACACTAGGGTGCCCTGAATATGGTGCATTATGGAATTCTGTTAGCACCAACTCCCTCAATCCTTGCACATTAGGAACATACATCCATCCTTGGTACCTTAAAATTCCATTGGTCTCAAACAAATAACCATCATACCAACAATATGCAAGTTTTTTCTCTAAGGTTTGTTTCACCCTATCATGATGCTCATCGCTTGATCAAGCTTGGATCACTTGCTGTCTGAAATTTGACCATATCATAACCATAGCTGCTAGATGTCTCCTCCTACTCAGGGCATCTGGAACTCTATTTTCTTTCCCTTTTATGTATTCTATTGTAAAATCATACTCACTCAAAGATTCCAACCATCATCTCTGTCAAGCATTCAAGTTGGGCTGAGTGAAAATATATTGTAATCCTGAATGGTCTGTCTTCAATTCAAAAGGCTTCCCTAGAAGGTAATGCCTCCACATTTGAAGCGCATGCACTATGGTAGCCAACTCTAAATTGTGTGGTGCATAGTTCAATTCATGTTGTTTTAGTTTCCTAGACTCATATGCCACCGCCTATCCTTCCTACATAAGCACTACTCCTACACCTTCTCATAAGGCATCGGTTATCACTGTAAAGTGCCCATTTCGATCCAGAATAATAAAAATAGGTGCAAAGGTAAGTTTCTCCTTTAGTTTTTGAAAATATCCTTTTCACACTTATCACTCCATTCAAATTTCTTTCCTTTCTTTTGGAGTGCAGTGATGGGTGCTGCAATGGTTGAAAAACCCTAAACAAATTTCCTATAATAACTAGAAAGTCCCATAAAGCTGCAGACTTTCAAAACATTTTGTCATGCTAGCCACTCCAAGATTGCCTTTATCTTATCTGGGTCCACTACTATCCCGTTAGCTGAAATAACATGTCCCAAATAATGCACCTTTGTCTGGTAGAATGTACACTTAGAAATTTTCCCATAAAGCTTGTGGTCCCTGAAGTGTTGCAACACTATCCTTAGATGTTTATCATGCTCTTCCTCTCATTTATAATATATTAAGATATCATCCAAAAAGACTAGCACAAGGTCATCTAGGCAGTCTCAGAAGATGCTTTTCATCTAATTCATAAAAGTTGTTGGGGCATTAGTTAGCCCAAACAGTAACATTGTAAACTCATAGTGCCCGTATCTGGTCCTGAAAGTAGTTTTTAAAATGTCCTCATCTTTAATCCTTAGCTGATGGTATCCCAATCTCAGATCAATCTTCGAGAATACCTTAGCCCCTTTCATCTGATCAAATAGTTCATCTATCCTAGGAAGCAAATACTTATTTTTGATGGTAACCTTATTAAGCATTCTATAGTCAATACACAACCTTAAGCTCCCATCCCTCTTCTTTACAAAAATAATAGGTGCTCCTCATGGATACACATTTAGCCTGATAAAACCTTGGTTAAGCAACTCTTGTAACTGGGCCTTTAGCTCATACAGTTCAGTAGTGTTCATCTTGTATGGTGCTTTTGACTGAGGCTCAGTTCCAGGTAACAAGTCAATTGAGAAGTCAAACTCCTGTTTAGGTGGTAGCTCAGCTAACTCATCAAGAAAAACATCTTGAAATTGATTCAGAATAGGATGATCATTAGTTAACAATTTTGAGCTATCCAAATCCTTGACCTTTATTGCATAGATAGTGCACCCTTTTCTATGAGCCTTCTTTAACTTCATGAAAAAGATTTGCTTGAGTTCTAGGGTCTTCTATAAACCATGAATTTCAACACGGTTACCTTGACCATCTAAGCATTTCACTTTCTTTTCTTCACAATTAACAATGGAATTATTCTCAGTTAGCCAATTAATTCCCAAAATTACATCATACGACCCTAGGGGTGCTACATACAAGTTAACTTGTGTCTCAAAATTGGGAAGCTCAAGTTCATTGCTGACTAGACATTGCTCTACTATTCTGTCTACCCAATTTCCATATTGAACCTTCCATGATTTAGAAATATATCCTAGCCTAACAAGTAATTTTGAAATAAAATGAGGGTCTACAAAGCACTTAGTTGCACCCATATCAATTAAAATGGAAACATGACATCTAAAAAGCTTACGGTATGTGAACTCAATTGGTGTAGCCTGGAAGTCAACTTGGCGATTATCAACCGCCACATGGATGTGATGTTGGTTTCTGTTCTTCTAATTATTTTCTCTTTGAGGAAACAAACTAGCATAGTGCTCACCACCGCATATGTAACAACCTTCGCAGGGTCCTCTGGGTCTATCCAAAGCATCTCTCCTATTATTGTTATTATTATTATTATAGTTTTCCCTCTTGTTGTTATGATTCCCATCATTGCGGTCTTGAGAATTGTTACCCCTCTTGAGATTCCTGATCTGATGGTTGTTGTTATTGCCTTGATTGTTCCTTGTGATTTCTTGTTCCCATACTTAGCTTCTCTGCTCTTCTTGTAGTTCTCAACCTATTGTAATTTTTGTTCCTGCTTGGTTCCTTTCTCAAAAGCCTCATCCATAGAAGAAGGATTATGAATTTCAACTTTAGCTCCAAGTTGAGGCCTAAGCCCTAGGATGAATTTACAAATCTAGAACCTCTCATCAAGTTGGTACTAGGGTACATATTTGAGCAAGTGGGAAAGATTTTCCCAATATTGAGTTACCGTCATTCCCCCTTGAGTGAGAGTCTTGAATTTAGTTATATTTTTGTCAAAGTATGACTATGGAAGCCACCTTTTCCTGAATAGCTGTAAGAATTGTTCCCAAGTTACTTTTCATTGCAAAAACTATTTTTTTTCCTTTTCATTCTCCCACCAAGTGGCAGGTTCACCAAAGAGTTGATATGATCCACATTCAGCCTTAGTTTCATTGGACAAATTTCATAGGGAAAAATACTTCTCCATCTTGATCACCCATGATTCCACTCCATCCCCAAAGGTTTTTCCATCAAATTTTGGCAAGGTGACCTTCTTGAGGTTGTTTCCCAACTCTTCAGCTACCTTGCTTAGGTTTCCATCAAACTTAGGTTGTTCTCGATTTGTTTCATTTCATTCCCTCTAGAGTTTGGCCCTATTTGGTATGATTTCCTTCTTTGTTCCAAATTGTCAATCCTGACCCCTTGTTGAGTCAGCAAGGCTATGATCTAATCTAACCTATCACTCAAATCACCATGGGATCCACCAGCGCATTTCTCCCACTGATAAGTCCTTAAATCCATCAAAATTACTTTGGAACACACGACATTAAGCGTAATTAGGTGTAGGTCCTAGAGTTTAAACCTCACTCTGCTACCAAATGTAATTTATATGATTACTAAGTGGTGTGTGTGTGCGAGAGAATCCGTTCCAACTTAACCCTGCCAGGTGGCTAAACTCCTCTACCTCAAACACACTCTTGGTCTTCGAAAAACCTGCATCTCATATAAACTCAGACACCCATTAATAGATTAGTGTCCAAAAATATAAATCAAAGAAATACATATCATTCTCTATGTTACATCATAATAATCATCACATTTCATTTTTTTTGAAATAAAATATCATCCATTGCATTTCATCTTTCAAATAAAATAACATTCACCTAATTCCTTATTCAAACCTCACAGCATTTATTCTACCACACACATTTATTCATTTTTTCAGTTCCACATAAAGTAAAAGCAAACATCATCCAAGTCTAAGACATGACAAACCATGATTCAAGAAATGAATGTGGACATTGTTTCCACTAAAATGAGCTCCCTCCTTTGGAAGTGCAAAAACAAAATGACGCTTTCATGATAATAGCTATCTATAAAGGGTGAGGAATAAAAATAACCCTTGTTGACAATGGCTCTACCCTTAACATGTGTAGTGTGACCCTTTTGGATAGACTTGGCATGGATAAATCAATAATTCAACCTACCTCTTTATCTATTAGTGGGTTTGACAATGTAGGAAAACACCTACTTGGAGTGATTACATTACTTATTATAGTTAGAAAGGCTACATTACAAACCCCTATTCATGTTATGCCTCATGATATTTCATACAACCTCCTTTTAGGAAGACCATGGATTCATGAGATACAAGTAGTGCCTTCAAACCTTCATCATAAAATGAAGTATTTTTACAACAATAAAGTATATACAATTGATCCTAACCTTCAACCAAATACTTTTTTGAACATTGACAAAGACAAGGAGAATCCTTTGAAAACATTGATACCAACTACACAAGTAGAACCCGTGCAAAAAAAGGATAGGTAAAAGCACATTGACTAAGTCACAAAATTATTGGAAGATGCTTCGAGTTCCTTTGATTTCATACCTACATTCATGGGAAACTACAAGATCTTAAACAAAGAGTCTAAAAAGGGAAAATAAAAAGTGGTAATTTCAATACAAAATTTGGAAGAACCTTTGAAAGCATCCACCTTAAACACTTTAGAAGAAGAAGCAAATTATACAACAAACTTTGATGAAGCTGATTATGAACAAGCACATAATCTGAAAGAAATGAAAAAGCTTTATGGAAAAGGTTATGAACTTATGAAACAACTTGGATACAATGGAAAAGGATGTGGTGATTGAGAACAACGTATCTATGTCCCTATAGATCCTGTGCAAGGAATGACTAATGGTCTTGGTTATTATCCATCGAAAGAAACAAGCAAGCCTTCACTCAATATCAACGCTATTACAAAAGATTCTTCTATGAAAAATTTAACATTAGTGCATCCAGAATTGATAGACGCTAGTGGCCTTGGTTGTTATCCTTTGAAAAAAATTAAAGAAACAAAGAAATCTTCACTTAATATCAATGCCATCACACAAAACACTAATGATTGGAATTCACTAGATTTTACGCCTTCCTTTAAAGAAGAGAACAAAATCTCACAATATAAAGAGTCTTGTGTAAGTATGAGACCTTGGACTAAGCAAGAGAAATATTTGTCACAAAATAAATGAACATCCCCTACTATTGATCAAGAAAGCATCTTGTCGAGACTCCTCCAAGATCATTTGATATCCCTCTCTCCAAGGACATGAAATAAATTTTACTATAAAAATTCATTTTGTGCATATCATAGAGTTCATGGTAATTCTACTAATGAATGTAAGGCTTTGAATATTTGAATTCAATGTATTAAGGATTGTGGTCCTCTTCCTTGTGTTGAGACACCTAGTTCCTCTAATTGATACAGATTTTTAGGTTTTACATCAAACATTTTGGCTCATCCTTGTTCTGCACTAAGAGGGGGCAAGGGGTTAAGATAGCCTTTTCCTCGCATGTCAATTGGTGTTGTCTCTTTTGGCTATTTGACCACCTTTCATGTATATATAAGAGCAATCTTGGGATGTGGACTACACGCCTTAAGTTGGCTCACATGTGACATATTGAGTTTTTGGGGCAATCCCTTATCCATGATGGAGCTTCATTCAGAAAAATGTGACTTGGAATAGCACTTTTCAAATAACCTCTCATGTCTTCTTCAAATTTAAAGATATTTCTCACAACAATGATGTTAGAAACCACTTTAAAGTGGGGGCATACATCAAAACTCATGTTTCATTGTGTGATTTTCTCTATTCTTGCGATGCATCCTTTTCTTGGTGGTGTCATTGGCTTGATATCCTTCAAGAGCGTGATATTTATTTAATTTTTCCTCTCTTGGAGACACTAGGCACAATGTTCCCTAAGAGGAGACCTTACATGAACTAAGAAAAACCTCTTTGAATGTACCTTACACTATTTTTCATTTACAATATCTATTATATGGTCACCTTGCATAACACACTTTGAATGCCTATGGATCCATCTTGTTTGTTCATGATTACCAAGCATACGAAGCTTTTCTTCCCTCATGGAGCCCGAGGTTCATTATTATTTGGCACCTTACCAAAGTTATCAGGAGGTATAGCTTTGGTATGGTTGTACATATGGGAGCCAGACTCAGGCGTGACTTTCCATAGCCACTTGCTTGTGTGTGTGAGTGCATACCTGCCATGTGTATATGTGTCTCACCTCTATGGGGGATCACCTAGTGGAAGGCTTGAGATTCCACTAGCCCTTGTGAGCATGCACTTGGTTTGCATAGTGGACAATGTGTTCCACTTGTAAGCCATGGTCACTTTTGGATAGTCACCTAGCGGACAACCTAAAGTTTTGTTGCCTCAAAGTGAGGGCGCATTTTTGGACAAATATCTTAGATCTGATCCACAACATGCAAGAAAAATGGTTGAAGCTTGATCCACCTTTTCTTTCATCTTTATGTCTTTTACATTGTATGTTTGTGTATCTTGATGTTGCATATCATTCACCTTGTGTGTGTCCTTTTGTGCTTATGTTAGTTTGACATAGGATCTTGGATCCTATGGGCTTGACCACCTCCTTTGATCCTTCTTATTCTTTGACCATCCACATTGGTACAATTTGACCCCTCTTGAATGTCTACTTTAGTGTGAGTTTGAAGAAAGTTCCTCCTCTCACTAAAGTAGGGGCTAAATGTAGTGACGAAAAATGTTGCCCTTTACATTTTCACACTTAATTCAAATGGGAATAATTAATGATAAATTGAACCTAATGATGCCTTGATCTAGTGTTGTAATGTAGGTTTAGGGCCATTTTAAGCTAAATAGACCTAATTTTTCCTTAATTTAGTGTTGTAAAGTGTATTTATTTACACCTTCACATTAAGTTTAGGATGGTCTTTTTTAACTAAATGGACTTAATGGTGCCTTATTTAGGGTGTTGTAAAGTGTATCCTAGAATTTTCACACCAATCTAGGGTTTTATTATGGGTCGATATCCTTTAATACATTACTCGAGGCTTATCTATGCCTTAATTGGCCCTATTTTACATCTACAAGCCTTATTAAATGCATTTTTCAGAGATAATCTCGACACATATCAAATAACCAATCATTGTTTAGTGTTTTAAGTCATATGTTCCAAATTTAGTGGTCTAGGACTCATACGCCACCTTGGGCCTATGAGTCCCACCTAGGTCTTGGGACTTGATTTTGAATTTCACATTAAAGAAGACCTGTATTGGAGTTTGTACCCGAGTTTTGAGCCATTGGGACTCATACGCCACCTTGGGCATATGAGTCCCACTCTAATCACCAGGACATAATTTAAATTAAAATTCTTAGCATGATTTTATCTTCCTACATTTGATGTCATCTTGTAGTGTTGCAATTTTGAGAAATTTGGCATAAATAAGTATAAATACAAGGTTATTTCACCCATTTTCATCTAAGACATTCAAGAGAGCATTCCTAATAGAAAGTTTGTTATTACAAGAGTTCACAAGAGTATTCAAGAAATTTCAAGAGCATCTTTAAAGTATTTAAGGGTAGATTTCTCCATCACTTGTAGCAATTCAAGATCCATCATCATGTCAAAGGAATAATGCATCAAGCATGTTGTTGAGCTAGTGTTGTGATGTAGTATTCAAGATCCAAGTTGAGAATTATTCCACATCTAATTCATGATCAAGATCTACATTCTTCATGGTCACTTCATGTTAGATTGCATATTTACATTACAAGACATCATTCGAGGTATCATCGTTCATGTTTCATGTTTCATTATTTCATCATATGGTTTAATTACCTAAATGGGGTTTGACCAAGGAAAACCCCCATTCCCTAACAAAACAACACTTTTTCTCTCTTTGTGTGATTACAGGTTTATAGGTTGAAGAAAAAGTGGATTTGAAGATTTCAAAAGTATCAAGATTACAAAGTTATGAAAGTTGCAAGAGTTGTCATGAAAATTTGCCAAGGCTCATGGAAACTTAGATCTACAACAAGATATTCAACCTATCTGCATAAAACCGGTGGGAAAAGGCTTATTTAGTCCATATTCAGATGCTCGCAAACTTTCACCTCAAAAAAAATTTCCTGAGACACTTCGTGGAAAAATGGGACACTTTGCAATAGTTTGGGTGTATGAGTCCCAGTATTGGTCTTTTTCAGTCTTCAACAAGTCCAAAATAGTCATCAAGAGGTTTTAGACCCTGTCCAAAAACCCTATACTGGGAATAAATCGCCCAATCTGGCGTATGAGTCTCGATGAGCATCAAAACTAAAAAATTTAGATTTTTGGAGCTTGTTTTGACCACATACTTCTTCTAGGTACCTTTTTGTGTCATTCTCCTTTCTCAGTTTGATTTCAGGTTCTTAATTTACTAGGTTTCATATCTTGAGTTGCATAGTTAAGTTCGCATATCATTGTATTTCTTTCTTTCCAAGCCTTAGCTTGGTGCTGAACCCCTCTTTAGTTTTAAACATACCCTAAGACAACTTTTAGCAGATCTCTCTCTCATTCTATCATTGGATTGAGATCTCTAGGGTTTCCTTGAGTGAAACTTGAGGGAAACAGGTCTAGGTCCTAAACCCTAGTGTTCCATCTCCTAGAAGGGAGAGCACCCCATTTTTCATTATTTCATAAAGAATTAAAAATGAGGTATAAAAATAAAGGATAATGACCCTTTGGATAAAATTAATATTAATGAAGAATATTTATGAAAACTCTTTTAAAAGGGGAGTAAAAATATTCATTAAATATTAATTAAAAGAAAATTTTGTGAAAGGGTGTGATTGTTTAGAAACCAACCCTTAAGACTTATGTAAAGCATTCTACGTGAGACTTGGAAAGGGGACATGGAAAACACTCAAGGAAGATTAAAGTGGTTTGGTGGCTATGGAAATTGGAGATGAGGCACACAAATTTTGTCCAACTCGGGGTATGAAGTACACCTAATATTGTCCTAGCCAAGGCTTTGTGTGAGTAGGCACAATGTGAATAGGCACATATTATGTTTTTACACAAGTCCTCCAAAGTGTGTCATACCAAGAGCCAATGCCACTAACATCTTCATAGGGTGAGAGTGATTTTCTAGAGAGCTTTCATTAAAATAAGTATTGGAGACCATTGATATTAGAAGATATTGGGAATATTATGATTATGATATTAATCCAATTAAATAATGTGGTTATGTTACTCAATTTATTATTTTAATAATTTATTTTATAGTTCTTATAAATTAACACATGTATAGTGTACATTGTTAATTATATTTATTTTTATAACATTATATATTACAAATTATGTTAACTATAATATTAAGCATAATAAAATCTATTGCAAACATTTAATTTACTTTAGGAGAAAATTTGCATTACATAGGTATTAGCATAGAATTTTTTCTTGGTGGAAGGAGCCCATGGGCCTCATTCCTAGTACTTGATATTTTTCCATTTCTACAAATGTATATTTATAATGTATGTGTTAAGTGGGAAAAGTGATCCTAGATCTAACCAAAAAAGTAGCCTAGATCTAGCCTTTCCCTTTTCTTAACATTGGAACACAAGCCAACTAGTGATTTATGATTGTTTAACTACCTGAAAAGAGAACTGATCTTCTTGGGTTTTGTTCCTTTGTTACAAAGAGGGAATATTTTGTGAACTTGTTATTTGATTAACATAATTGATATAATCCCTAACCTAAAAAGATGAATGATCACAAAAAAAGAAATAAAAAATACAAAAATAGGTATGAATATGAGATGTATAGACATAGGGGCAGCTATGGTTGAAATCTGAGATTGAAATGCAGGGATAGAGGTGTGGGGCTCCCAATTCCAAGGGTTTAAGGATTTTCTCAGCTTTTGGAAACCTATCATAATCTGCTCTATGCCTTTTTGCAACTTGTTACTAACCAAAGTTTTGAATCTAGATCTGGGGAGGTGCAAGAAGTTGAGTCCACAAAATGTTCAAAAAGTGGAAGTATTTTTTTCTTAATTCTTAAAAATTGTCATATTTGGACTAAAAATTTGAAGTACTTACACGTAGAATCTTAAAAAGTCTATTAATGTGAGTAGTGTTTTGAGTCTAGTTTTCAAATATGTAATTTATTTAAATACCCAAATGACAAATTAATATTTAATAGGAATGTATAAAAATGACTTTTTAAAATTCACTTTTTAGCACCAGAACATGCACACGTATGACTACTATAATTTGACCTAAATAAAATTAATTTTCTAATTAATATTGAGGAAAGATGTGTATTATCTTGAAGATTGATTGGGATATTTTCTTCATATTTTTTTTCCAAATTGTGGACATCGATTTTGGTATCCAAGGATCTCTTGCACTTCTAGGGTTTTCCACCTAAAAGGAGAGAGATGGACCAAATGCGTAATGTCCCCACTTAAAACTATGCAAGAATGGATGGGATATGCCTAAATGCAATAAAATGATAAAATAATTTACTGTTGAAGCCAACTGCAACACTTACGCCAAGCTGGGTGACTTAGTCTTGTTTTAGGGAGATTCTGTTGGAACAGGTTTCAGCCAAATGGGTATCCAGAAATGCAAAAATCACTTTTCAGGCCTAGTAGTGGGACTAATTTGTCATAGATGGCAACTTATTCCACCTAGGAATCTTGAGAAATTCAGGGTAGGAATATATAAATCTCAGTTTGCACTCCTCTTCTTGACAGGTGTCTGATTCTAAAACTGCAGAATTCGAGCTAAAAGAGGTCTCCAAGCTTCAATTAGGGCTTTGTTGACTTGAAATAATTTGATGGATTGTTGTCCAATTTTTATCACCTTTCTCTTTGGGGTATGTGTAGGATCATCATGGAAAAAATAGGCCCTTAAGTGGCAAAAAAATTAGAAAAATTAGAGTTAAGTAACTTGACGTAAAAATTTGAATAATTTATGTATATTATTTCAAAAATATGTAAGAATAGAATATATAGCAAATTGAATGTAGTTTCTAAACTACTAGGTTTAGTTTTTTTTTAAATATCTATTTCATGAAAATTTGAAATTTCAATGTAGTAATACTTAAATTTCAGGGAAAAAATAAGAAGTAGGTGTCTCTTTGACCACCCTAACCACAACAAAATGATAATATTTTTTTTTATAATATTTTAGATATAAGTAGAGGACTTATGTCCCAATGTGATACATATCTTTTGTAAGTTTTTTCCAAGTATATAATTAAATATGAATTTTTTATTACACTTTTTAAAAAATATAAAAAACTCGTATGTCTAACCACCTTAACTTGGTCAAAACTTCATGAAATTCAATTTTTTTTTTAAAATCCTATAGTATGTGAAGCATAGAATGTAACACATGTTTTGGATTCAAAAAATGTTATACCATTTGAAAGCTATAGATTTTTTCAATCAACCTATCAATCATGACTTTAGTCGAATTCAAAATGGAAAATGAATAATAATTATTTATTAAATTCAAAGTAAAACATCATTTATATTGGTGGAAAGATGAAAATATCCCTTAGAAACCCTTTTCATTTCATAAATTTTGGGTAAAAAAAATTCGTCACCACATACCCTACGCATACCCATCATATTGCCACTTTTTGGCCCATCATGATCTTGCACATACCTTTTAACAAATCTGCATACAAGACCTGTAAAACACACATGCAAAGAGGGGGAAAAGGGTTAAGGTTAGAGAATAGAGGTTTTTCTTGGTCAAACCCCAATTTGGTAATCAAACCCTTGAAAATGAAATGAAATAAACAAAGAATAATGAATGAACAACATGCAATGTCACAACTCAGCAAACCCTTGATGTAGAAATATGAAGATATGCAAGAAGATGCTCCAATGGATGCTTGAGAACTATAAATGAATGTAAGCTAATGTGTGGGTGAATGTATTAGACTAACGGGGGGGTTTGAAAATGAGAGGAAACCCTTTATTTATACTTGATTTTACACTATTTCCCAAAAATAACACATCGTAGGCCGACCTTAAGGTTAAGAGAATAAAATATCGCCGAAAAATTAAAATAATTTTGATTTTTGTACCCAGTGGGACTAAGTCAGTGCCCTAGGTGTCGACTTGGTCCCATTAGGGTAATTTTATTGGGTGTCGGGAGTGAAAGTACATTTAATGAGGTTTAACTGGATTATTCTCTGAAACACACTTAAGTAGGGTTGAAAAGTGCATTAAGGGGTCATTTAAACATAAGAAAGGGTTGAATTAGTGATGAAAAGCCTAGAAAAGCATGAAAGTTTGTTATAAATCTTTACAACACTTTGAAATAAGACATGGTAAGTGATAAAAAAAGGTTTATTAAGTGAATTATAATAAAACGGTCTTGGAAAAGTGTGAAAGTGGGTTATAACACTTCACAACACTTTTACAAGACATCCTAGAATTATTAATGATTCACAAGGACTAAAGCCCTAATGTGAATGTGTTGGCCACATTACAACATTAAATCTAGGAAAACTCAAGCCAAAACCATAAGACAGACTGAAGTGAGCCTAAAAATGTCCAACTATACATTTTTTAGTGACACATTAAGCCCCCAATTTAGTCAGAGGATGAACTTATTGAAACTCACACTAAAGTAGCCCAACATGCATATCAAGAGGGATTGAAATGGAATGATGTTTGGTAGGATGAGACAACAAAAATCAAGAGGGATGATCAAGCCTCTAGGATCAAGATCCCATGGCAAACCAAACATAAGCACAAAGGAACACACATTAAAATTATGAAAAATAATGAAAGAGAGATTTAGATCAAGTTTGACTATTTTTCCATCCTGTTGTGGATCAGATCTAGGCTGTTTGTCCAGAAAAAGAAATGTATACTCACTTTGAGGCGACGAAACTCATGGCTATTCATTGGGTGATAAGGCCCAAAAGGTGACAAACATGCACTCATGGCTGGTATGCACTCACACACACGTAGGTGGCTATGGGGAAAGTCATGCCTCATAATGGGCTTCCCACTCAACCATACCAAAGTTATACCTCCTGATAACTTTAATAAGGTTCCATAAAAGAAAATGACATTTTGAGCTTCACAAGACAAGAAAAAAATTGTATACTTGGAGCTCATGAACAAGCACGATGTCACCACAGGCATGCAAGTTATGTTATGCAAGGTGGCCATATAACAAATGCAAAATGAAACATGCAAAATATTTTCAAAGGAGTCTTTTTTAGTTCATATGAGGTTTTTAACTTAGGGAACATTATGTCTAATGTCTCCAAGAGAGGACCAATCAAAGAATAGAAAATTTGCAACTTAGGGGATGCGGTGTGTCACATCAAGCCACTAAGAGGAATATAATATGCTAAGATAGATCACACTCATGAAGGAAATTACACCCAATGTCATCCACAAAGTGACAAATGCATCGTATGAAGTAACAAGGTTGCACTAAGAACCAAGAAAAAGAATGTAAAATGAATAATGCCAATGTATGCCCCCAATTTAAAGGAATTGTTGCACACCATTCTGTGAGCAATTAATTTAAAGTAGCAAATGAAAAATGCAATAAGAAATAAGACATGAGAGCCAACTTGGAAAGCCCCTATGCCAAGTCATACATTTTTGAGTAAGGTTGTGTCATGTGAAGGAAAGGGAAAAAATAAAAAGCAGGGTTTGCCCCCAAAATGAAAAACACCAAACACATAAGGGATTTATGGATTTGCGGTCTGTATGTTCTTTGCTACAATGTTTTGTAAAGACATTGGAACTATCATCATTCCTCGAATACATAGAACTAGAAGAATGAAACAAAGAGAGTGAAAACAATGAAAAATAAAGATCTGTTTGGGTCAACATGGAAGAGACATAGGATGTCTCAATGCTTTTCATCATCCCCAAAAGAAAAACACAAGCAAATGAAAAAGGAAAGGTGAAGGAAAAAATATTTTCAGTCAACATGAAGGAGACATGAATGTCTCAATGCCTTGCATCATCCCCAAAAGGAAAACACAAGAAAAAGAAAAGGGGCCTTTTGGGTTAACATGAAAGAGACATTGTGGCTTCAATGCCTTGCGTCATCCCCAAAAGGAAAACACAAGAAAAAGAAAAAGGAAAAGAAAAATAAAAGGTGAAAGTGATGTACAAAATATAGAAGAATGAAGGTACAAATAGAGGAATGTCACAAAGAGAGATAACATCAAGCATCACATCATGGGGGAACATGATACACACATGCAAACACACAAAAGAAAATGCAAAAGACTAGTAAGGAAAATGCAAGTCAACCGTCAAGCAAGTCATTTGCCTCCCAATCTCAATCAATATATGCGAAAGGTGAATAATGCTGCTAAGGGACAAAAACAAATTTATTACTAGGACAAGGCTAGAAAATTCTTGCCCCCACTGAGTGCAAGACATGAATGAGCCAAGATAGGTGATGGGAGAGGTCATGTAATAGTGAGAAGATAATTTTTTACAACTATTGCATGATGAGGGGTTGGATGGTGGTTTATGGATTTATTGGATAGAATTTATCGCTATCAAAATGATACTTGCTCAGTATTTCTTTCAATTGGCGACACTCGTCACTTCTATGTCCAAGAATCTGATGATATGCACAATGTGGAACATTAGCAGGGTATGTGCAAGATCATCATCGAAAAAACAGGCCCTTAAGTGGCAAAAAATTCAGAAAAATCAGTGTTAGAAAACTTGACATAAAAATTTGAATAAGTTATTTATATTATTTAAAAAATATGTAAGAATAGAATCTGTAGAAAATTGAATGTAGTTTCTAAACTACTAGGTTTATTTAAAAATAAATAAAATCTATTTTGTGAAAGTTTGAAATTTCAATGCAGTAGTACTTAAATTTCAGGGAAAAACTAAGAAGTAGGTGTCTGTTTGACCACCCTAACCATAATAAAATGATAATATTTTTTTATAATATTTTATATATAAGTAAAGGACTCATGTTCGGATGTGATGCATATTTTTTTGTAATTTTTTTCCAAGTAAATAATTAATTATGAATTTTTTATTACAACTTTTAAAAAATATAAAAAACTCATATGTCTGACCACCTTAACTTGGTCAAAACTTCATGAAATTTAATTTTTCTTTTTTTAATCCTATAGTATGTGAAGCATAGAATGTGATGCATATTTTGGATTCAAAAAATGTGATATCGTTTGAAAGTTATAGATGTTTTTCAATTAGCCTATCGATCAGGACTTTAGTCGTAATTCTAATAGAAAATAAATAATAATTATTTATTAAATTCAAATTAAAGCATAATTTATACTGGTGGAAAACTGAGAATCTCCTCTAAAAACCCTTTTCGTTTCATCAATTTTGGGTAAAAATAATCGCCAGCCACATACCCTACAAATACCCATAATATTGCCACTTTTTGGCCCATCATGATCCTGCACATACCCAACATCTTTAGGATAGATCACCAGCCTATTCATAGGTGGTAATAGTATGAGTCCTTTGTTTAAAAGGATTTTCAATTTCCTTTCACATTCAGGTGGTGGATGGAGAGGAAATTTGAGTTTTTGTAACTTGTAAGGCCTCTTGTGTTTACTAGATTCTCCAACCTCTCAAGAGGAGATTATGGTAGGAGGTCCTGAGATGATTGTAGTGTTGTCCCTATTATCGGTATGAGATAGTGATTTTTCTTTAGGAAGAAGGACATTGAGATCAGGAGGGAAATCAAAGATTAACGTGCCATCGTTACGAAATCTTCAATATTTTATAGAAGGCTTGTTGTCATGAGGAGGATCTTGATATCCTAACCCTATTGTGTTATCATCTTTCAGATTTTGTTCTAAGAGTTGATGAATGTCATGTTCAATTGTTTTATCACATCTTTTTTTTCTCAAGATGGTAAATTTTTTTCCATAGGTTTCTTCAAGGTTAATTGAAGAACTAGTGACTTTGCTATCACAAAATGGTTGAGGGGTTGCTTGTTTAGAGGAACTAGGTTCACCCGATGGAGGGAACTTAAGTCCTTTGTTTGTTTCAGGATGTAAGTAGCCAAACATATCAGGAGGTGATACCATAGGAAGGCTTTGTTGTTTCATGGATGGATAAAAGGATGTGTTGGATTCGAGGTTGTCAAGGAATTAATTTAGGAACTCATTCATGCTATCATCATCTTCTCCAATGATGTCAACACCACAAGGAAATTCATGAGGAAGCTCAATGTCATTAGGATCAGTTCCAAAGGCACAACTTGACATGCCAACTAAGGATTTTAATGACATCCAAAAATTATTAAAACACATAGCCATGATGCAAATGTCTGACAACAAACTAAATGCAAGAAATGGAATAAAACAACAAATCTAGAAACAATATTAGAAATACAATAATAGAAAACAAATATGCAAAAAATGCTTTGAAAATGACAAAAATTGCTGTGGAGAATGTGCAAGAGGACTAAGTCACCCAGTGGCGAATTAGTCTAGGTTGTGACTTTTTTGAGATTTTTCTAAATTTTTAAATGGAATTTTCTATTTTTTTAGTTTTTCAGATGCAGGGATAATACATGAAAATGCATAATTTTTTGGATTTTTAATGAAATACAATGCAAAAATGTAAGCTATATGATCTTTTACTAATGCAAAGTTTAAAACCCTAGGATGCAAATTAAACAATGAAAAACCTAATGCAATGTCGATGCAAGTTATTCCTAGGATGTAAATTCACTTGAAATAAAAAGTAAAATGTTCTAAAGTCGGGTTCACCAAAATTTGTACATCAATTTTGGTATCCAAGTTTCTCTTGCACTTCTAGGTTTTTCCCCCTAAAAGGAGAGAGATGGACCAAAATGCATAATATCCCCACTCGAAACTATGCAAGAATGGATGGGATATGCCAAATGCAATAAACTAATAAAATAAATTAATTATTAATGCAAAACCTAAGAAATGCAAGATGTTTGAATACACATTGTGATATGTAGAAATGACCTAAGAATGCAAACAAAAAATAACATAAATGAACAAGATTAGAGAGGTGCACCTAAAAAATAAAGTGTGATGTAGAGAGGCTCTTGAATCCTGCAGAATTTACTATTGAAGCCAAGTAGGAAACTTACGCCAAGTTGGGCGACTTAGTCATGTTTTATGGAGATTCTATCAGAAGAGGTTTCAGCCAAATGGGTATCTAGAAATGCAAAAATCACTTTTCAAGCCTGGTAGTGAGACGAATTTGCCACAGATGGCAACATAGTCCACCTGGGAATCTCAAGAAATTCAGGGTAGGAATCTATAACTATTAGTTTGTACTCCTCTTCTTGACACGTGTCTGGTTCTAAAACTACATAATTTGAGCTGAAAGAGGTCTCCAAGCTTCAATTAGGGATTTGTTGACTTCAATGAATTTGATGGATTTTTGACCAATTTTTATCACCTTTCTCTTTGACAATTCTACATACAAGACCTACAAAACACACATGCAAAGAGGGGAAAAAGGGTTAAGGGTTAGAGAATAGGGGTTTGCCTTGGTCAAACCCCAATTTGGTAATCAAACCCTTCAAAATGAAATGAAATAAAGAGAAAATGATGAATGAACAACATGCAATGTCACAACTCACCAAACCCTTGATGTAGAAATTTGAAGATATGCAAGAAGATGCTCTAATGGATGCTTGATAATGATTAGAATTCTTGATAACTATGAATGAATGTATGCTAATGTGTGGATGAATGTATTATACTACTGGGGGGGTTAAATATGAGAGGAAAACCATTTATTTATACTTTATTTTACAATATTTCTCAAAAATAACACATCACAGGCCGACCTTAAGGTTAAGAGAATAAAATCCAACCAAAAAATTAAAATAATTTTGATTTTTGTGCCCAGTGGGAATAAATCCCCCTAGGTGGTGACTTGGTCCCACTAGGGAAATTTTACTGGGTGTCAAGAGTTAAAGGGCATTTAATAAGGTTTAATGGGATTATTCTCCAAAACACACTTAAGTAGGGCCAAAAAGTGCATAAAGGGGTCATTTAAACATAAGAAAGGGTTGAATTAATGATGACAAGCCTAGAAAAGTGTGAAATTTTGTTACAACTCTTACAACACTTTGAAATAAGACTTGGTAAGTAATAAAAAGAGGTTTATTAAGTGAATTATAATAAAAGGGTCTTATAAAAGTGTGAAAGTAGGTTACAACACTTCACAACACTTTTACAAGACATCCTAGAATTATTAATGATTCACAAGGACCCAAGCCCTAATGTGAATGTGTTGGCCACATTATAGCATTAAATATAGGAAAAATCAAGCTAAAATCCATAAGAAAGACTCAAGTGAGATAAAAATGGCCAACTATACATTTTTTGGTGACACACAAATATTTCTTTTTATTAATTTTTATTGGCCTAATTGTTGTTTTTTAAAACTCGTCAAGTATGACCACCATAGTTTTAGCAAAAATATTTTTTGTAAATTTCTTTCATTGTGTAAATAATTTTGTGTATATTGATGTCATATTATTTTTTTTACAAGAAACTAAAAAAAATAGAAGTTGTTAAAAATATACAAAATCTTGACATTTCAAGTTTATTGACAAATTTCATCATAAACTAGTTAGAAAATAGAAGAAGAATCCAATCATATATATATATATATATATATTTGAAAATTAGACACCGTCATCTATAATGGGCTTTAATTTCATTAAAAAACTAAATAAATAAGAAATCATCAGCCATTGTACAAAATTTGATTTCTCTTGATATTTTCATGAGATTATACATGCAAGTCCAAGGTTTAGGGGTGGGTCTCCAAGCCTAAAACCAAAGAAAAGGCATGGATTTCGAATTTTAAAATCTTATGAAACACATTCCTGCTTTAAAATGCATACCCATTCTAAAATATTATGTAATTAGAAATAGGTACTCATTTTGAAAAATAAAATGGACCTTACCCATTTTAGAATTGGTACTTGATTTAAAAATTAAGGTTTGGGAGCTCAAGCCTAAATGGGTACTCATTTCTATCAAGATTTTTTGCAAGCTCTAAACTTCCTCTATATGTGGACGCAACTTCTTGCTTTTACCTATTTGCACACATAAAAATAGGGGAAATCTTGTGATTTATAAGAGTTCTCCTTAGTCAAACTCCTATGTTTTTGTTCCCACCTTCACTATCACAATGATAATGATGATATAAATCACATAACCTCATGGGGGTAGACACAAAGTAAAAATAATAATGTAATAAATGAATAACATAAAGTTACCTTAGGTATGAAACCTTTGTAGAGGTTGTGACACACCATAGGTTGCCAAAAAGAGTTGATGAAGAGAGCATTAATTGCCTTGAAGACCTACAAGAGTTAGTACACACAATATAATAGAGAGCTATAACAAAAATGCAGAGAAGAGGTTGAGTGTATCTTCACAATTAGCACATAATGATTTCTCATAATTAATAATAGATCATCATTCATCCTAGTTTTCCAAATGAGAGGGAAAACTTGTTTATATACACAACCTAATTGATTTTTTGGACCTAGACTGACCAGACACCACTTTTAAAGAATCATAGGTAGACACTAGAGATGGTAAATTTTTAAAATAAAATTCTTAGGACTAGAGTACCCAACACCCTTTTCCAAGAATTTAAATACATTTTCCCAATCTAGCCTAAAAATGAATAAATTATGAATGTAATTAATTTTACATGCAAATTAGGGTGCCTAACCTAGTGTGAAATTATTAGGGGTGACAATTTACTATACTAAAATATGATGTCAAATGGGAGAATGTTATGATATGGTGCCCCAAACCAAGTGTAAATATTATTTCATTGTATTAATGTCTCAATTATATTATCATAGATGCATTCATAAGAAATGGTTTAAGGGGTAATTGTAATTTAATTATTCCTTGTGTACATAATTTCATATCCCTTCATGTGGATGCTTAGGAAAGAGAGTTAAAGGAGGGAAATTTGAATGTTGTTCCACATTCCAAGGGAAGAAAACCAATGGAAAAGGCGTGTACAAATGAAGAGGAAAATTTTGGTACACATTTTGGGCCTATAATGCTTTTCTACATCTCTTTATATTAGGTTTTAGGTTGGTGTATAGATAAAGGTGTTTTGCAAGTACACAAAAGCTACTAGAACTGGGAATAGAAGGAATATTCTTGTATATTTCTCTTGTATTTGAATATTAATGCAATCTTGGCCTCTTATGGATTTTTTTCCTTTAGAGTTTATCAATGCAATTCTTGTGTTATGTGTTGATTCTATATAGTTTGATGAATTTATTATATGGTTATGTTTTCTCATACCTCCATTAATGGTATTCTATAATTAAACTCTTTTGGATGAGTGGTTTTTCATAATTATAAGGGTTTAGTTTTATTTTTTAATCAATTTTTTTATATTTTTCAATTGTGGTGTTCACTTTTATTCTTAACACCTATAACTTTTCTAGCTCAAAAACTCTAATAGGCCAATAGTAATTACACAAAAACATAAAGAGAGGCCCTATAAATGGTAAATTCAATTAAAAATATTAGACACTAATTATCCACACCCTTTATATTCTATACTGGCCATGATACACTTAACTATCTATTGAGCATACCAATAACTTAGGGAAAAATATGTAGATGGTTGCTACTAAACATTTCAAGAGTTCGATTTCAACATTATGGTCAAACCAAGGAGAAATAACCAAGGCCCTAACTACCTCTCCAAGATTGAAATCAATGAAGAAATAGATGAACAAGAGGATGATATGCCTATAAAAAAACCTATTTAGATTAACTACAATACCTCAGGAACTTCACAACATGGCATCATTACTCTATATAAGAATATCTAACAAACATGTCACAATAGCACAAGGAAAATCATAGTGGGACAACACATTTATTCAAATAAAATATATATAAAAGAATTTTTTTTGGTGAATTAATTCATGTGGCATGTATTGAGAATTTTGTTTTTTAAAGGGGAGATAATGCTGGTATGATTTATCATGGAAGTTCAAGTAGACTCACAATTGATAAAAAAAAATATACAACTTACTACAAAAAGAGTTCGGATCTCATAAGTTTGACCGAGTCTAGTAGGAATAGGAATATAATGTAAGGGACACATCCCATATAACACATAAAAATATATGAACTAGATAAATACAAGATATGTATGTAAGTATCAAAATAAGATATAGAAAAGAAGATGCAACATACCAATTATAAGAATATATAAATAAAATGGAAAGAGACATTACTGGAATTATTGAATGGATTATCATCTATGAGCCTTGCTAGGAATAAATCATAGCATTATATTATGTTTCAATATTTAATCATTCTCCTATTATTATTACTTGGGTATAAATACAAATCCTCAAGAATTCCTTTGACACAAAACATCAGTATGTGTTCCCACTTTTCTTGCTAACATTATGTAAAATAAGGTTACATCATCTCCTTGGATCTTCCTACTCCTTCATTAATTACATTTTCTAGAGATATCCTATAAAATACTTACTATGGTCCATTATACATACCTAGTATTCATAAAGGATCATCACTTATCCAACCCCTATTTGATTCCACATGCTAATATAATGTATGTGCTAAGGAGTTTCTCATTACTAGCCATATTAAATGAATAGTACACACTCTTTAAGATTTCACCAAAGATGAAAAATATAAAGATAATCAATACACCAAAATACATCTTTTTATGAATGAGAGTTTGACATAAATACCTACTAATTTTGTGACAATTTATAGGGTCATTTGATATATATATATTTTTTTACTTTGGTAACTATAGATTTAATGATATAAATTTGTTCCTTCTATTTTACATCAATGTGTTGAATTTGTACATGAATAAAAATTAGTAAAATTAAAATGGATCATGATAAGATAATATTTGATTGTAGTAACTTTACACTAGACACATTTGTAAAGATTCCAAAGGACACACCTTTGTGACCCAACAATTTTAGTGGTTTTATGTGCTTCTCTTACACTCTTAGGATCTTACACCTAGAAGGAGAGAGATAGAACAACAAAATTGTGATGGTTCACTCAAATAGAGGATTGTATGATGTAATTAAGACTAAATGCAACGATGTAGATGCTATTAAATGATGTAATTGACTGATTATTAATGAAAAACTAATGTAATATGCAATATTTGAAAACACAGTGAAGTTTACAAAAAGCTTAAAAAGATGAACAAAAATGCAAATGAAACTAAAAAGAAAGATGTATTTCAGAATATGTGCACTTGTAAAGCTGGAGACGATTGGAAAGCACTCTAGAAATCTGGTAAATCTGAATTTTGTGTTGACTGCGACTCATTCGCCACCTTGGGAAAATTAGTCCCAGGACAGGGTTTTCTATCCAAAAACTAGTTTCTGCTCACTGGGTATCAAGATCTGCATCTAACTCTGAAATTCACATCATGAGGGACTCATTCACCATCCATTGTGAATTAGTCCATTTTCAAATTTCTACAAATTCAGATCTCTATTTTGCACCTTGTCACCTGTACAACACTTTTTGATGGAAACCCAAATTAAGATCTTAGAAAATTCCTACAAAATAGCTTAAGACTTGTTTCTTAATGGGTGGTTTGCCTTGGTCAAACCCCTAGTTGGGTAATCAAACCATAAAATGGACAAAAATATGCATAAAACCCTAGCCTTAAGTGTGTTAAATACTAGGAAAGTCTGAAGTATGATAAAACCCTATTCTATTGTGCTAGAATAAGATGTGAAAATGTGATTTGAATGATGCAAGACTTCAACCCTAGAAATCCTACAACATATCAAAATAGAGATAAACGACATCCAAAAGAGATGTAAATGAAATGAAAACCTTAATCTAAAGATAGAGAGAAAATGGAAGATGGAATCACTTTGAAAACAAGTATTTAGGTGTGATTTGATGGCTAGTTACATCTCCTCAACCTATATTTCTCCATGATTCACCATAGGCATCCATCATCAACTCTATGCAATTTTGAACCTTGAATGAAGAGTGAACTTCAAGACCTACAAAAACCCTAGTTTGTAGTCGTAAAACTTCAACTTTGCTAATGAAACTTACTCTAGAAGACTCGAATTTAGAATTTTCTTTGTAAAAGATGACTAAGAGATATGAAAAATGACTTAAAATGAGTATTTATAAGCATCAACACATAATTTTCCCATTATTTAGACCTAAGAGGCCGACATCCACCAAAAAATTAAGTTGAAATAATTGAATTCCTACAAAAAATTGAAATTTCCCTCAAAAGGGACTCATTCACCACCCTTGGCGAATGGGTCCCATAAGAGGGGACTCGTTCACCCAAGGTGATGAATGGGTCCTACTAGTGGTTTTTGAAGGTGGGTTTTCGGGATATGCATGAATTAAGTGTTGGATGTCAGGATTTAAGTGATTTCTCAAGTGAAATGGGACTCTAGATAAAAAATAATGGGTCTTAGGGGCCTATAAGTGCTATTTTGAAGTTAAATAATGCAAGGGTACTCAAAAGTATGTCCAATGAAGCGTGAAATTGTCTCTTTTCTCTAAAGCGTTCAATTTTCTATGCCACATTTAGCCCCCACTTTAGCACCCATATGAATCTATGTGCATATGTAAGCTAAAGGACTCTAAACAGTGCACTTTATTACATAGGAAGGATACTTATTCAAAAGACGAGAGAATGAAGTCCCCAATGTAGTTATCTACCAAACCACAACATTAAGAACCACATCCTACAACACATTCATTAATTTTCCAAAAATCCTTTTATGTAACTCCTAAGAATCCAATTCGAGGGTAGATGTATGCCCCCTTGATTCTGCTTGCTTTACAAAGGTTGAATCAAGGTAGAAATCTAGCCACATCAAATAAAGAATATCATATCATAGGGAATTTCCAAGTACCATGCCACTTAATGATAGATGATTGATGATGTCAGGTGTGGAATCATTATTCCAACACATCAAATGATGTCAAAAATAGATTTCCCAAGCTCCTGTTATGTTGTATTGAAGAAAAGATGCATAATTAACTCTTAAAATAAAATAACCCTAATTTAATGCATAAGAGTAAAAGTGATGAAAATAGGTTAAAAGAGGTAGAAGAAAGTAATTTTTCAATTACCATTACATTTTACCTTTGTGTAGCTTGAGAGTGATGAGTGAGAAGAGAAGATGCCGAGTAGACGGGATTATACGCCTTCATGACTGGATGAGCTTCAAGAGCAGGTTGCGTGCGGTGAGTTGTACCATGACGTGAGTCAATTCTACAACTTTCACTTAGTGATTTTGTAAATGATTTAATGATTTTCAATGCATTTATAGGGTAATTTAGAATCTTGGAAACAAAATTCCTAAAGTGTCCCCTTTTTTCGCAAAGTGTCCCTTTTGTTTGCAAAGTGTCCCATTTCTTTGTGAAGTGTCCCAAAAGGGTTCTAAAGTGTCTAGGGCCGTTAGGAAAGCACATTAGTTAAACTTTAGCACACTTGCATGATGAATAATGTTAAAAATTAAAGATGCTAGATGAATTATTTAGATCATATTGTTATGATTTCGATAGGTTCTAGTGTGGTCATGACAATGGCTAGGAGGGAGACAGATTAGCTTTCTTAGAGATTTAGCCCCAGCACTATCAACAGTAGAGATAGAGCACCTGTAGGTGGTAGGAATCTATTGGGAATATCTGATGCCACCTATGAGATACCATGATGCCATGTTGATGGCCTTATGTGAGCATTGAGATGCCAATACTTGTACATTTCATCTTATGATCAGGGAGATGACCATCACCCTAGAGGATGTACACCGTATTCTCCGAGTTTCTATTCAGGGAGAGCGGGTATATTTCTGGGGGGATTGGTCATTCCACAAGAAGAAGGTGGACATGTAGTATTGCTTGGGTGGACATGCTCATGATGAGCACATGAGAGCACAAATCGAGCTTCCTATGCTTCTATATTCGCAAGCCCCCATTGTGAGACAGATTATGATGCATACAGTGGCTCTTGTTCTCAATCCTTATATACGAGAGACACACTTGTATGGAGGATTGGTACACTTGATTTGAGGGATGCATGAGCATATGATAGTCTATGCTTGGGGACGTTGCATCCTAGCACATCTTTATTATGATCTTGGGCAATTTTTGTTTTGAGAGATCGACAGTATAGTGCACTACACGCTTCTATAGGTGTGGCACCTCGAGCATATTACATTCACCAGGCCTGTAGGGTTCCCATGTGCTGTAGCTATAGGATATCCATGAGCCTTTGACTATCCTCTATGTATGATGCTTGTGGCAGTACAAAGATCCACATTTTTGGAAGGTGAGATTTGACTGGCTGGAGGAGGATGAGATCTTATGGATACCTTATCTACTCACACTACAGTGGCCAGACCCCATAGGATAGCTGAGAAGGATGTAGATGGATAGGTTTTTGGCTATTCAACATGACTATGCTGTGCAAAATTTTTATTATGGGCGAGTCATGCGACAGTTTGGGCAGGTGCAAACATCACCGAGGGCGTACCCCTTCATTAGGCGATTAGTGTGGGGCACCCGAAGGCTAGGTGATATTGTTTGGCTTACTATAGATCATGTTCATGAGAGTGACGTTGATGCTTCATATCACAATCAACCACCAATTGCTGACACTAATGATGTTGGAAGCAGAGATGAGCACAAGGAGTGGTGGTCAATGACATGACCAACTTCTATATTTCCCATGGATGTCCCTATAGGTGATGCAGGACCAACACCAAATGAGGGAGATGAGCTATAGGAAAGGGACGAGGATGTACGATACATGCCAATAAATATATTTACTAATGTTATTGATGATGATTATGATTCAGAGGCCAATCCTGACTATGAGGACCAAGATGGAGGAGAGGAGAATAAGGATGAGGAGGATTATGAGGAGGATGATTATTATGAGGAGCCACCCCTGAGTGAGGGTGATGAGGTAGTGACCAAGGATCAACACGAGCATGGAGAGGCTTCTCACACTCGTAGGACAAAATCATGTTGAGTAGCTACAATAGACATCAGCACCCATAGTCAAAGAGAGGCTAACACATCCTCCATGTCCGCAAAGAGGATGAGGTTGATATTCCTCAGCTGACCATAGACATAGGTGATGATATTTGATTTTATGCATGTACTTTGAGTGTTTGATACTTTATATATATATATTGATGATGTTTACTGATTGTGTAACTTTTCTATCTTGTAGGAGCGACGAGAGACTAGTGAGAGTTCTATCATTAGACTGCCCTAGAGATAGTGCCTGCATCCATCGATGAGGAGGAGGTGGATCCTGACTACATGCCCCCATCGATTGTGGAGGAGGATCTAGAGTTGCTCAGACCTTTCGCAAGGTCGTGGAAAATGTATGAGAGCATGAGGAGACAACTACATTGAGCTGAGAGTGTAGGACAATCATTTTAGACCTTAGCAAAGGTTGAGAGACTGCAGCTAGCACATGTATGAGTGGAGAGGAATCAGATGGCAGAGGATTGGCTTGTGGTTGTTGGTCAAGTATAGTGTCTGGAGTATGCAGTCAAAGTCGGTGAATCATGATCTTGATCACACATGACCATCTCATGACATCCAGAGACCAGATGAAGGGCACCATAGCTTGAGGGGTCTAATTCTCATAGACCTTGGTGATTTTGTATATGATATTGAGATTTACATAAAATGTTTTAATATATATATACATGCACATTTGATGTTATATTTTTTCATAATTTATTTGAATGTTAAATGGCAATGTGATTAATTAAATAACTTATGGTAAAATTATTTAATTAATTTCTACATGATTTAACATGATTGATGTGATCTAATGTAAAACATATTGCAGCTTCACTTTAGATACAACATTATTGAATTAAGGAGAATATGTTAAATTAGATACACCTATAACTCATATAAGGATCAAACTTAACATAACACGAGGGTGAATAGCATGAAATATAAAGTAATTATAAAATTAACTTAAATAATTACCTTATTGTTTAAGACAAACACATGATCAATTGTCAAGAACAAAGCAATGTGAAAGTTATTTAGAATGAATCAAATAACTTTAGAAAACACTGCTTTATTAATCATACTATTCAAAGAAATTAGAGATAATACCAATGCAAATGCATGAAATTAATAGGTTCCTTAAGGGGTGTTCTGTAGAGATTTGTTAAGACATAAGCGCCAGACCAATAACTGGTATCAACTATATAAGGTCCCAACCAGTTAGTGCTGAATTTATCTTTTTCTTCATGGTCAACATTAGTATTACATTTATTCAATCATAAAGAATGAAATCACCCTTATGAAACATTTGAGGAATGACATGAGTATTGTGTTTTTGTTGCAATTTTTTAATGTAAGCTTGGAGGTGCTCAAGAGCATTAATGCATTTTTCATCGAGCATTTCAAGCTGGTGCAATCGTTGGTCTTTATGAGTGGCATTTTCAATAAGGTCTTGAAGAGAACTTCATAGCATAGGAATTTCTAACTCCAAGGGAATGATCACATCAATGCCATAAACAAGGTTATAAGGTGTAGTTCTTGTAGATAATCTAACACTCATTCGATAAGCTCAAAGCACATAATGTAATTGTGTATGCCAATCCTTATGATGTTTTTTAATAGTTTTCTTTAGGATTTGTTCCATAATCTTATTAGTACTTTTAGCTTGTCCATTGGATTGCAGATAATATGGTGTAGAAAATCGATGTTGGATATTGAATTTTTTGATAAATTTCTTTACTTTGTTATTCTTAAATGGGGTTCCATTGTCTGAAACAATTCCAAAAGGAAGGAAGAAGCGAGAAATTATGCATTCCAATATGAAACGACAAATTACTTCAACATTTATAGATCGAAGATGAATAGTTTCCACCCATTTCATGAAATAGTTTGTTGCGGTTATTATAAATGTATGTTTGGCAGAAGAGGGAGGTGAAATTTTTCCAATAAGATCCAATCCCCATATTGAAAATGGAAAAATGGGAATTTGGGAACAAAGCTTAGAAGTAAGAGCATGGATCAAATTGCTATGTTCTTGAAATTTGTGACATTGTTTAATGTAATAAAATTAGTCTTTCTCCACATGTCTCCAATAATATCCCATATGGATAAGTTTTTGCACTAACGATCATCCACCAAAATGACCTACACAGGCACCAGCATGGGCCTGCTCAAGGGATATATGAATTTTAGAATCCTTAAGACAACTTAATAAGAGACCATTGAAATATCTTCTATACAATACATCAGCAAGGATCACATATTTGGCTGCTAGTTTGCATAAAAAAATTTGAGTGTTTGTCGTTGTGGGCTTGGGAATGGTACCATCTTTTAAATAATTGTATATTGTATCATACCATTCTTGCCAATCTTCTTGAGTTGTAGTTAAAATGTCTTCAAAGTGAGTGTCAATTGAAGGTTTCATGATGGGGTGAATAACAAAGGTGAAGTCTGTTGAAGGATCATATGGGGATATAAGAGAGGCTGCACTTGCCATCGCATCTGCATGTCAATTGTCTTTTCGTGGGATGTTATCAATGGTGAATGATTCAAAATTCTCTAATAATTTCATTGTGAGGTCCTTGTATTTCAATAACTTGTCATGTTTAGTTTGATATTTCCTAGTGATTTGTTTGATTACTAATGGTGAATCACCAAATATCTTGATATTTTTAGCATTCATGGTTAAAGTAGCTTGCAATCCTATGATTAATGCCTCATACTTAGCTATGTTATTTGTACATAGGAAATTTAATTGATAGGACAATGGGATATGCTTTCCATTAGGTGGAATTAATACCACTCCAGCACTGGAACTTGTTCTACACTTAGAGCCATCGAAATATAATTCCCACATTTTAACATTAGTGGTCAAGATACTATCATCAGGAAAGGAGTCATGATTAGGTAAAGCAAGAGAAGAAGGGGTGTCAGCTAAGTGATCGGTTAAGGCTTGTCCTTTTATTGCTTTTTGGGAAACAAACTTAAGGTCAAACTCTATTAACAACATCACCCACTTAGCTAAGCATCTAGATAAGTCGGTTTTATTTAAAAGATGCTTGAGGGGATCAAATTTGGTTATGATTTGTATTTCAGCATTTAGTAAATAATGTCACAATTTACTAGTAGCAAATACAAGGGCTAAACATTGTTTTTCAATTGGTGAATATCGAGTTTCATAATTGATTAAAGTTTGACTAATGTGATAAACATGATGCTCATTTTCTTGATCATCTTGTTGAGCCAACAATGTTGCAAGAGCATAGGTTGATGCGGCTATGTACAGGATAAATGGTTTGTTTGGCACAATGGGTTGTAAAACAAGTGGAGTTGCAAGGGATTGCTTTAAAATATCAAAAGGTGCATCCTTTTTGAGGAGATGCATGAAGGGTAATGTGTGATTGGCTAAAGATGTAATGAAACAATAGATAGCTTGGATTCAGCCTTGTAATGTGCGTAACTAAGAAATGTTCTTAGGAGGTGGCATGTTAATAATGGCATAAATTTTCTTTGTGTCCACCTCAATTCCTTTGCGAGATATGACAAACCCCCAAATTTTACCACTATCTATGCCAAAGGCACACTTTTTTGGATTTAATCACATATTATATTAATGTATTCATTTGAATATTTTTTTAAGAAAAATTACATTTTCTTGTCTTGTTAAGGATTTAGCAACGATGTCATCAACATAATCTTCCAAAATTTTATGTATGTAATCATGAAAGATCAATGCCATTGCTCGTTGATAAGTTGTGTTGACATTCTTTAAGTTGAAGGAGATCACAACCCAATAAAACATTCCCCAAATAGTTGTAAATGTAGTTTTGTATTGATCTTGAGGATTAATAAGGATTTGATTATAACTAGAAAATCCATCCATGAATGACAACAAAGCATGTCTAGCAGTTGAATCCATGATCATGTCAATATTCCAAAGCAGAAAGTCATCTTTTAAAACATACCCTAATACGATTATCAAGTTTAACAACTACGACAATGTTTGAGATCCAAGGAGAATAATCAATAGGTTGAATGAAACCCACATCAAGGAGTTTTTCAAGATCCTCTTTAACACGAAAGGCTACATTAGGCTGCATCTTTCATATATTTTGGCGAATGGGTTTAGCATTTTCAGCAAGAACGATGTTATGTGTCACAATTTTTGGGTCAATTCCTAGCATATCAGAATATTTCCAAGCAAAATTTTTAGGAAAATCATGAAGTAAAGTTGTAGTGTCCACTTTTTCTTCATCATCAAGGCACTTCCCAATCTTAATAACTTTTTCTTTATCATTTATTTCCATCGACACATCAATTGTATCTCCTAAAGTGAGTGCATTAGATTTAGGAGCTTTAGAATCATATGGTTCTTCAGTGATATCACAATCTTTTTGCTTGGTAATTATCAAAGTGAAGTAACCCGTTTCATGGGAGTTGTAGAAAATGTGTTAGCATAAACTCCTAACATTTGTTTTAGAGTTTCATCACTATCAACATACTGCCATGATGGTGATAAGTTCATATCAAGCAATTCAGGAGTAGCATTTTTTGTCTTAGAAAAAGAATAGCCTAATCTAGTTTTTGTCTCTTGTGTATTAGGTTCTATAGGGACATGAATTCCTTGTTCATGCTTGCCACATCCTTTTCCTGTATATCCCAATTTTTTCATAAGTTCATAACCCTCTCCATAAATTCTTTCCATTATTTCAGATTAGGAGGAGGTTGATAATCTATCTCGTCAAAATTTGTTGTGTATGTTGTATTTCCTTCCAAAGTAGAGGAAATACATGTTTGAGAAGATAATTTGGAATTATGAGTTGACATGATGGTTGGTTGTTCTAGTTTCTCGTCTTTCTTTTGTGTGATTATGTATTCACCCATAAATGAAGGTATGAATTCTAAGGATCCCCAATCATCACCAAATAGTTTAGACATTGATTCCCCATCTTGTTGTTCAATTTCGAGAGGGTCTATATTAGTTGTTGAAATTAATGTTTTGAGAAGACTTGTAGTTCCTTTTTCAAGGTGTAAGAAACTTTCAAGCTCAGGGTCTATTTCAACTTGATAAATGTGGTCGTTATAGAAATATTTTATTATACAATGAAGGGTTGAAGGTACTGCATTCATCTCATGAATCCATGGCTTGCCTAGAAGAAGATTATACAAAATATCATAAGACATGACATGAATAGGAGTTTGCATAGTAGCCACCCCAATCGTAATAGGAAAAGTGATTGCACCAAGCAATTTCTTTTTGTATTGTCAAATCCTTGAATGGATAAGGAATCAGGTTCTATTTGTGATTTGTCAACACACAATCTATCAAGGAGATTCACACTATAGACATTAAGGGAAAAACCATTATCAATGAGGGTCCTTTTGATACCTATTCGATTGAATTGAGCAATTGTCATAAAGGCTTCATTTTGTTTTTACAACTCTAAAGGAGGGAGCTCATGTTTTTGAAGGAGGGAGCTCATGTTGATGGAAAGTAATTTTGAGATTAACCTTATTTATTCCATGCATTAAATCCGCCACATAATTCAGAGTTGTACCAGGAGGAACTACAATTTTTTGTAAGGTTGTTCAAAGAATAGTGTGGTAATTTAGTGAATTTTGAAGTAAATCCCAAAGGGAAATATTTGCAGTAGTATTCTTTAATTGTTCAACAAGATCATACTTGTTTGTGTGTGAGAGAAAGTGAGGAGCACTAGGTGGATTAGGTAAAGGTAAAGAGGGTGTGGTTGGTTGTGGTGGTTGTGGATTGTTTCAGGTATTATATGTATGATCAACAGTAGTATTATTAGATTGTTGCAACACATTAGTTTTAGGTGGGTAAAGAGTGAATTCAGGTTTATTGGAAGGATGAAGTTTATGCGAGGGTGGGTGAATAATGAGTTTAGGTTGAATAACCTTAAACATCCTTAGTTTTAAATTGTTCACAACAAACCCTAATGGATGACTTAAGTGAGATGAAGTCCTAGGGGGACTTGTCTAACAATTCAAGGTCATCACAACTAAAAGGTTTGAGGGGTAAGTTATCATTAAGTATGTTATGTTGTTCATGGAAAACTTTAGAGACATTAACATTCATTGTTGTAGGATGGGAACAAAAAACCTTAGTGGATGACTCAGGTGAGATTGAGTCTTGAAGGGCTTCATCTAACAAGCCAAGGTCATCACGACTAAAATGTTTGTAGGATAGGTTATCGTCAATCATTTTAGGAATCTCATGACAAGGTTTAGAGGATGAAGTGAGTGAGATAAAGTCTGGAAGAACTTCATCTAACTTGTCTAAATCACCACTACTAAGAGGCTTGGATGAGATGGTATTTCTAAATTGAATCATTTGTTTGAAAGGCTGGTTTGATGTTTCTATTTTTGTGTTGTTTTTATGTATTGAAAAATCTGATCTAAAAGAACTAGGAACTAACACTGAAAAGGAAACTTGCAAAAATCTAACACTATCCATAAATTCCATGAAAGGAAGGGATGCTTATGATTGAAATATGACAGAAAGTAACTGAACTAAAATAGAAAAGGGAACTATAGGAAACATAAAAGTGCAAAGCAATAAACACTGATTCAAAAATTGTAGTGGGATTGATTCACCCAAGGTGGTGAATGAGTCCCAAGAGAGGTATTTTCAAATTTTTTCAAATTTTTTTGAATTTTTTGGATGTGTTCAGGTTTGTACAGTGTAGATAAAGACTAAAAATGAATTTTTTTGTAATAATGTAATTAAATCAAATGAAATAATGAACTCTAAATGATACTTTCACTAATGCAACTTTAAGAAGCCCTAGGATGAAAAAAATATGCAAAAGACAATGCAATGGAGTCCTAGGATGCAAATGCAAATGCAAATAAAAAAGATATAATGTTCAATATGCAGGTTCACCAAAATGAACCAAAATTTTTAGTGTTTTTATGTGCTTCTCTTACACTCTTAGGATCTTTCACCTAAAAGGAGAGAGATAACACCCCAAAATTGTGATGGTTCACTCAAATAGAGGATTGCATGATGTAATTAAGACTAAATGCAATGATATAGATGCAATTAAATGATGTAATTAAATGCTTATTAATGCAAAACTAATGTAATATGAAATGTTTGAAAACAAAGTGAGGTTTGCAAAAAGCTTAAAAAGATAAACAAAAATGCAAATTGAACCAACAATTTTATGTTGTTTTATGCGCTTCTATTGCACTCTTAGGCTCTTTCACCTAAAAGGAGAGAGATAAAACACTAAAATTGTGATGGTTCATTCAAATAGAGAATTATGTGATATGATTAAGAATAAATGTAATGTTGTAAATGCAAATAAATGATGCAATTGACTGATTATTGATGCAAAACCTATGAAATATGCAATATTTGAAAACACAGTGAGATATGCAATAATGAACTAAAACATGAACAAATGCAAAAAAAATTTGAAAGAGGCTGATCAGAGTGCACCTAGAAATAGATTGCAGATTTGAGAAGATTGTAGAATGCTGGAAAAATAACTGTTGATGACCAGTAGGACTCATTCACCACTGATGGCGAATTAGTCCTCCTATTGGTAAAATCTCTTGAAACAGGTTTTTGACTGTCAGGAACTGGAATCTAACAAAATCACCTTTTTCAGCCTTAAGGTGGGACTCATTCACCACTAATGGAAAATTAATCCTCCTCCAAAATTGTGTGAAATCAAAGGTCAATTTTGTAGCTCTAGATCTGCACTTGTCTTCTTGTCTAGTTGACAGAGTCAAATCTACAGAAAATGGACTATAGGTTGTCCCCAAGCTTGAAATAGGGTTTAGTTGACTTGAAAAACTTTGTCGACTTGTTAACCACCTTTCAACACCTATTTTCTTGAAAAATATGCATACAAAAGTCTACAAACATGCATGCAAGAGGGAAAAAATGGTTAAGGGTTAGAGTATAAGGCTTTGCCTTGGTTAAATCCCACTTTGTTAATCAAACCCTTAATGAAGAAATGAAATGAAATGAAAAAGGAATGATGAATAAAAACATGCAAATGTCCTAAACTCACCACAACCTTGTTGAAGAAATATGAAGATATGTCAAAGGTTGCTCCAAGATGCTTGATGAATGCTTGATTAAATGATGCAAAGTGCTTGAATGTTAATTGATGTTGAATGAATACAAGTGAAATTGATGATTGGGGAGATGTAAAATGATGAGAAAAACACTTATTTATACACACTTATGCCCTAATAACCCAATAATACCTCATCACAGGCTGACATAAGGTATTTTTAAATAAAAACCTAAAAGAAGATTTGAATTATTTTTATTTTGAAGCCAAGAGGGACTCATTCGCCACCCATGACGAATGGGTCCCACCTTGGGCTTGTAAGTGGGTGTCAGGAATTATCTTGGATTTAATGTTGTTTGTTAGGTTTACATTCAAAAATATGCTTAATTAATCCTGATGAGTGCATAAAGGGGTCAAATAAAGCATAAGAAAGGTGTAAATAGTGAAATTAAGCCTAGAAAAGTGTGAAATATTGTTACAAGACTTTACAAAACTTTAGAATAGGACTTGATAAGTGATGAAAAGACAATTTTTAGGTGAATTATAATGAAAAGAGTCCAAAAAAGTGTAGAAATGTGTTACAACACTTCACAACACCTTCACAAGACACCATAATTTGAATGTTTAGGACTTAATGTGAATGTAGAAGTTACATTACAACTTTAAATAAAAACAAAATAGACCAAACATCATGAGAGAAAGACCTAAAAGACCATGAAAATGTCAATGATTCATTTTTCTATGATACATTTAGCCCCCACTTTAGTGAGAGGATGAACTTCCTTCAAACTCACACTAAAGTAGCCATGCATGTCAAGAGGGATCCAAATGCACTTATGCTAGCAAGATGGAATAATAACAATCAAGAGGGATGATCATGCCCCCAGGATGAAGATCCCATGGAAAACTAAACATCAAGCTTCGTCACAACTAGGATTAATCTAGGTTGTTTGTTTGGAAATGTTTACTCACTCTGGGGTGACAAGATGGAAGTCCGCCGGGTAGACTCAAAAGGGTGAAGTACATAAGGGAGCACTCACAAACATATAGTTCTATGGGGAAAGTCATCATTGAATGGGCTTCCCACTCAACCATATCAAAGTTATTCCTGATAACTTTCATAGGTTCATGCTTCATGAGACAAATTTGTATGCTTGTGAACAAATGTAAATACCATAGGCATGCAAGTTGCGTCATGCAAGGGCAAAAATGTAAAATGTAAAATGCAAAAATGTAAAATGTAAAAGTGTAAAATGGAAAAGATGTTCAAAGGAGTCTTGTTAAGTTCATGCAAGGTTTTTCACTTAGGGAAAATTGTGTCTAACATCTCCAAGAGAGTACCAATCAAAGAATAAAATATTCACAACTTAGGGGATGCAGTGTGTCGTATCAGGCCACTAAAAGGAATGTAATATGCTAAGAGAGATCACCCTTATGAAGGACATTATACTCAATGCCATCCACAAAGTGATGAACACATTGTATGAAGTGACAAGGCTACATTAAGAAGCAAGAATGCAAAATGAATTATTCCAATGTATGCCCCCCAGTTTAAAGGAATTTCTAGACACCATTCTATGAGCAATTACTTTAAAGTAGCAAAGGAAAAATGCCAAAAAGAAAACAAGACATGAGAGCCAACTTGGAAAGCCCCTATGCCATTTCATATGTTTCCAAGTAAGTCTACTTCATGTGAATGAAAAAGAGAACAAAATAAAAGGAGGTTGCCCCCAAAAAGTAACACACCAAACAAAAGGGATCTATGGATTTGGGGTCAGTATGTTCATTACTGCAATATTTTTATTAAGGAGCTCAAAACTGTCATCATTCCCCAAAGCACATAGAACTAGAAGAATGACACAAAGAGGGTGAAAACAAAAGAAAAAAAAAGTTTGTTTTGGTTCAACATGGAAGAGATGTTGTGGTCTCAATGCTTTGCATTGTCCCCAAAAGGAAAACACAAGCGAAAATAAAAGGAAAAGGAAAAAGAAGAGGAAAATATTTTGGGTCAATATGAAGGAGACATTTCAGTCTCAATGCCTTGCGTCATCCCCAAAGGGAAAAACACAAGAAAAGATAAAAAAGGAAAAGGAAAAGGGACCTTTTGGGTCAACATGGAAGAGACATAGGGTGTTTCAACGCTTTGCATCATCCCCAAAAGGAAAACACAAAACAAAAGAGAAAAATAAAAGATAAAGTATGACATATAGAAGAATAGAGGTACAAATAGAAGAAGTGTACACAAAGAGAGAACATCAAATGCACATTATGAGGGAACATGATACACACATGCAATCAAATCAAAGAAAAGGAAAATGTAAAAAGGATAGCAAGGTGAATGCAAGTCAACCGTATAACAAGTCATCCACCTCCCAATCATGTTCAGTATATTGCGAGGGCAATTGATTGTCCAAAGGAAGAATTGCAAGTGTTGAACTAGGGGAGGTGCTAGGTTATTCACTTGGCATAGTAGATTTAGATTTTAAGCTTATGGACAATGAAAATGAAGAATTTAAATCGGTATGCACTTCTTCATCAATTTTACTGATCTCCTCCTCATCATCATCATCTAGGTTAATCATGACAGGAGAAAAAAGGGTGATTTCTAAGGAAGGATGTATGAGGAGTTGTGGTTGTTGGATCGAATCATTTTGTTGTGAGGGTTGTATTATATCATCTTGTGGTGGATTAGGGGAATTAGGGTGATCATTTATTGCTTTTTTCAAAGGAATAGTTTGATTTTCTTTGTTGATTTTAGTTTTCATTTGATGAGGAAGGAGACGATGATGGTGCCTATGCTCCCTAAGCACCACAGTTTTGCTTAATTTTATTTTGAATTTATTGAGGTGTAAAAGCAGGTTGATCCACCATAGGTTCCTTTTCTTCCAGAGGGAGGAGAATGAAAGAAATTGAAGAAGATGGGTCAATCACTTTCTCTTTGGCTTTATAAACCTTTTTAATGCGAGGAGGCATGATGGGATTCATTTCATTTTCTCTTGGGAATTTAAACAATGAAGGGGGAGTGTCTAGGGTTGGGTTATCATGAGGTTGTATTGTTTGTTCAATGTCAAACACAAGATGAAGCATGGTTTCATTAAGGATAGGAGTAGCGGAAGTGGACGAGGACATGTTATGAACAGAGAATTTGGCTATTCATTTGGCTTTGAACTTTTGATAGGTTATGAAAATAAAGTCCTTTCAAGGGGTGATGGGTTCCATAGGTTAGGCCAAAAGGCTTCTAAGGAAAAATTACCTTTAGAGGACAATGGATTAAAGCCACTGTGGTGTATGGTAAATATTTCATTTCCATGCAGAAACTTCAAATATTTTTGAACAACCGAAGGAACAACTTTCATCGAGCGAAGCCAAGGATGACCTAGCCGCAAACGAAACTGATCCAATTGTGGAATAATAGAAAATGTTACATCCAAAGTTTTGGGTCCTATCTATAATGGGAGTATGATTGATCCAATTTTAGGGCACAAAAAACAAGTATGTGTTTTAATCCATGTAGTTGGTTTATTATAATCACTTGATAAAGCTCATGTAAGACTAAATATTCTTCCATGATCACATTCTCACCACAAGCGGGATCTATTAATATCCCATTAGTGGGCTTATCATAGATTTTGTTGGCTATATAAAGAGGACCATCAGGAATATTTTTAAGTGTATATTGAGAATAAAAATTAATATCAAGAGATTTGGTGGTTGGGCCCTTACGAGGGACAATGTCTATCGTACCCACAAGTTCATCCATAGGATTAACTTGGGTAATATTTGGAGTAATAACAGGTTGTTCATTATTTATATCAACCTTCATCACATGAGTGCTTGAAGGTTCACTAGCCTCGACAAATGAAACATTGTGTTTAGGCATAGGGTTGGTAAATATTTGTAAATTCTAATTAGTGGGTGCAACGGACTTATTGCCTTGATCATTGACACCCGCAATGGACAAACAACCTGAATCGATGAGGTCTTGAACTAAGTGTTTGAGACACTTACATTGTTCGGTGTCATGTCCATTTTAGTGATGAAAATGACAATAAGCATTAGGTTTAAAGGTGGGTGGTAAAGGATTTTTGGTATCAAGTGGTTTAATGATAGGAAAAGTGATCATTTGTTGCTGGAGCAATTGATTCATTATGTTGTGGAGAGTATTGGGTAAGGGGGTAAATTGTCTCTTTGGGTCCCCATAGGTAAAGGGCACTGTTTCTTTAACAACTGCCACTTGACTCTGAATAGGTTGAGTTTGTTGTTGAGGTGGATTGAACTATAAAAATCCTTTTTTTTGGTTTTCTAAAGTTTTGCGTGTTTTTTATTCAAACTTCTTAGCTCACGACTAGTAACCGAGTTGTGATAGTCACAAAGGGTCGTACATAAATGCATGAATGAAGGGAATTTCATCATGGTCAACTTATCCTAAAGGTGAGCGTGCAAGTTTTTGATAAACATCTTTTGCAAAAGTGAATTAGGAATATTGACATCAATTTGAGCATACAATGACTAGTAATGTGAAATTAAATCAGTTGCTTTTTAATGCACATTTTGTTTACATCACATTAAATCAGCCATTGTCTTTTGGGAGTCATATGGACTTGGAAATGACTTATAAAGGCATCCACAAGTTCATTAAATGATCACATTGAATGATTGGGTAAGTTTGAAAACCACTCCAATGTAGTGTCCTTTAAGGTCCTAGGGAAAAGTTTGGCTAATAGCTTAACATCATGGACAAAATCACTGCACAAGGCTATATAAGCATTAGCATGATTAGTAGGGTCTCCTTTATCTCCATACTTCTCAAACCTAGGCATTTCAATTCCTTGTGGCATATGTGTGTGTAAGATCTCTAAGGATAATGGGCTACTATGGACATGATATGTGGGTGCAACATTTTGACTTAGGCTAATGGTGGAGATATGCTATTGCATGGAGGAAATAGTGTTAAAGAGTTGTGTAATGATGGGGTCGGTGTAAGTGGTATGAGGGGGAAGGGAAAATGGTGATGGAGTGTATGTAATGTTAGGAGAAGTGAAAGGAACACTAAGAGGGGTGAAGGTAGAAGATGGAACATTTGATGCCACAAAAGAAATAGGAATGCTAGTTGGAATAGTGAAAGGAGTCACATGACTAACCTATTGCATAGTTGTAACTTGAGGAGTGGTATAGGTGGGTGTGGATGTTATGGTTGAAGAGGGAGGAATGTGTGATCCTCCTTGGCTCACAACAATGTTTGCGGAGTGGGATGTGGAAGGAGCATGCTTGTTGTATATCTCAACTATTCTTTTCATAACTTGTAAGCCATTACAACTTTCATCAAGTGATGAAGGTTTTATATTCTAGGTATAGCAATGGTGGAAATGTTTTCAAGAGATAAATCTTGTTGCAAATGTGCAAAATCCTCATGAATACTAATGAATTTTTCTTGCTGAATGGAACTAGTTTGTGTGTCAACATGCATTGGATGTGAAGATGAAGTCATATGAGTGGTATTATCCATGCTTAATGCACCATTTTCCATAATAGGAGTAGATCTTGAGACCCCAAGGTCCACAACGAAAGTGTTATTGCAAGAAGCCATGAGTCTAGAACTTTGTCTCACTAAAGTATTATCAATGGGGCACCAAACACTCATACAAGTACCACAAAGGGTAAGGTGGATACAAATGCAATGCAATCTAGGAGTTCAAAATGCAAATAATAAAAATTCTATAAACTGAAATAGAAAAATAACAAAAAACTGGAATGCAGGAAATACCTAGAAAATGCTTGAAAATGCAATTTAAAATCTGCAGGTGGACTGATTCGCCCAGGGTGGCAAATGAGTCCAGATATGATTTTTTTTGTGTTTTTTAAAAAAAATTAAAAGTGATTTTAATGATTTTCAGATGCAAGTTGAGGATGCAAATGCAGATTTTTAGTTTTTGAATGATATGATATACAAAAATGGAGTCTAAATGAGTCTTTCACTAATGCAATTTGAGAAACCCTAGGATGCAAAAACAAAACAAAACCTAATTGAATGTTGATGGAAATGAAACCTAGGATGCAAGATGCAAAATCAAATCAAAAAGATAAAGTGTTTTATATGTAGGTTCACCAAAATGAACCAACAATTTCATGCTGTTTTATGTGCTTCTCTTGCACTCTTAGGATCTTTCACCTAAAAGGAGAGAGATAAAACACTAAAATTGTGATGGTTCATTCAAATAGAGAATTGTGTGATATGATTAAGACTAAATACAATGTTGTAACTGCAACTAAATGATGTAATTGACTGATTATTGAAGCAAAACCTATGAAATATGCAATGTTTGAAAACTCAGTGAGATATGCAAGAATGAACTAAAACATGAACAAATGCAAAACATAATTGAAGGAGGCTGATCAGAGTGCACCTAGGAATAAATTGCATATTTGAGAAGATTTTGGAATGCTAGAAAAATCACTATTGATGACTAGTGGGACTCATTCACCACTGATGGCGAATCGATCCTCCTACTAGTAAAATCTCCTAAAATAGGTTTCTAACTGTTGGGAATTGGAATCTGACAAAATCACCTTTTTAAGCCTTAACATGGGAATCATTCGCCACTGATGGAAAATTAGTCCTCCTCCAAAATTATTTGAAATCAAAGGTCAATTTTGTAGCTCTAGATCTGCACTTGTCTTCTTGTCAGGTTGACAGAGTCAAATGTGTAGAAAATGGATTGTAGTTTGTCTCCAAGCTTGAAATAGGGTTTACTTGACTTGAAACAATTTTTTGAATTTTTGACCATCTTTCAACACCTATTTGCATTGAAAAATCTGCATACAAAACTCTGCAAACACACATGCAAGAGGGGAAAAATGGTTAAGGGTTAGAGTATAGAGATTTTCCTTGGTCAAATCCTTAAAGAAGAAATGAAATGAAATGAACAAGGAATGATGAATAAAAACATGCAAATGTCCTAAACTCACCACAACCTTGTTGAAGAAATTTGAAGATATGTCAATGGCTGCTCCAAGATACTTGATGAATGCTTGATTAAATGATGCTAAGTGCTTGAATGCTAATTGATGTTGAATCAATGCAAATGAAATTGATGATTGGGGGAGATGTAAAATGAGGAGAAAAACACTTATTTATACACACTTATGCCCTAATAACCTAATAATACCTCATTACAAGTCGACATAAGGTATTTTTAAATAAAAAACTAAAAGAAAATTTGAATTATTTTAATTTTGGAGCCAAGAGGGACTCATTCACCACCCATGGAAAATGGGTCCCACCTTGGGATTGTAAGTGGGTGTCAGGAATTATCTTGCAATTAATGTTTGTTGGGTTTACATTAAGAAAAACACTTAATTAAGCCTTATGAGTGCATAAAGGGGTCAAATAAAACATATGAAAGGTGTAAATAGTGAAATTAAGCCTAGAAAAGCATGAAATCTTCTTACAAGACTTTAGAGCACTTTAGAATATGACTTTCTAAGTGATGAAAAGGTGATTTTAGGTGAATTATAATGAAAAGAGTCTAGAAAAGTGTAGAAATGTGTTACAACACTTCACAACACATTCACAAGATGCCATAATTTGAATGTTTAGGACTTAATGTGAATGCAAAAGTTACATTACAACATTAAATCAAAGCAAAATAGACCAAGCATCATGAAAGAAAGACCTAAAAGACCATGAAAATTTCAATGATCCATTTTTCTATGGTACACAAATGAAACTAAATAGAAAGATGTATTTCAAAATGTGTGCACCTGTAAAGTTGAAGATGACTAGAAAGCACTCTAGAAATTTGGTAAATCTAACTTTTATGTTGGTCTAGGACTCATTTGCCACCCTGGGCAAATCAGTCCCAATACAAGGTTTTCTACCTAGAAATTAGTTTCTGCTCACTGGGTATCAGGATTTGCATCTAACTTTGAAATTTGCCTCATGAGGGACTCATTTTCCATCCATTGCGAATTAGTCTACTTTCAATTTTTTGCAAATTTAGACCTTTATTCTACACCTTATCACCTGTACAACACTTTTTAATGGAAACCTGAATTGGACTCTCAGAAAATTCCTACAAAATAGCTTAAGACTTGTTGTCTAATGGGGGGTTTTCCTTGGTCAAACCCCTAGTTGGGTAATAAAACCTTAAATGGATAAAAATCTACATAAAACCCTAGCCTTAAGTGTGTTAAAGACTAGGAAAGTATGAAGTATGATAAAACCCTATTCTATTGTGCTAGAATACTATGTGCAAATGTGATTTGAATGATGCAAGACTTCAACCCTAGAAATCCTACAACACATAAAAATGGAGATAAATAACATGCAAAAGAGATATAAATGAAATGCAAACCTTAATCTAAAGATAGAGAGAAAATGGAAGATGGAATCACTTTGAAAAAAAAGTCTTTAGGTGTGATTTGATGGCTAGTTGCATCTCCTCAACCTAGATTTCTCCATGATTCACCATAGGCATCTATCATCAACTCTATGGAATGTTGAACCTTTAATAAAGAGTGAGCTTCAAGACCTGAAAAAACCCTAGTTTTCTGCCCTAAAACTTCAACTTTGCTAATGAAACTTATTGTGGAAGACTTGACTTTAGAATTTTCTTTGTAAAAAATGACTAAGAGATATGAAAAATGACTTAAAATGAGTATTTATAAGCATCAAAACATAATTTTCCCATTATTTAGACCTAAGAGGCCGACATCCACCAAAAAATTAAGTCAAAATAATTGAATTCCCGCTCAAAATTGAAATTTCCCTCAAAAGGGACTCATTTGCCACCCTTGGAAAATGGGTCTCACCAGAGGGGATTCATTCACCCAAGGTGGTGAATGGTTCCCACTAGTGGCTTTTTAAGGTGGGTTTTCGAGATATGCATGAAATAAGTGTTGTTTGTCAGGATTTAAGTGATTTCTCTAGTGAAATGTGCCTCTAGATAAAAAATCATGGGTCTTAGGGGCCTATAAGTGCTATTTTGAAGGATGAATAATGCAGGGGTACTCAAAAGTAGGTCCAATTAAGTGTGAAATTGTCTCTTTTCTCAAGAGTGTCAATTTTTCTATGCCACACTTTGAGAGGAATTATATCATACATTATTTACAAAAATTATGAATCAACACAAGTGGCTCCCTTGAGGAATTCCACCTAGTTTTAGAACCAAATGGTTTTTTCTTACAATTAGAATATTCTATATGGAACATGTTAATTTTTATAGACACACCCTATAAAATTGGACAAAATACAACACAAAAATGTTGGTGACATAACATGAAAACTATTGTGACATCTCAAGATTACTAGCACCATTTGAATGACTCACCCTATATCGTAACTTATACATATAGTTATCCTCAACTCATAACTTCACTCAATTATCATATCCTACGGTAGAAAAATTTGTGTACAAGTCGTTAGTATTATCTTGAACATCAATAACCCTTTGTGTTCATCTACAAGAACCTATGATGTTTTATTTAACTATTATCATCACACAGAGTCATGCATTATGACTTACGAATCCTTAACATCATGTGCCATTGTGTATGTCTTTGGCACATTATCAATCATGTGTTACTATGCATGAATTTTCATAATTCCATGTGCATACCTAAAAAAATTAGTAGATTTCTATGCATAGAGGACTTTGGCTATGAAACAAGCCAATTATTAAAAAATGTAACCAACAAGTAGATAGAAGGTAAAAAAAATTGGATTATTCATTATAATCTCGCTTCTTGTTTTGTAACTATAATATACTTTATATATTTTCCCAATCCCACACATTGAGGAAGATGAAAAATATTGTATAGCCATTTACTAACTAGTTCAAATGATATGTTACCCCTTTACTATCAAACAAATATTCATTCCTAGTTGTAATATCTATAAACATCCCTTGAGAGAAGAATCAATTGGTGAGCAATGGATATTAACATGCTTCAAGTATTTTTTATTGAATTCTTTATCATCTAGGTAAATCAAATAGGATACCCCTTTTATAATCATATGAATTCTCATTCTTAGCCTTGTTGAACTTTGTACACATATATTCCTCACCCAAGAAGTATCCTTATTTCCCAATCTTTTAGTATTTAGGATTTGTAATAGTTAATATGAAAATTGTCTTTAATATTCTTTTGCATATTTTATAATTTATAATTATATGAATGATCTCTATGATAAGGTGTAGATTAACCTATATACTTCACTAATGTTTGACATGGACCACTGATGTCACATTAATTATTATTAGTATCTACATCAAAGTAGATAATTTGTATTAGGAATGTACATGTCTTCATTGTATCCAATAAAAAAGTATATTCTATTTATTTTGAAGAGTTTATGATGAGCAAGAACTTAATGTGCACCCTAATTAGCCAATAGGCTATATAGTGGGAACTTTTAGCCAGAAACCTATCAGATGCTTGAAACCAGTCTCCTTCCTAATAAAATTTGTTTGAATAGAAGTTGGAAATGTAGTAAATGCACTTGAATAAGATAAAACATAATCTTTGAGTCAAATTAGATTTTTAGTATGCGATGAAATCAAATTTTAACTCACAATCAATATTTTCATACTACAAAAATCTTGTCTCCAAATCAAGAATCACATATTTTTAGATTTAATTTTGTCTTGTTATAAATAGGTTGAAGTGGTAGCTTATAGTGAGATGACTTTTGGTTCCTCACATCTAAAATAAATTTTCTTTGATAGGGTTTCATAATATTTTTGTCCCAAACTTCCCTATTTTTTGTCATTGACATCGTTGACAAGATAACACAATTTGTGTAGAGGTAAGCCACTTGTCATTTTAGTGAGTGTTTTTTATGGGAATTTGTATGCAACAAGAACATTTTTTGTTGAGTTTTATTTCATTTTAAAATAATATTTTTTTTTATAAAAAGAAATTATTTCCAACAGTCTTGTGGTTTTCTAGGGAAACATAAAAGGAGGGCATCACAACTTGTGTTGAAAATCCAAGAAACAACAATCAAAAAAATAAAAGGCACAAACACAAACACAAAGCAAGGGCTATCAAGTAGAATTAGGAAAAAGAAACAAACTAAAATACCTAGTTTTTAATTAACAATAGGTTGGATTATTGCATAAATTTCTCATACAAAACTTGTGCACTCATAGAGTGGCTAGATGATTAATCCTCCCAGCTATCAGTTTTGTAGTTACCTCACTCCAAGAAGAATTTCAAGTTTCATCCACAACCATAGAGATTTCATTCATTCCCACAAAACCATTTTTTTCTTCATCTTAATTAGATAATATTATTTGTGGATGATTAATGCTCTCAGCTTGTAAATTTTGCAGACAACTTAACTATTGATGCCACTTGTTTCAATCTTGATTTCATGGCTTTCCAAAGTTGGAAACTTTCATCACTCACTATCTTTGCAACTATTTCCTCTTGTTAAAAAAAAATTGAACATTTTTAATCACTCAATACCTCTTGTCACCTAGTTTCTCCTATTTAAAACAATTTGAACATTTTCCACCCATTCCCCAAATACCCAGTGTGTTCTCCACATAAATTGCAAACCTTGCATGCATCTTCCAAGTGTTTGCTCCTTGTGATTCCATTTGTTATATATTTAATAAGTTGGGTTTGTGAACTCTTCCATGTAGTGCTTTATTAGGGACATTGAGATGTTTTATTGTGGTGAACCTTGGTGAGAGTTTGTAGGATTGGGCATACCTTATTAAAATTAGAATTGGTTCCAACCCATTCTAATTTTGTGACCCTTCAACCATGTCATGTCATTTAAATTCTCACTAAAAAGAGCCTAAAGAGCTATTATTTGATCTGTTGATTGGATTCTTAAAAGCTGCACATTTATTTTTGAAAACAACATCAAAATAATTTTTTGACAGTAACAAATCCATAACTTAGTAATAAACATATAATTGATTTTGGTGTCCTTATATTTTTCTTCTTAGTTTAATTTCCAAAATATTCTTGTAAATAAATTAACTTAATTTAAACACTGGTAAACAATAACATATAAATTTAAAAAATTTAAGTTTCAAATAAAAAAAGCATCCCTTACATATAAATTCATTTTATTTATTTAAAATTAAATCTAAACCATATTTTGTAGGAGATGGTACATTTATCTCCTCTCCCATACATACATATTTTTTTAACGTGCCTATTGTTCATATAATATTCTTCCACATTGTGAATGCATTAAAAATGAATAAAGATATGTATAAAAAGGAAATAAACATCCCTTACTTTAGGTTAATTTAATTATATATGAATTATTTAAGATTTATGTATAAACATTAGGTTGGATGATTTAAATAATTAAAATAATTAAATGCAAAAATGTAAATAAACATATTGATCATATATAATTTTGTAATAGAAGAATGCATGCAATTTGAAATGGTATAGAAATATCAATATTTTGAGATTTGAAATAGATAATGACTATCTCATTTGCTTAGGGAAATCGATAGCTAGTCTTAGTAAAGAGCTAAATATGGACACCAAAAATTATTCATTTTGGGATGGGATTAATGAATTGTATAATGGGAGGAACAAAAGAAAATGTGAAGTTTTACTCTACCCAATCTTAGTCATTTATGTATAACAAATTAGAGAAAGTGAATGTAATTCTCTCAATTGTTTTCAACTATAACAAAGGAAATAGTGTAATTAAAACATGGATGGTTGCTCATAACTCTTTTGACACATGCCAATATTCCCCTACCTACATCTCTTTCTATGTCTAAATATAGGTAATATGCTTCTACTTCTCTTAAAAAAGGTCTTTCTATACTTTTATACTTATTATGGTATTTAAATATAGCTTTAATGACAGAAAAAAGGTACCCTCTAACATGGCCTTGATTTAATGTTGCAATTAGGTCTTCAGCCCTTGTCAACTAAATGAGCTTATTGGTGTCTTATTTAGAGTGTTTTAAAGTGTTGTAATACACTTTCAAACTTTTCTAGGGTGTTCACTAATAATTGGGCTTCTTTATGCTTCAATTGGCCTTATTTTGCATCCACAAGCCTCTTTCAATGCATATTATCAAGGATAATACTGACACAAATCAACATCCAATCATAATTCAAGTATTTTCAGCTTGTGTGGCCCAAATTTAGTGATCAGGGACTCATTCGCCACCTTGGGTGAATGAGTCCCACCTAGGTTTTTGGGTCCTAGACCTGGTTTCACTACTTTCTAAGCATTTTTAAAATGATGCCATAAATTATGCATAATGGGAATCATTCACCACCTTGGGCGGATGAGTCCCGTGTTGGCCAAAATCAAAATTAATTCAAATTTTTGGTGGGATTTTATCCTCTTAGATCTGATATTTACTTGTAGTGTTGTAATTTTTGGAAATTAGGCACAAAAAAGTATAAATACAAGGTTATTTCACTCATTTTTAACCTAAAAAGTATTCAAGAGATCATCTGGTGCAGGAGCACCTACCAAATAAAACAAGCATATTTTCATTGTTTGCTTTTAAATTTTTTCCTTTTTGTTGTGTTGGTCTTTTAACACCTTTAGCTTGTGTATAAGGACCTTTTGAATTTTTAGTTTAAATTTGGAATAAGTTAGGAAACCATGTGTGGTCGTTTCCTTATGTTTTGGTTAAAACTGCAAAACACATTGTGTTTTCGAACACACATCTTTTAATCACTTTTAAGCTTGAAACTGAAAACCTAACAGTTTCTTGGTGATGGGAAAGAAAGCCTCGACCATTTTTTGAGGTGGTGGAAGGTTTTTATGGTGGCAGTCTTTCTAGAGAATAAGAAAAATATCAGTTTCTTGCGTGAAAGTGATAGTTTACTCTATTTTCTGATTTCTTTCTGCAAAATAATGTATTGAAAAGTAATCTTGAACGTGAAGTATGTATTGAGATTGGTTTTAAAGCATTGCAATAGTGTAGGAAACTGTCTTATATTCGTTGTAGATTTTTTATTTGATGTACCTTTTCTTAGATATTAATTCTGACTGGTAAAGATAGCATAATGGAGTTTTAGCAGCATTACCACTGTCCTCAAGCATGAGTTCATTGGAAATGAAGCTAGACTCCATTGCTGTACATAAAATAGAAGTAGGAAGCTATAGGAGATCTTACGACATTCAAAGAGACTAATTCCTAGGCGAGCATTCATGCCCGGTTAGGAAAAGAACATTGTTTTTGAATAGCTCCAACGCAGGGGTGATGAGTTCTATTCAATGCAGGTTGAATAAAGATTGCAGGGACCTCTTAAGGGTTTGACAGGAGGCGTGAGTCATTAGTATTTCAATTTGGTGGTTGTAGGATGAGGATAGCTCAATGTATGTTCAAGAAAAGGCTTGGAAAGCCCTACAATCCCATGAAATCAGCATCAGACCTATGCATGGCCTGAGAGGGTCAGAAGTCACAAGAACTTTGAAGAATGCCAAATTTGAGTTAGGGAACCTTCCTTGAGTTTTTGGTGTCCACCGAGCTGAAGGGTGAGATAATTTAAGAAGAAACCAAACAGGCTCATGGTTACAAGCCCTCCTAAAACCCTTGGGTTTTGAGGCAGCGATAGAGGAAAGAAGGGTTGTGCTAGGACAAGAACCCTTCCTAGACTTTTGACAGTGATTTTTAAGCCAACTAAACTATTTCACACCCCTGCAACAAGGTTGGGCAGAATGGAAGATTGAATGGTCTTTAGTTGATTAAGGGCTAGTTAGAGCAGAGAGGAAAAGAAGCATCAAGAAATGCTTGATTCAGGCTTAATGAACATTTTGGGACATTGATAGCAGGGTTGGCAGCAAAGACCAGGGGTGCCTAATTGATTTGGGAACCTATAGGTTTGGTGGAGACAACAACACCATGGGTTATCTAAAGTGAGACCCATAGCATTGGGTCAGTGAATGAATCAATCCAACCCTCGTTCTATCAGATTGGTATCAAAGCAGTGAAAGATTTGGGAAGTAGCAGCTTAAATGTCAGAGGAAGTTGAATCAAGTGAACTGCCCAAGATGGTGACAAATGCACAGTTAGCCAAGATGGTTGAAGAGCAAGAAGAGGATAACAAATCTCTAAAGGAAAGAATAGAACAGCTGGAAGAAGCACTGAACAAGGTTAAGTTGGAAGGCAAAGTGCCAAAAGAAGAAGAGGTTGCAGAGGAGGAAAAAGTCCCTAAACCTGACCCTATCTTGGAGGAGGAGCCTTTCTTGAAGGCATTAAAAGCCCTAAGTGGAAAAGGACTTGAGGGTGTACCACTATTCCATGGAAAGATGGATCCCGATCTGGTCTTGGACTGGATAGATGGCATGGAGAATCACTTCGAATGTGATGGAGTTACAGAAGCACAAAAGGTGAAGGTTGCAAAATCAAGGTTGAGAGGATCAACATTAACTTGGTGGAAGTTTGTCTAGACTAAAAGGGAGAAACAAGGTAAGCAGCCCATATCAACTTGGAAAGGAATGGTTGCTAAAGTGAAAGAAGCCTATATGCCAGATGATTATGAAATTCAGCTCCACAAGAAGAGGCAGAGTTTAAGACAAAAAGACCAAGATGTCAACACCTACACTGAAGAGTTCCAGAAACTTTGTTTGAGATCAAATGTGGCAGAAGATGAAAGCCTAAAAGTGGCTAGATACCTCAATGGTTTGAAGTGGAATATACAGGAAGAGATGGCTTTGCTCAGCCCCAAGACAGTCCACCAATGCTATCAGCTAGCTATCAAGATTGAAGAGAGGAATAAAAGGAAGCATGATCAGTCCTCTAAGGGTAGAGGAAGAGGCAGAGATCAAAGAGGACAGCATGGAGGTTACCAAGGAAGAGGTGGTGATCAAAGAAGCCAAGGTGAATCAAAGCTTACTGAGCATGGAGGTGAAACCTCATCAAGAGGAGGATTTAATAGAGGAAGAGGACCTCAAGGGGGTTCAAACAGAGGTAGAGGAGCAGGCAGAAGTAACTCTTACTTTTCCACCATGAAATGTTATAACTATAATCAGCTAGGCCATCCAGCTTATAGATACCCGGAGAAAGCTTCATCTAGCAACGAGAAAAGAGTAGCTTTTGCACAAGAGGACACCATGAGTGTAAAGACACCTGAGATTAGTCACATAAAATCAGAAGTAGGTGAAAATATGATGTTTAATAGAGTGCTGATCAGACAACCGGTCAAGGAAGAACCCAAGCAAAGGAGAGCTTTGTTTAGAGCAAGGTGCAAAATATTGGGAAAGGTATGCAAGGTCATTGTAGATTCTAGTTCTATGGACAATATAATATCTGAGGAGGCAGTAAATAAGTTAAAATTGCAGAAGGTACCTCATGCCAATCCCTACAAAGTCACATGGTTGAACAAAGGGCAGAGTGTCTTAGTGAATGAGCAGGTTACAGTGGAATTCTCGATTGGAGGCTACAAAGACAAGCTGATTTGTGATGTGCTACCCATGGATGCATGCCATCTTCTTCTTGGTAGGCCATGGCAATATGATAGAGGTGTTGTATATCATGGAAAGGAGAATACCATAGAATTCATGAAGGATGGAAAAACTTTCAAGCTGCAATCATTGGTTGAGGAAGATGAAGGGCAGTCCAAGGTTCCAAACATTATGTTGAGCAGTGGCAAGGAGTTCATCAAGGATCTACACCAAGGGAATGAAGGGTATGTGATCATGATGCAACCCAAAGAAGAGGAAAAGGCTGAAAGGATAGTGTTACCAGCAGCAGTCCAAAACTTGCTTGACAAATATAAGAGCATAGTGAGTGATGGAACACCATCCACTCTACCACCCAAGAGAGCAATAAGTCATCAAATTGACTTTATACCTAGAGCCTCATTGCCTAACAAAGCAGCATACAAACTGACCCCTGAGCAGAACCAAGAAGTGGCAAGGCAAGTGGAAGAGTTGCTGAATCAAGGTCTAATTCAAAAGAGTATTAGTCCATGTGCAGTCCCAGTTGTTTTGGCAACAAAAAAAGGAGGTAAATGGAGACTTTGTACTAATTCTAGAGAAATAAATAGGATCACAATTAGGTATAGATTTCCAATACCTAGGATTGAAGATTTAATGGATTGCCTTAGAGGTGCAAAATTCTATACTAAGCTAGATCTTAAGAGCGGGTATCACCAAATCAGAATTAAGGAAGGTGATGAATGGAAGACAACTTTTAAGACAAATGATGGTTTGTATGAGTGGAAAGTGATGCCATTTGGCCTCTCAAATTCCCCTAGCACGTTCATGAGACTAATGAATGAGGTGCTTAAGGATTTCACAGGGATTTTTGTGGTAGTCTACTTGGATGACATACTGATTTTCAGTAAGACAACATAAGAACATTTGAAGCATGTAGAGATGGTACTCAAAAGGTTGCAAGAAGAACAGTTGGCAATCAACCTCAAGAAATGTGAGTTCTTCAAACAAGAGCTTGTGTATCTAGGCTTTGTGGTATCCCAAGGAACGCTGAAAATGGATCCAAGTAAGGTGGAAGCTATCCTAAACTGGCCTACACCAACCACAACAACTGAGGTAAGAAGTTTTCATGGTTTGGCTCAGTTTTATAGGAAGTTTATAAGGAATTTTAGTGGTATATGTGCACCAGTGTTAGATACAATCAAGGGTGGTCAGAAAACAAAGTTTAAATGGACACTAGAGGCTGATAAAGGGTTTGAAAAGTTGAAAAAAGAAGTGGCAAGGCAACACAACCTATCTTGTTATTGCCTAGTTTTGATAAGTTATTCACAGTTGAGTGTGATGCAAGTGGAGTAGCAGTAGGAGGTGTCCTTAGCCAAGAAGGTAGGCCTGTAGCCTTCTTCAGTGAAAAAATAAATGAAGCTAAACAAAAATACTCCACCTATGATCTGGAACTTTATGCTTTAGTGTAGTCCCTTAGGAAGTGGAGGCATTATTTATTGCCCAAAGAGTTTGTGGTTTTCACGGATAACCAGGCACTTAACTATATCAATACCTAGGAGAAGTTAAGCAATAGACACTTGAAATGGATGGAGTACATTCAAGCCTTTACATTTACCATTAAGCACAAGAAGGGACAACAAAACAAAGTGGCAGATGCATTAAGCAGGAGGATGTTGACAGTCCAAGAGATATAGCTAAAAAGCATTGGATTGGAAAGTTTTAAAGATCTCTATGGTGATGATGAAGACTTTTTCGAAGCCTACAAGGTATGTTGAGACTTTGCAAATCATTTTCATAGTCAATATGCTAAGTATACATTGCAAAATGGGTTGTTATTCAAGGGCAATCTATTATGTGTCCCACGAGGATCAATGAGAGAAAATCTGATCCAAGAAAAACACAATGGCAGTCTTAGTGGGCATTTTGGTATTAACAAAACTTTAGAGCTAGTACAAAGGTTTTATTATTGGCCTAAGTTAGCACGAGATGTCAAAAAGTATGTTGAACAGTGTGTTGTTTGCATGAGAGCCAAAGGGGGAGCTAGAAATGCTGGGTTATGTCAGCCCTTGCCTATTCCGAACAGACCATGGGAGTGTGTGAGCATGGATTTTGTGGTGGGTCTTCCCAAGACTAAATCTAGTTTTGACAATGTTTTTGTAGTTGTGGACAGATTTAGCAAGATGAGTCACTTTATTCCTTGAAAGACTACACATGATGCAAGTTATATTGCCCAACTCTTTTTTAGGGAAGTTGTGAGAATCCATGGATTTCCATTGAGCATTGTCTCAGATAGAGATGTGAAGTTCATGAGCCATTTTTGGAAAACATTGTGGAGCAGATTGGGAACTAATTTGTCATTTGGATCAGCTTACCATCCTCAGACCGATGGTCAAACTGAGGTGGTTAACAAAGTGTTAGGTAACCTATTAAGGTGCTTGACAAAGGAATATGGACAAACCTGGGATATGGTGATTTCCCACACTGAATATGCATACAATGATAGTGTGAACAGAACTATAGGAAAAAGTCCATTTGAAGTTGTGTATGGGATGTACCCAAGAGGATTTTGTGAGCTCAGAGACCTTGGAACAATGGAGAATAGGAGTGGACATGCAGAATACTTCACTCAAACCATGAAGGAGATTCACGAGCAGGTTAAGAAGACAATCACAGTAGCAACACAAAAGTTGAAAGACAAAGTTGATGAGTCAAGAAGAGATGTGCAGTTTCAAGTGGGTGATTATGTGATGGTTCACCTCAACAAATCTAGATTGTAGAAGGGGATGTCCACCAAGTTGCAAATGAAGCAGGTAGGACCATGCAAGGTGATAGCTAAGTATGGAAAGAATGCATACAAGGTGGAACTTCCATCGGATTTGGGCATATCTCTAGTCTTCAACGTTGCTGATTTGATCAGGTACAAGGGTACAGTCAATGATGAAGTTTAGAATAGTCAAGAATTATTTTAGGATATCACTAATATACCCCTTCCAAGTCAAGAGAAAGCTCAGGCAGAGAAGGTCTTGGAGTCCAGGGCGAAGAAAGCAACGCGACACAAGGCATATATGGAACACCTTGTTAAGTGGAGAGGAAAACCTGAATTTGAGGCTACCTGGGTTGAAGAAGCAGATTTCAAGAAGCACGAAATTGATCCATCACTGCTATCACCTCAAGTTCCTTGATCTTCGTGCTGAGAGGGGGAGAATGGTGCAGAAGCACCTACCAAATAAAACAAGCATATTTTCGTTGTTTGCTTTTAAATCTTTTCCTTTTTGTTGTGTTGGTCTTTTAACACCTTTAGCTTGTGTATAAAGACCTTTTGAAGTTTTAGTTTAAATTTGGAATAAGTTAGGAAACCATGTGTGGTCGTTTCCTTAAGTTTTGGTTAAAACTACAAAACATAGTGTGTTTTCGAACACACATCTTTTAATCACTTTTAAGCCCAAAACTGAAAACCTAACGGTTTCTTGGTGATGGGAAAGAAATCCTCAACCATTTTTTGAGGTGGTGGAAGGTTTTTATGGTGGCAGTCTTTCTGGAAAATAAGAAAAATATCAGTTTCCTACGTGAAAGTGACAGTTTACTCTATTTTCTGATTTCTTTCTGCAAAATAATGTATTGAAAAGTAATCTTGAACGTGAAGTATGTATTGAGATTGGTTTTAAAGCATTGCAATAGTGTAGGAAACTATCTTATATTCGTTGTAGAGTTTTTATTTGTTGTATCTTTTCTTAGATATTAATTCTGACTGGTAAAGATAGCATAATGGAGTTTTAGCGGCATTACCACTGTCCTCAAGCATGAGTTCATTAGAAATGAAGCTAGACTCCATTGCTGTACATAAAATAGAAGTAGGAAACTATAGGAGATCTGACGGCATTCAAAGAGACTAATTCCTAGGCGAGCATTCATGCCCGGTTAGGAAAAGAACATTATTTTTGAATAGTTCCAACGTAGGGGTGATGAGATCTATTCAATGCGGGTTGAATAAAGATTGTAGGGACCTTTTAAGGGTTTGACAGGAGGCGTGAGTCATTAGTATTTCAATTTGGTGGTTGTAGGATGAGGACAGCTCAATGTATGTTCAAGAAAAGGCTTGGAAAGCCCTACAATCCCATGAAATTAGCATCAGACCCATGCATGGCCTGAGAGGGTCAGAAGTCACAAGAACTTTCAAGAACATCAAATTTGAGTCAGGGAACCTTCCTTGAGTTTCTGGTGTCCACCGAGCTGAAGGGTGAGATAATTTAAGAAGAAACCAAATAGGCTCATGGTTACAAGCCCTCCTAAAACCCTAGGGTTTTGAGGCAGGGATAGAGGAAAGAAGGGTTGTGCTAGGACAAGAACCCTTCCTAGACTTTTGACAGTGATTTTAAGCCAACTAAACTATTTCACACCCCTGCAACAAGGTTGGGCAGAATGGAAGATTGACTGGTCTTTAGTTGATTAAGGGCTAGTTAGAGCAGAGAGGAAAAGAAGCATCAAGAAATGCTTGATTTAGGCTTAATGAACATTTTGGGACATTGATAGCAGGGTTGGTAGCAAAGACCAGGGGTGCCTAATTGATTTGGGAACCTATAGGTTTGGTGGAGACAGCAACACCAGGGGTTATCTAAAGTGAGACCCAGAGCATTGAGTCAGTGAGTGAATCAATCCAACCCTCGTTCTATCATCATCCAGCAAGTTGAATGGGAATCCTTATAGAAAATTAGAATTCACAAGAGAATTAAAGTTTTTACAACAACATTCAAGATTCTTAGAGAATTATTCAAGTTATCAAGCATCATGTCAAATATTTCATGCATCATCTTTATTTTTGAGCTAACAATTGTGATGTAGGGTTTTACGATTCAAGCTAGCATTTCATTAAAGATCTATCACATTCAAGCCATCTCATACATATTTGCAACACCTCATTGCTAGAGTTTGGTGAGTTGCAACATCATATTTTTTTCATTCATCATTCTCCATTCCTATTTCATTCTATTTCAAGGTTTGCTTACCAAAATGGGGTTTGACGAAGGAAACCCCATTTCCACTAACAAAACAACATTTTTCCCTCTTTTGTGTGTGTTTTATAGGTTTAGGTTGAAGAAACATTAAAGAGAACGATTGGAGAAAGTTTTCAAAGTGCCTAAAAGTTGTCAAAGTTTTCATCAAGCATTGCATCTAACATTGGAGAACACATATAGGTTGATTTATAGATATTTAGATTTGGAAACCTGAAGAAGAAAATTGAGCAGACTAAGAAGAGCCAATTCATAATTTGAATTTTTAGAAAACCCTAACAAAACTAATTCACCACTTTTGGTGAATGAGTCCCACTTTAGGTCAAAATTTAGTTTTTTGTAGATTTAGATACCCATTTGCTAGATTTCTATTTCCACACATAAACCCAAGTCTGGGATTGATTCATCCAGCTTGGAAAATGAGTCCCACTTAGCATTAAAGTCAGAATTTCTAACATTGCATAGCTTATTCGAGTCATCTTCAGATCTCCAGGTGCACACATTTCATCTTACAACTTTTGTTTTGTTTTTCATACTTTTCTAGGTCATTTACTAAGCCATTGCATCATATTAGGTTTGTGTATTACATCTTTCATTGTATTTGTCTTTCCAAGCCCTAGCATGGTGGTGAACCCCTCATTGGTTTACAATCAGCCCCTAGGACAACCCTATTAAAATATTTCTTTCTCCTTTACATTGAGATCTCTAGGGTTATCCTTGAATGAAATTGGAAAGTGGGTGTGATCTATGTCCTTAAACCATATGAAAGCATCCTAACCCATTTTACTTCATTTCCATTTGGTAAATCTGCATTTGGAACATTATAATTTTGATTTGGAGTTCATCATCATCCTAGATCTTGTTTGCATTAACATTGCATTAAGGTTTGCATTAGTTAATTGGCATTCTAGGGTTTCAAAATTTTGCATTAGTGAAAGTTCATATAGCTTACATTTTTGCACCTTCAATCACTAAAAATCATACAAAATCTGCATTTTAACTTAGTTTATAGATCATACAACATAAAAAGCATAAAAACCAATTGATTTTTTTTGAAATTTTGAAAAAAATCCCTACTGGGACTCATTCACCACCTTTGGTGAATCAATCCCAATGCAGATTCTACACTGCATTTTTTAACATTTAAAGCACTATTTCTAAGCTTTTGTTTACTATTTATAGTTGTGCATGTGTCAAATGTGGAGAGATCTAACATCAACACAAGCCTTAATGAGATCATTTACATTCAAAGTTTGAAGCAAGTAAAACTACTCTATTCGTAATACAATCAAATCTTTCAAATATGTATCATTGTCCTCTATTTCTAGGGATTTATTAAACCGTTTGGCACTCAGATTTCTATGGGCACAATGGTTGTTAAAATGACAACCTAGAAAATGATGTTTGATGCTTAATATGCAAGCTAAGATGATTTCTATGTGAAAATGTGTGCTGAAAGGATTAGTGGTATGCTTCTAAATGAAACGAGATGATGGAATTGATGATGAATACGATGATAAACGAAAGATGATGTTGATGATAGATGAACAAGTGGAGATGAGTGAGATGATATGAAACTATAGTGAACTATCCATGATTATGCATATGATCAAATGCAAACATAAAACAAACTACCCTAAAATGCAACTATGATGCAATGGTGATGATAAAATGCAATTATGAAGTAATTAAGTAATCTAAAATGAGAATGCAAAGTAACACATGATATGAAAACTAATTATAAGACTCCATGAAAGCTCCAAGCTCCTAAGATAAACCTACATAGTAACGTTGCTCAAATTGTGAATGATAAATGCAAAGGAAAGAGGGTGTATTTATAGAGTTTCTCAAGCATTTTGTGAGGTGGCACCTATCAATGGTCTAGATTTGAAGGAGAAATAATAGATGGCGGAGATGAAAGGAATCATGATGTTGTCCCCTTGACCAAAGACAACATTCCATGTGTTTGTAGAGAATCCTTTGACCAATTGGAAACATGCCAAAAGGATGGGAGACCCAAGTGTGTGAAACAAAGACCCATGTGCTCCAAATTTGTTGGAAGTGTGGGGGAATAAAGCCATGTGCTTTTTCTCATTGGTTGAAGTGTGTGAGGATAATTCTAATTAATAATTAGGCTTATTTATTTTCATGTGACCTTTATGAGGTGGCACACAAAAAGTTTTAGAAATGTGCTCTAATTCTTAATGAGGATTAAGGAATGTTAATTAAATAAACACATTTAGGGTATTTTGTTTATTTAATTTTTTAGAAGAATGTGATTTTGGAGAATTAAAAGGAAAGTGAACAATATAAATAAAGCAAGACCTTATTTATATGTAGTTGAAGTATTAATCAAATAGGTTGTATTTAATTAATTGAATATGATGACCATTTTTAGGTGTATACAATAGCTTTATGTTTCAGTTTACAAAATTTTTATTATAATCATTTCATTGTTCTTAGCTTATATGGCATTTGCATTCATCTTGAATTAATTACCCCTTGCATTAGTATTTGGTGTCTTATTGCTCTTACGGTAGTGAGATTAAGTTTGAGACTCATGTCATCCCATGATAGCACAATCGTCATGGATCTTGGGCTTTCTAGCTCTTTCACTCCTAGTATTAAGACTAGTACACTAGGTATGGACCATAACCTTAACAACTCTTTACCTTAAAGTAGTGTGATGCTTGTTGAAATAATGGTTTCTAGTGTTCTGGAAGAAAACATAATTCAAATTCATGAAGATTTAGAAGGCCTACAACATCAAGTGCAAAATGACAACATTTCAACTACTGCAATCCCTACCATAGATAACATTTATTGCATGCTTGAAAGTGAAGATGGACTTGACCTTGTGAAAAGCATGGTTAAAATCTTTAGAAAACACCTCACCTCAGCCACTAGTTGTCCTCTACCTACAAGCAATGTCATAGGCCAAGGAGGAGCTCAAATTCCTCCTCCCATAATAATTTCCTTAATACCTACCTATACCAACCCTCAAGTCACAACAACATTGCAACCAACTAGTAATGTGATTCCTTCCTTGGGTATTTCCTCTAGTATCCCTAGTACCTTTGTGGCATCGCATGTAACATCTCCTACCACTTTACCACCTATAAGCATTCTATTCACTTTTCCCTCAAACACATACACCCCTTCACCTTTTTCACCTCTATCTCATAATAAAAGCAATGAACCCCTTATAAACCAACTTTTCCAAACCATTTCATCCCTTCAAAAACAAATTTCCACCATCAACCAAAATCAAAATGGCCCACCTACATATTATTTCAAAAGTAGTCCATTGTCCTTGGAGATATTGCAAACACTGATTCCACAAGGTGTAGAGGTGCCTAGATTCGAGAAATGTGGAGGAAAGGGAGACCCTTCTATCCATGTTAATGCTTATACTTCCTTATGTAGTGACTTTGTCATTGATGATAAACTCTTGGCTAAGCTTTTCCATAGGTCCTTGAAGGATACTGCCTTGGAATGGTTTTTTGCGCTACCAAATAACTCAATCCTTTTATTCAATGAACTTGTTGAGTCATTCTTCAACCATTTCCAAGTGCGTATGACCCCTAAGATGACCTTGGCCGATTTCATGAGATGCAAGCTATAGTGTAGTAAAATGGATCCCTTGGCATTTTCACACTCATTTGGGTCCTCCTTGTGGATTTTGGCTTAATGTTACCTTGATTTAGTGTTGTAATGTAGATAACACATTCAAATTAGGTCTTGGGCACTTGTGAACTAATGGAATTTAATGGTTCCTTGCTAAAAGTGTTGTAACACACTTTCACACTTTTCTAGGGTTTTATCAATTAACTAAGCATAATAAGTATAATTTTAATCAAAATCAACATTAATCTTGCCTTATTTGGAGTGTTGTAAAGTGTTGTAACACACTTTCACATTTCTCTAGGCTTGTCATTAATAATTGGGCTTTCTTATGCTTTAATTGGGCCTATTTTGCATCCACAAGCCTCATTTGTTGCATCCTTTTGAGGATAATCTCGACATAAATTAGTATCCAATCATAATCCAGGTGTTCTTGGCTTGTGTGGCCTAGATTTAGTGTCTAGGAATCATTCACATCCTTGGGAGAATGGGTCCCACCTGGATCTTTTGGCCCCGAACCAGTTTTTGCACCTTTCTAAGAACTTTTCATTTTTGGTCCCATAAATTATGTCTGGTGGGACTCATTTTCCACCTTGGGTGAATGAGTCCCATGTGACCCAAATTCAAATTAAATTCAAATTTGTGGTGGGATTTTATTCTCCTAGATTTGATGTTGGCTTGTAGTGTTGTAATTTCAGGAATTCTTGCATAATTGAGTATAAATACAAGGTTTTTCCACTCATATTCAACACCTAGAATTCAAGAGAGTTCACAAGAGCATTTGAACATTCATAAGAGAATTCAAGAGCTTTCAAGGGTAGATTATCAAGCATTTTAGAGAATTCTTCAAGCATCAATCATCATGTCAAATATTACATTCTTCATGTTTTTTATTGTGCTAATAATTGTGATGTAGAGTTCATGATCCAAGAAAGTGTTACATTCAAGATCTATCTCCTTCAAGCTAGAGTCAAGAACCACATCTATTGTAGCCATTTCAAGCATATTTACAACACCTTATTGCTAAGGTTTGGTGAGTTGCAATAGAGTTATTTGTTCATTCATCATTCTCCCTTCATAGTTGAATTCATTTCAAGGTTTAATTACCAACAAGGGTTTTGACCAAGGAAAACCCCTATTCACTAACCCCACAACATTTTTCCCTCTTCTTGTGTGTGATTTGCAGGGCTGGGTTGTATATTTTTCAAGGAGAATAGTTAGAGAAAAGTTGTCATCAAGCCTTGGAGAAGCTTGGAGAAGACCTACAGGTGGCAATTTATAGTTTCCGATTCAGAAACCAGTCAAAAAGAGTAGAGAAGACTGAGAGGCACATAATCAAATTCATAATTTGATAGATATTTTTATTGATTTGGATACTGTTTTGGCTAAAACCTATTCTAGTGTATTTTCCCATAAATTGGACTGATTCACCGAGCTTGGAAAATGAGTGCCAATCAGCCTTGACAACAGATTTTTTAGTGATCCAGACCTCCATTCTATCTTCTTCAATCTCTTAGGTGCACAATTTCTATATCATAACTTTTTGTTGCATTTTGTTCATCTTCCTAGGTCATTTAGTGTTGTTTTGCATTCAATTAGGGTTTTACATTTATTTTTCTTTTTCAAGTTTAAACTTGGTGGTGAACCCCTTAATAGACCATCTTCAGCCCCTAGGACAATCCCTTTGCAAGATTTCAATATACTTTGTGGCACATTGAAGTCTTAAGGGTTTTTTCTTGAATGAAGTGTATTTGAATATTGTCTCTCTCATTTTAGGTCCAAAACCCTAAAGGTCAAAGATAGGATCCAAAGAAAATATATTTTCCAACATTTCACAAGCAAAAATAAGAAGAAAAGATATTTGGCTTTATCTCACGCTATCAATCACTTTATTCCCAAATCAATGTCAAGGTTCTTGATTCTTACCTTCAAAATATGTTCATATAAAATTTGAAAAGTAAGATACAAGACAAGCTTACCATGATGAAATTCCCCTCCTTCATGCACTTGTGTACCACCCTTCATGATTATCAAAATTTAGTTAGTAGTCAAGATACAAAATCCACCTCTAGCCATACTGAGAAATTCAAGTCCAAAAACCAAAACAATTCCCAACCTTTTAGAAAAAATAATAAATGTTTCCTTCGATTCAATTCCCCTCAACAAAAAAATTAAAATATCAATAACCAAGTAGCTACTATTAAAGCTATAGGTACCTGAAAAGACAATTCACTCCCTTATCATCTGATACCCATCACAACACAATTTCAGAACTCCTAGAACAAAAAATGATTACCTTGCCTCTGATTAAACAACTTGATCCTCATAAACCATTACCTGCAAGCTATAGACCAAATTCTTACTGCCATTATCACTGACAAAAAAAACATGACATGGAACATTGTAAGCATCTTCAACATCTTGTGCAAGACCTCATTGATTCAGGTCATCTTTCTATTGGAGGTATAAATGAACAAGGAAATGAATCTATTGCCCCTCTTAACCAAAACTTGTAAATTTTTACCAACCCTAAGCCTAATCATAACATTTCATTTGTCAAAGCTAGCAAAACTACAAAGAATGATGTAATGAATGTTGATACAGATGATGATAATAATGATACTATTCAACATGATTCTATATAAAATGATCATATGGATGACATGGTAGGAGTGATAGACGTTATTCCTCGTAAGGGCCGAACTAAAAATCCTCTTGAAATTTCTTTCTCCTCTAAAGATATACTTAAACATGCACCTAATGGTCAACTTTACATAGCTAGATGAATCTATGAAAAGCCCACTAATGGGATACTAATACATCCCATCTCTGGAGAGAATGTGATCACTAAGTAATTCTTACTTTTGTATGAGCTCTATCAAGATATATATGATAAACTGAAAGCATCGATCAAGATGCATAATGGTTTCACTTGCCCTACGATGGGATCAATCAGTCTTCCTTTACAAATAGGATTGAAAATATTATATATCTCATTCTCCATCATCTCACAATTGGACAAATTTCATGTGAAGCTAGGCTATCCATGGCTTCTCTCCATGAAAGTTGTTCCTTCAGTTGTGTATAAATGCTTAAAGTTTCCCTTTGACAATGAAATTTTCACCATCCATCATAGTCGCTATAACCCATTGTCCTCCAAAGGAAACTTTTCCCTATATTTCTTTTGGCCCGAGCCTATAGAACCTATCAGACCATGAGAAGACTTCTTTTTCAAATCCTATCAAAATTTCAAGGCAAAGAAAATAGTAGAATTATCTCTCCGAAACATGTCTCTTTCTGCAACCGAACCTACTAGTCTAGATGAAACCATGATTGAGCCTAAAGAAATTCCAAATAACCAAGACCAACCTAAGATAAAACCTTCACCTACTTCCTACAAAAGACAAAGAGACAATGAAACCAACCCTATCACACCTCCTAGAATAATTTTTTTTTTATAGAGTCAAAGAGAAAGTGGTTGAACAACTTGTCATGATTCCTTTCATTCCTCCCCTTAGGGAAGAAAAGAAACCTATGGTTTATCAACCCACTCCTACACAAATACAACTTGAAAATAGAACTAAAATAAATAAAGGAGTTAGAGAGCGTAGCCATAGATTTTGTGTCCTTGCTCGCAAATTAAATGAAGAAATGAACAAAGAAAATCAAAATACAAACTCAAATGAATCAACGCATGATGACTCTACCCTTTCCCTGAAAAAAAACAATACAATACAACAACTACAATAAGAGTTGCACCCTTCCTTGGACATTATCATTTGACCTCCTGTTCTGATTAATTTAGATGATGATGAGGAAGTTGCTAAAATTGATGAAGAGGTGCATAATGAATTGAATACATTGTTTTCCTCTTCTATGAGCTTAAACAAAAATTCTTCTAAGAAGAGTGTTGAACCTAGTGATGGACCTAGTCCAACACTTTATATTGTCCCTTTGGATAGTTATCTACCTTTGGTATACAATGAAGATGATTGGAATACTGATGACTTGCTTAGGTTGACTTGCATGTGCATTACTAGTTTATTTCCATCATTTATTTTTCTTTTGTGTGAATGCATTTGTGTATTGTGATCCCCCATGATGTTATGTTTGATGATGTATCTCTCTCTCTCTCCCTTTGTGGAATTCCTTTATTTGTACCTTCCATTATTCTCTATGTCATAAATCTTAAAGTTTTATCTTTATCTTTGAATTTTTCTTGTGTTTTCCTTTTGTGGATGACGCAAGGAGTCGAGACATTCATGTCTCTTCCATCTTGACTCGAAAGGTTTTTTTTTCTCTCTCTGTGTCATTCTTATAGTTCTATGAGTATTTGGGGAATGGTGACAGTTTTGAGCTCTCTAAAAATATTGTAGCAAGAACATATTGACCCCAAATCCATAGATCCCTTATGTGTTTGGTGTTTTCATTTTTGGGGGCAACCCCTTTTCTCTTGCATGATGTAGCTTTACTAGGAAACATATGACTTGACATAGAGCTTTCCAAGTTAGCTCTCATGTCTTCTTTATTTTTTTTATTTGTCATTTTCTACTTAAAAGTAATTGCTCGCAATATGGTGTTTAGAAATTTCTTTAAAGTGAGGGCATACATTGGCATTATTCTTTTGCATTTTTCTTTCTCATGGTTCATGGTGCAGTCTTTTTACTCTATGCGATGCATTTTTTTTATTTGTGAATGACATTGGGTCTGATTTCCTTCAAGAGAAAGATCTATCTTAGCATATTACATTCCTCTTAGTAGCTTGATGCAACACATTGCATCCCCTAAGTTGTGAATTTTCTATTCTTTGATTGGTCCTCTCTTGGAGACATTATGCACAATGTTCCCTAAGTTAATACCTCACATGAACTAAGCAAGACTCCCTTGAATGTTCCTTACATTTTGCATTTGCATTTTTAGTTATACGGCCACCTTGCATAACACAACTTGCATGCCTATAGAGCCATCTTGTTTGTTTATGAGCTCCAAGAATACAAAGTTTTTCTTGTCTCGTGAAGCTCAAAAACCATTTGTTGCATGGCAACTTATCAAAGTTATCAGGAGGTATTAATTTGGTATGGTTTTGATGGGAAGCCGAATGAGGGCGTGACTTTCCCTTAGCCACTTGCATGTGTGTGTGAGTGCATACCAGTCGTGTGTGTATGTGTCTCACCTCTTGGATTTCTCACTAGCGGACAACCTGAAGTTTTTTTTCCTTAGAGTGAGCGCATTTTTTTGGACAAATAGCCTAGATTTGATCCACAACATAATGGACAAAGGTCAAAGCTTGATCCGTCCTTTTTCTTTTACATTTTGTTTCATTATGTCTTTGATAGTGCATGCTTGTGAATTTATGATGCTCTTTATATCATTATCATGTGAGATCTTTTGTGCCTATATTGGTTTTTCATGGGATCTTGATCATGGGGGCTTGATTCCCCCTCTTGATCATTGTCATCCTATATTACCAACATTGGTGCATTTCAACCCCTCTTTATCATGGCCATCCTATCTTACTAATGTTGGTGCATTTGGTCTACTTTAGTGTGATTTGGAAGCAAGTTCCTCCTCTCACTAAAGTGGGGGCTAGATGTAATGATGAAAAAAGGCCCCCCCTAACATGGCCTTGATTTAATGTTGCAATTAGGTATTGGACCCTTTTGAACTAAATGAGCTTATTGGTGCCTTATTTAGAGTGTAGTAAAGTGTTGTAATACACTTTCACACTTTTCTAGGTTTTTCATTGATAATTTGGCTTCTTTATGCTTTAATTGTTCTAATTTTGCATCCACAAGCCTCATTTAATGCATCTTTTTGAGGATAATCTCGACAAAAATCAACATTCAATCATAATTTAGGTGTTTTGAGCTTGTGTGGCCCAAATTTAGTGATCTGGGACTCATTCATCACCTTGGGTGAATGAGTCCAACCTAGGTTTTTTCCTTAACTTGGTTTCAAACCTTTCTAAGCATTTTTAAAAATGGTCCCATAAATTATGCCTAATAGGACTGATTCACCACCTTGGGAAAATGAGTCCTGTGTGGTTCAAAATCAAAATTAATTCAATTTTTTTGCAGGATTTTATCCTCTTAGATATGATGTCAACTTGTAGTGTTGTAATTTTAGGAAATTAGGCATAAAAAATTATAAATACAAGGTTATTTCACTCATTTTTAACCTAACAGTCATTCAAGAGATCATCTAGCAAGTTGAATGAGCATTCTTATAGCAAATTGGAGTTCACAAGAGCATTCAAGTGTTTACAAGAGCATTCAATAGTTTTCAAGGGAAAATTATCAAGCATTTTAGAGCATTATTCAAGTATGAAGCATCATGTCAAAGACTTCATGCATCATGTTGGTTTTTAAGCTAACAATTGTGATGTAGGTGTTAGAGCAAAACATTCTTCCTCAATTCTCCACCGGTTTTAAATTTTCCATTCACATTTTACCCACATCAAAATCCACTGCCTTTGATTCTACATTAACATGAAATGCAATAATTTGTGTGACAAGATCCATGTGATCATCAACACTCCCTTTGCACATACCCATCTATCCTTCTAAGATGATCACTAACAAAACAATTCATGTATTTACCACAGCACCACAACATCTAAATGAAGCCAGTGTGGGTTGGTGGCTCCTAGATTATGAAATAAAAAATTAACTGCCATACCACCAAAGGGTCACATAGTGTGTGCGGTAAGACGGTACCCACAACCACCTTGTGAAGAGAAACTTGAGGTAGTACGATATGGTGGTGCCTACCACCATACTGTGAGGAGAGGTTCAAGATAGAGCAGTATATTAGTAAGCATTGGAAGAAGGTGGACACCACAATAATGCAAGAGGTGGATAACATGGCCATGGTATATATACCGATGTCCTACAAATCATGAAATGAGAAGGAAAAGGTATATAAAAGAGCACGAGACTTGATACTGTTGTACCGTAGTGGGTATGATAAGTAATAGAGGTAGTACGATGTACCTATTGTGGCATCATTATGGACTGCAACAATAAATGTAAATAATCACAACAACCACCTTGATGCATGAATCCAATGGTGCATAATCAAATTCAAAATATGAGCGTATTACAAAATGTATTTGGCAGAAGATTAGCATTAATGTCGACATGATTGAACACTAGTGCCATTAAAAAGTGAGTGAGCTTCCTAACATTGCACTCAATTGTAACATGTTGTCATGGAAGGAGTTGAAGATATGAATAGAAGGAGCTCTACGAGCACCAAATACCTGATTAATTGCATGGATAACTTTTTGAAGAAGCTCAATTGGTATAGATACTTTTTTCAAGTTTTAGTGGAAAGGGTTGAATCATGCCTAAAATAACACAATCATAAGCAACAAAAAGTAAAATTGAAATCAAGGATGAAGAACCTAAGATAAAAAAGAGTCCTCTCCACCAATATATACTAGATATACTTCCAAGGTCCACCAAAGAGGGTAATAAGAAGTTTCTCATAGACACCACACAAGGATGTAAGGATGCTCACATTCCTAAATCCGGGTGGGACTTATTTTTGTATTTTCACAATAAAAGAAATGAGAAGATTCCAATGCCAAACCCTTAGATTTTGGACATAGAAAAATTGATTGTCCCAAATGTGTTTTTTGATGTGGAGTTTATCAGACTATTAGCCAAACATTATCACTCTACTACCAAAACAGTAAGGTTTCCAAATGGCTCAATATTGGTGGAGGTAACTAGGGAAATTATCATTGAGTTCTTTGACTTAAAAAAGTAGGCTCTGACTAAGATAAACCTACAAAAAAGAGAGGAAGGTTATACTAGATTAAGGACTTATAGAAGTGATGAGCTACCCCTATATATCAAAAGAGGCATTAGTAACAGAACAATCCCCATTTCTACTTCCACTACTGAACCATTCACTGTGACAAATTTTCAATACTGCTTTATGAATATGTATCTTTCTCTTTGCCAAGTTTTTGGGATGGGTTCTCAAGACAAAATTCCAATAAGCCTAATTATGATGGCCATGAGAATTCAAAACCCTGAGACTAATATTGAATATGACTTTTCTTCATGCCTTTAGAGGGAGTTGGATGATGAATTCTCACAGGTCATAGAGGATACAACACCAATTACATTCAGACACTATTCCCTACTGTGTCATTTTATATTATACTAGAATTAGGACCATTGGACTAAACAAATGGACTTGGCTAGAGTGGATGAACAAAGGAATCCCACACCTGTCCAAAAGTGGTGCTATATTTAGGATAGTTGGTGCAAGAATTCAAACTTTTTTATATTCTATGAATATTTTGTGCACATAATCCTCGGAGTTCTTTGTTACTTGATACCGAGATTTCCCACCAAACTACTGCAACTATTGAGGCTTTTGGCCCTAAAATAGGAGTAGGGTCATACACACAATTTTGGTGGCTGGTTCTTTCTCCCAAAAGTTACAATGATAAGAGTTTATGGATGCCCTGTTTCTCCACACATACTACCAAATTTTGTACCCCTCATATGATAATTTCTTGAATTTATGTGGAAAATGATGTTGATGGAAAAGGATGTAATGCAAAAAAAAAAGGGTACATTTCTTCCAAACCAAACCAAATGTGAAGACTAGATAGTAGGCTCATATACACTGGAAGAGTTTCAATATTATTTGAAGACAACATATGCATTGAGTTCTGGAAGAGAAAGAGCTTTTGATCCTAAAAATAATATTAATAACATAAAGCATAATATTCTTACCAAAATGACAATTACACACCAAGTGGACTATGAAGATGTCATAAGAAACTACATCACTTATCAAGATGTGTTTATTAGAAGGAAGAAATGGGAATATATGAGGAAGCTTGAAGAAGAAAGGAAGCAAAATCACAAGGACTTCCTAGGATACTTTGTTGAGGAAAAAGATCCTATCAGAAGAATAAATTTGATAATTGATAGGTTTGAAGACTTGTATGATAAAAGGCAAGCATATCTTCAAGAACATAGGGGTAAGGCAATAGCAGAGCACACTCTAGACAAAACCTCTGAATCTCCCATGGAGAAATCACCTCCTAAAAGACAAAGAACAAATGGCATTGAACAATCGGTTCCTTATGAAGAGAGTGAAGGAGTAGGGGACACTGAAGAAGTGGCTCCTATGTTGCAGTCATTGAAGGGTGATGTTGAGGTTGATCAACCAATCTATGAGACCAATGCCCATAGGCATGACGAAAGGATGGATGATACAAAAAAGGAAAAAATAGAAAGCCATGAAGATGAGAGAGAAATTGCTGCTAGAAGGTTTATAGAGGATGATGAGTTTATTAAAACTTCAGAATTTAGGGACTTTTGCACAAAGATGAAAGTAAAATAATTTGAGGAAAGAATAGAAATAAATGAAATAGGAATTGATGAATCCTAAAAGAATCAAATGGTTTCACAGACTTTCAAGGAATTGAGAATTGATCATATTGACATTACCCCTTAGAAGGATAGAGAAATGATTTTCAAAAGTAACATGCCCATCTTCCCTGGTTTGGAACTGAAGAAAATGTTTTCACTTGAAAAACTATGATCTCAAGAGGATCCAATGCTAGTTGCAGAGTTTGAATCTAATGAAGGAGTTAGTGGAATAGGGTAAATCCCAAAATTGAAACCCTAGCTATATGGATCAAGCAAAAAAACACACTGAAGCCTAAATTCTTGGATGTGATATAGGGAATGAAAGGGGAAGCAATGGCAAGAACACTACAAGATATGACCCCTTTGGAAGCTGCCACAATGACTATGCATTCAACCATGTTTACTCATGCAAATGTTAAAGGATTGAAGGATAGATTAAAGGATTATGAGAAGGAGAAAAAGTTCCTAAATGATGGAGTGAATAAGTTATTCATGGAAAATGCAAAACTAAAGGACCAATTGAGGGGAGAAGGAACTTCACAAAGCAAGGAGATGGTGTTATATAAGCCTCCTAGTGCTCCATTAAGTATTGAACAAAAAATTCCCGCTGAAAAATAAAGGCTCTTGAGAGGGCAGTGGATGAAATGAGGGAAGCCAATGATAAAACCCAGGAGGTAGCAAAAGAGAAAGTTTGTGAGACTATAGAAAGAATCCTTGACCACAGAGTAAACTTGGTTGCAGATAGATTGGAGAGTGTATATGATAGTAACAAGTTACTTCAACAAGCTATGGACCAAATGAAAGCACATATGCTTGTACTAGATCCCTTATTAAAAAAATGGCAACCTATACACCACACTCTATTTAAATTATGAAAAGTTTTACAAAGAAGTACGGATGCTCCTACATCACTAAAATCAACTGAGAAAATAGTCAAGTTGATCATTGATGAATTTTAGTATGTACAGGGGGAGAAAAAAAGGGTAAAGACGTGAATGGATTCTTTTTGTACCCTAAAGTAGTGGTATATACCAAAATTGGTGAAATATGATGATCAACTTAGGAGTCTTGAGGATTGGAAGAAAGAATTTGGTCAGATTGTTCGTAAATGTATAGATCATATACAGGAGGATGGTAAAATCAATCCTTGCAGGCTTAATTCAATTCTAGATGGATTGATTGCTTTTGATGTTGGATACTTGAAATTTGTTAATGATGTGAAGGAACTACTGGATATTTGGTGGCAGGTCCATCTTGCAAATATACCAAAGATTCAAGAATACAAATGGCCATCAGACTTCACGATATATTAATTGGAGGAGAAATACATGGCTTATGAGGACTAAGTTGTTGGACAAGAGCATTTTGGCATCTATCAAGGAGATGAAAACCTTTCTAGATTGATGATCATGACCTTCTACATTGATTAATGGACTCACAATCTCTAAATGTCTTAAGTATAGTTTATTTCTTTAAATATGCAAATTAAACAAGTAGTTAATGAAGAGGTATAGTTATGAAATGTTTCCTCATTTTGTAAAGGGCCTGTAGCTTGTTGCTTCCCATATAAAAAGGGAAACCAAGGCCCAATTTTGAGATTATCATCATATCATATTCCATATCATCACCATTATATTAGGCATTAGTAAGAAGATAGATTACAGATTCCACCCATCCATATCATATCAAAGACTTCTACTATAAATGTATATATTTTGAATCAATATAATGGAGAAGATTGTGCTTAATTGGTGACCTATATTTAGTGTTCAATTATTGTGTCGAATTTCATGCTTATATGTTGTTGTGTTGTCTCCAAAGTGGTTCTTTTAAATTATTCAAGTCTATATGATTTGTTAGGACACACTTGTTGTTACTGTGTCACTGTTTTGATTGGGTGTTGGTGAGAGAGAATTAAAAATCCTCTTAGTTAATTCATGTTAATTGGTTCCCTTAGGGATTAAAAATCCTTTTAAGATAATTAGTCTAATTTTTTTCCCTTAAGCTAAGAATTAAAAATCCTTTCATAGCATCTGAGTAATTTGGTTGAATAACACTGGGATCATTAAAGAAGAGTATAGTAACTGACAAACTTGCACATTTGTACAATGTGCAAACATTTTAGATTGCCAAAAAATTAGAGTTAAGCTAAGAAATAAATTTACCTATCATATAAATCTATCTTTGTAGTCATCATCCATCCATCAACTCCATTCACCCAATAGATTAGGCACTAGTCAAATTTAGAACATTTTTTACAAATTCAATTCACATTCTTGATTATCCAAACACTCTCAGTAGGAATTAGTCATCAAATCTCACATCTACTTTACCCCCATGTGCCATTTTGAATAGATTTCCTAAATCATAGATCATTCTCAAACCCTTACATCTGTCTTATCATTTAGGTACACCCACCTAGGTCTAGCAGAGCCTAAAGAGTAGGAGGTGAATCATTATATTTTCCTCATTCATTGGCCAAAAACGTATTAAGAGACTAGCACCCTTGTATAGTCTCAAAACCTGTATTTTTGAGACCTAACAGATTGGAAAATCTATTGGGGACCTAGCAAATTTTGAATCCAGGCCTTTCATCATAGATTAATTTAAAACTATCATATTAGAGGACTTCACTGGGAAAAGATCCAAAGAAGTTGTAAATATTTTTCTCACTTTTCATAAAAGTGAGTGGTGACTCTAAAAATCTCGTAGTAGCAAGTGCATGATGGGGAAGATAAAATACACATCAACAAGAACCAACCCTAGAGTTTAGAGCATTAAAGCATCCTACAAAATGAATGAAAGAAGGTCATTACATCAAGAAAGCCAAAAGAAGAACAATGGTAGGTGGACAGTGTAAGGAAAACTAGATGCGGAAAACAATTCTCCTAATGTCAATACCTCAAGAAAGAATGCAGAAGTACTTGTAATTTTTCAATTATAGTCAAATTGAGATGCAATATGAGACAGATTACAGAAATAGAGTATTTAGACAAACACACATGAACACCAAATATACGTGGGAAAACCCTTACGGGAGAAAAAAACCACCACAACAAGAGAAATCACTTTGTATTACAGTAATCAAAGTTACATACAATTCCAGACTTATCTTTCTAGTGTCATTATACAACAGTATTCATCATGTACATTCTTTGAACAAAAAACTTCCAGGTTACAACCTTTATAGATTTTTAATCCTTCACTGGTATAGTTTGAATTCTTCACAATTCACTGTCGATCGAACTACAATCCAACATCAAAAAATCTGCAATTTCCAACTATATCCATGGCGTTCCTTGACTGTCGAGCTGCCTCTCAGAACCGTCGCAATGAATAGACTCCCAACGGTTCCAATTCCACTCTTCTGATTTGTCCACGTGATGCCACATCGGAAGTCATACACGGTCAACAAAATTTGTATTGCATTGGTATCTCGGTGACACACTAATGGTGTCTTGCCGATGCCACATTGAACTTGTATTGATGTCACCAAGAGTCTCTGTAATCGCTTTGACTTATCGCTTTCACTAGAAGGTCATAGCGAAACACTAAAGTTACACCGAAGTCCCCAAGCCTACCGAGCACCAAGTAGAAGTTGGAAAGACTTACTCCTATCGCCAAGAGTTCATACCGATCTTCATATGCTACTCTGAAGTGTTCACCTATTGCCAAAACATTTGTCCATCGCTGAGAGAACTTACCGATTTATCTATGTTTCACCGATGACCAACTGTCGCCAAGAGTTACCCCGATAGCCATCGGCTATCGGCAAGACAATAGCTTATCGCTCAGACTTCATAACGAAGTCTAAAAGTTATATTGATAACTCCCAAGTAGTCCCTGTCGGCATAGCTTTCTTCTATCGCTAAAACCTTTCTCCGAGTTCATTAAGATATATCGAAGATTCCAACTTAAGTCTTAGTCACTAAGACATATCCACTTCGGTAGGACATCTTACCGAAGTCACTTCCTTCAGCTAAGTCTCTCTGATAAAACACAGTCGGCATAACCTTTGATTTCACAGTGACTTCTCACTGAGCCATAATAAATTACCCCGGGGACATCAATTTATATGCTATCGGCAAGAGAAAAACACTTTGTTGAGACATCTTAGCGAGAACCATAAGCTTCACCGAAGATCACAATCGCAAAGAGTTACACCGATAAATGAATGAATGGCCTTTCGGCCAAAGCTCTCCCGAGCGCTATGAGGTCACAACGAACAAACCTTGCTACAGTGATAGACTCCACAGTAAACCTTTTGGCAAGACTTCTTCAGGGTCACAATGACCTGTTCAGAATTGGATAAAATAAACTGCTAGTTGGCTAGACAAATAGAATGTCACATCGACATTTCTCTAAAGGAGGTTTCAGTCTGTAATGATTGAGACACTTTTTCCAACAGACAGATAAACATGGATCTCTCCCTTCAAAGGCTAACACAAAAAATAATAAAGGAGCATCTAAATAGTCATACACCACATTCACCAACTATGAGAATATTTTGGAACAACCTCCTAATTTGCACAATAGTTTTGATTGGATTGCATGGATCAAAATGCTACAATGATGATCTTTACAAAGATCCTCATTTATAAATATCCAAGATACTGAGAGGGGGGTGAACTAGTATCTTCTTTAATTTACTGAACAAATGTCGTCCAATTATTCAAGTGCATAAAATTATAAAGATAAGCAAGAGCATTAACAAAACATGAAAGAACACAACACATAAACACCCAGATTTTTATGTAAAAAACCCAAAATGGGAAAAAACATGATGAGTATTAGCTCATAATATAGTATACCAATTATAAGATATTACAAAATGGGGTGGCTCATTTCCAGGACTCACTGTCCAAAAGAGAGGTTCACTACCTACATAATTACAATGACAAAATGGCTTAGAGCCAAAAAATGAATTGATAAAGTACACTTAACAAGTGTTGATTCAATTCCAATTAGGCTCAATAAACTGATTTGACACACTTCATCATATTCACACTTCTTCATGTTTGCATCATCTTCAACTTTTTCCTCTACAAACTCAAAGATGTCTGATATATATAGTTGATATCTTCGCAAGCATCAATTAGGTCAGCTTAATTAGATGCAACTCTTATTCATCAAAAATACCAACTGTTGACTACAAGCTTTCACAAAATCTTTCCAAAAATAATTCAATTTCTCATCATGCTACATCATGTCGGCTCATACATCTGCAAGACAAAATTATTACATCATATATCCATTAGGTTGGCCAAAAATAGACCTAACTGCAAAAAAGAATAATGTCGATACAACATATGAGCATATGAATATGTTAGATTTTGAATGTACATGCCTCCAACATCCATAAACAATCTCCCAAAACCACAAGCAACAAAAATCAACAACAAAGGATTGCAGACCAAAACACCGGAGGATGATAATTGCATACTAGATCAAGTACCAGTTTAGAATACAAATATTTGATCTTGCAGTTGCAACTCATATATCATGGTGACATCAATAACAACAAAAACTGTATAAAAGGCGTTCTTCTTCATTTTTCCAACAATCTCCCCCTTTGTCATTGATGGCAACATGCACCAAAATTTCATAAAAAAACTTGCAAAAAATACCAAACTCTTATTTACAACACTCTCCCCCTATTACCAGTATTCTCCTTCTACTATCACCTTTTCTCTCCCCCTTTGACATGAAGGACAAAGGGCGTCCCCAAAATTGAAATATGAAAAAGAAGAAAATAAAGAGACATGCATTAACCAAAGGATGGCGAGCCTTGAAGCTCCTTAAGAATACCTTGCCATACTGATTTAACATTCTCCCAACTTTGCTTTGTAGCAATCAACATCCTTGTTAGGGATTCCAACTCTAACATAGTTTCTTCTGCACCATCCAAAGTATTAGGAGTCAGATTTATCTTCTCAAGTTTCTTTGTTCCTGCCAAACCCTTGCCAACCGAAGTGTAATCCATTCTTATAATGTCACTTAACTAATCAAATATTCTAATAATCTCTCCCTTCTGCTTTTGTAAAAAAAAGAATTTATCTTTATGCGTAGAGATGGTGTTCCAAGTTGATTTGTCTCTATCTTTGGATATACTGTAAGTACCAGAGATAGCAGTCAACTAGGACTTAATGGATTCCATAACAACCTTAATGTTATGAGTGGTATCTAACCACTTCAAGCAATAAGCAAGAACAACATTTTCTTCTGACTCATAGATCTGTACAACTTTTAGGTTCTTTTCAACATTTGTGTGTGCTAGAGCACACTTGTCATGCAACGCCAACAACCTTTTCTCTGTTAGCTTCTCCTCAACCTCTTGTTTTGTCTTTTCACAATCCCAGAGGTATACTCCTTGAAAGAATCCAATAACAATCTCAAATTTTCTATAGGAGTGAGAGATGCATCTATAGTTGTACTAGTTGTGGCCTCCTACAATGCCTTAAGAGAATCTTCTATGAGTTTTCTTCCTTTCCGATGTGTTTCAAGAATATCCTTCCTTCTAGATGCTTCTAATGCATCTCCTAATACCACTTTATGGACTGGAGACATCTTCTCCACATCTACATACCCTTCAATCATAGGAAGTTGTAGAATCTCCTGAGGAATTATTAGCTGGAATCTGATCTGCTTGGATAGAAAGCCTTTCAATACATCATTATTGGAGGACGATTCTCTAGGACACTTAGAGATTTTACAAATTGCTTTTGAATTTCTTCATTTTTCCTGAAAGATTCCTCGTTTTTATTTTCTTCCTCTCCCTTTACCTTTTCTTCTTCATTCTTTTCTTCTTCCACTTTCTCTTCTTCTTCTTCTTTCTTTACTTTCTTTTCATTTTCATCTTTATCTTTGTCCCTATTTCCTTCATCATTTCCTTCATTTCCATTTTTATTTTTTCCTTTTTCTGGATTATATTTTTTTCCTTCTTCACTACCTTTTCCCTCTTTAGTATTATATTTTTCATCATTTCCTTTTTCACCTTCAGTATGCTCTGGAGGAGCATCATCATATTTTTCAAGCTCATCTTCACCTTCATTCTACTTCATTTCTAGAGGATCATTTTTCACCCATTTCCGAGGGACATTCAGACTGCTGTTACCACACATATTTCTGCATCTCTTTTTGTACCTAGAGGAATATTCTTCCATAAAATTTTCTAATAGAAACATCTTCATTAGTCTTAAGCATGCCATATTTCTCTATTGTATCCTGGATCACTTTTGTAGTTTCCTTCCTTATCTTCTTCATCTGCTTTTTATCCCTTGTCATCAAAATATTCACTCTTTTCTTCATCTAAAACATATTTTCACATATATTTTTTAGAGTTTATAGATCATTTGGGGTCAAAGAAGAGTCCCCTATTTTATCAAATGCATCATTCTCGATTTTCTATTCAAGTTCAACAACCTCTGCTCTTCTTTTCATCAGGGCCACCCACATATTCTTAGGCACATCTTTCTTCACATCATCCCATTTAACTTCCAAGATGATAACATATTGAATGATAGCTAAAATTAATGTTTTCTTATCCTCTTTTCTAGCATGATCATAATATTTTGTAGGCTTTAGCATATTTTCAAAATGTAACAAGGAATTGAGATTTTCCTCTAATTTGAAACCAAGGCCAAGTCTTACTGGAATCTCCTAGTTTTCCTGGTCTAGGGAGGCTTCTTCATACATCTTAGTCTCCTTCAACTCCGGTTTGGTGTGCACATGAACACCAAATTTCTATTCTTCCTCTTCATCAGAAGATGACACAATATGCAATCTTTTAGAACCAATGCTAGTTTCCTTAGAAACACCTTATCCAGAGGATAAACTTCTTCTTCTTTTCCTTACCAATTTTGCTTTAGGATTCACCTCCTCTTCATCTTGATCATCAATGGCAATAATTTTTTTCTCCCTTGTAGCTTTTACTTTATTTCCTCTCTTACCACATGCCACCAAATGGGTTTCTTTCCTTTCCCCAGATCTTGTATTAGGTACGGAAGGAGTTGGGCCTTTTCCTTTATTAATAGAACTGGGTTCAATTTTCACTCCAGGGCTTGTGAAGGCTATAGAAGGAGCAGTCGTGCTAAATCTCCTTAGTCTTGAATATTCTCCCTCCATCTTCTCCCTCTTAGCCTTTCCTAGTGAAATATCCTCATCAGTGAATCCATCCTCTCTAAACTTCTTTTCCACATTCGTTCTTATTATTGGCTTCTTGTGCTCCAAGTGAACCTCCAAATATTTTTTGCATAAGTGCTAATTCTTGGTTCATTAGCATCTCTTGGAATTTTCAATAATATTTGCACATAACCCTTAGCTTCATCTTATGCAATTTCATAACCCAATGGTTGAATCCATATGGTCTGGGGTTCAATTGCTTCAATCATGCATTCATCAGAAGAAACATGAAATATGATATAATTTTTATATTTCTCAACTTTCCTCAAAATTCTTTCTCTCTCATTCATGTTGCTCTTAAGAACAACAAAGAATGTGGTTAGAGAATTTTCTTGAGTCTTCAGATCACCCAAAATATGCGTATAGTTGAATATTTGATGTAAAACTAGTCTAGATGAATCCTAAAACACTGCATCATCCTTTCCATGAAGTCTCTTCATGAAATAGAACAACATACATACAATCAATGAGATGAATTTAAAAGCATACTCTCTTTCCTTGGTCATAAAATTTTCAATCAAATGTAATCAGAGAAGTTCACATAGGTCATAATCTGCACCTTTGACTACCATATCAAAACCAATATAAATAATTGTGGTAGAAACAAAGTTCTCTCTGTTGGTGAAGTAAATTTTATGACCAATTATTATAGTGGAATACTTGACAACAAGATTAGTGATGGACTTTGTTGTAAGAGATCTCTTGTCATATTCAACACCAGTGAGTTCTGTTACCACTTCATTCTTTACTGCTTTTAGCATGGGTAATGTTCTGGTAACAACCCTAATTGATTCCTTAGATATCAGATGAGGGCTATCAATCCACAAAATTTTATCATACATTGTCTAGAGAACAAGCTTCACATATTTATCATCAACTATGGAACTAAAATTAGGGAAATAGTTCCATCTGTTCAATTTCTTCATACCAAAATTTGAGTATTCAAGTTTCACTAGGAAATTATCTCCAGTGAGCTCATTCTACCAAATATCTATCAATTTTTTGTGATGAATTCTTCTATTTTTACTCAAATGAACATTATTGTGTCCTCAGTAGGCATAACCCCATGAGGGATTGATGAGAAGGCACCCATAGGGTCATCTTAGAAAACCTTCATAGAATATTTCCTATATGATTTCCTAGGTCTTTCTGAAACTTTAACAACTATAAGGGTTGCCATTCTTCACAATATCAAACTCAAACAATTCAAGAAGATAATTCACACAAACTCACAACTGTATAGAAAAGTAGAATACCTTTTTCTTCATGCAGAACCAAAGGGTTCACACATCTTGAACTCCAAATCATCTCAAGAATGCTCCAAAATCTCTTCAATTTATTTAGACACAAAATCATGATTATAATTTCATACGCATTCACTTTATAAAACAATAATCTTCCCTAATTCACATTAAATGTGACAGATTTCAAAAAGCTACTAAAAAGTCTTCTCTACTCAAAGAAACCCTAATTTGCTCCACAAATAATCATGCCTTCACATTTTATTCTAGTTCCACTTCAATAACCTCTAACTAATCATTTCTTACAACACATCTTTGTGCAAAATACTAACACACCAAACATCAGGGGGATCAAGAAATTTTCTGTTAAAGCTCCCCCTAAGACCCTACTAGGTCTAATTCTCGAAGGAATTTTCTGTATCGGATGAGGGAACATACAAATCTATTTTTTTAGGATCTTCTTTCTTTCTCCAATTTTTTTTCATCCCTTGCTTCATTTCTTCTTTGTCAATTTTCTTTACTGGTTCATTCTACTTTACTATATTAGTCTTCTTTCCCTTTTTACTCCAACAAAATCTTGAGATATATCTTGGTTTGTTGCAATTGTAGTAAACAACATTTTTCTGATTAGATTGTCTTCCACTGACCCTTTTCTTGCGCTAATTAGCTTTGTTTCCATACTTGTTGCAAGTATAACAGTAGCCATAAAAATATTGATTTACTCTTCCTCCATTAAACTGATTCATCATTTGGGTTCTTCATTCACTAGCTTTATGTCCAATTTTATTGTAAGAAAAACATTGTCAAGAGAAGGAACCATAAAACTGATTCATCCTACTTCTACATTTAGTTGCCTTATGAACATATTTATTACAAGAAAATCAAATACCATTGAAGGATGGATACATTTGTGCATTTGGTTTTCTGATAGGAGGTTTTCTACCAAAGTTCTTTGAATTTCCTTTCTACTTTCATTTATTTTGAGTCTTCTAATTATTTACTATATTTTGCATAGCCTTGGAACTTTGACTAGTATCATTTCCTAGAACACCTTTGTCTTTAGAAGGCCTTTGTCCTGCAATTAATTCATCAAGCTTTTTGGAGCTAGATTTGAAACTGTTTTCACAAACCTTTGCTTTCTCCAAATCTACTTTAAAATTCACCACTTCTTGTTCAAGATTAGTGCATTCATCAGACTTTCTTTACACCATTTTATTTAGACATTCTTCTATTCTTTTCTTTTCCTCCACTTGTACCTTCAAACCAGTAACCTCCTCATTTTCTTGCTTTAGCTGCTCAGTCACTTCCCTATGTCTTTCTTTAAACTTCTTCAATTTCTCTTTCAGTTTTCAAACACATTCATTTGCTTCATCAAGATTTTCTTTCAAATCTCTATTTTCACTTTCAACTTTGTCAAGATCTTCAAGTGCAACCCAAAGCTCTTCTTTATCATTCATTTGTTCCATATTCAGGTCTTCCTCAAGCTATTAGGCTTCTCTGAAGGAACCAAGCTTTGATACCAATTTTTAGCCTTATTGTTGCACCAAAAGGTTGACCTGTCAATGCCCAATACAAGTGTCAGTTAACATCCACAGGAGGTGATTAGACCATGTCACAAACCCAAGCAATGTGTTGGACAAGGAAGACCAAGGGACACACCATCTTGCAACAAAAAGCTCTTATAGTTGGGTTCGTGGTTATAAAAACTTTCAAGTTGCTTAAATTGGTGGTAGGATATTCTCAAATAGTTATTAATGCTACAAGTGCAAGGAGCCAAAATTGGAAATTAAATAAATATGTAGAAAATAAATATTTTTAATGAAAAATCTTCACAAAATGGTGAATAGTTCAAATTAAGGCCTCCATTTTTGGTGAATAGGAAAACCTCTAAGGTGTATCGATTTGAAATTCAATTTTATCATTCCACTTTTTTTGTCTTACCTATCCCAATTCAAAGTTATTGAGTTGGAAAAAATTGATTCTTTAAAGTAGGATGTAGCCTAAAGGTCAATGTTAGGCAAGTAACCTCCATCTTCATTTCTAATATTTTTGCAAACACACTTTTTGAATTTATTTTTCTTACTATCAAATTGACAAATGGCATACTTGGTATATACACCTTCTTTTCTCATGAAACCTAGTCATGCTATGAATTAATTAGTATGTTTAATGTCCCCTTTTCAATAAATTTATATTTTTACACCAAAATTCCATTTTTAGTGTTTCCCTTGGTCAAAGAATGCATATGTATTCTCCCTTGTTTTCCCCTATGTGCTTGCCAAGTTTGAAAATTGTTAAGTTCCAAACATAATTGAAAAAGAGTAGATCAAACCCAAGTTACAACTTACCAAAAATTAATTTGTTTCTAATCATCAAAGATTGTAAAATTTATTTCCCTTGTCTTTGCACTCTTAATAGATCTTCTCACCCCATCTTATAATTTACTAGAATATGAATTATTTTTCTAATATGCAATTTTACAATGGTTTATGAGATTGCATTTTAAATAGATAACATAGATCATATTTTCATTTTAGACATGTGCCTCATGGAATTTGTATCGGTTGTCATATTTTATTAATTATTCATTTAAATTTAAAATTTTTAAGTTTTGAAACTTGATAAGTTTGCAATTTAAATATTTTGTTGTAATGATATGCAGATCTCTTTATTTATATACATATATGGCTGATGATCAAGGATCTCATCATTCTCCTTAGTCTAAGGAGAATGGCCAAACTAGAAAAAACTTTTATGAGGAGAGTATTAGGAGATTAGAAAATGCATTAATATGTTTAGAGACAATCATTCATAACTCCCCTAATCTGGCTAATAGAGATAGATTAGTCATTATTAGAGATGAGATTTTACATATGATTGGTGTCATTCAATCATGCAATACTTATGATGATATTAGCATTGAGCAATTTTATTTATCTCTTTATAGGAGTGTTACTAGCACAGAAAAATGGAGATATGTTAGTAAGGTAGTTTCACAAGATAATGTGCATAACATGTTCCCTTCTTATAAGGGAAAGATAGAATTAGAGGATATACATTTACTAGGTGTAGAGATGACCTTGTTACTCCATTCATATATCCTAGATGGTTGGTAGCTCATCATAGATGGCCTCATAATGATGAGCTACCATTTCATTTTTGCAAAACAATTATATGCAAAGTTTTATTTACAAATAGATGTGGACTACACATCTTTTCCTAAGCATGTTGGATAGGTTAGAGGTAATTTTTCTGACAAACCTAAGTATAGACATCCAAATTTTCCACCTCCTATCAACAAGAGGGAATTAGTTGGTCTAAACCTTTTGTTTCTTCTATATGTTTGGAATTAGTAGTAGCAAGGGATATAGTGACATGCCCCACCAGATCTAATATTTTTAATAGTATTTCCATTGTTACCACAAAAATTGATCAAATGTCACCTGATCGCATTAGTAGATACTTGTTATGGTCGTGCATTAGCCTTCCTCCCACTAAGGCTACATCTATTACTTATTATTCATTTATTTGTGTTGATCTACCATCACCATAAAATGTGGCCCATGTGAGTGGAACGATTGTGCGTAATGTGTGTGCAGTCTCCATTAATAATTTACTAGTAGCTTACTAGTTCATTAGTGAGGAGCATGGGATCCCTCTTGATTCTATACCAACCCTTATTAGATTCCAACATCCTACTACACATATAAGCTAGGGGGTGGAAGCTTCACAAGATATTCCACACCATCCTATAGGCTCCCCTATGTTGGCAAAACAAGGATAAACAACTGTGAGGGGGAGTGAATTAGTTGTCACAAAATATTTAAACTTTTCAAACTCTACTTAATTTAATCTTAGATTTGATGAATGAACAATAAACCATGAACAATCAACACATTATAAGCATAGACAATACTGAGAACTTTTTACTTGGAAACCCTGTTAGGGGAAAAGCCGAAGTCGATGTTAGTCCACAATATTATACCCTGTTAAAAGTATAATGAAAAAATAATAGGAATACACATGCATTCAGGCACACTACCTAGAGCTCCCTACTCAATTACAAGAGGGCTCACTTCCTAGAGAAGACACATTGTCTTATAGAAAAATAGATTACATCCATAGGGTATGAATTGAGAAAATAGCTTCTACACAAGCCTAATTATAGTTTGAGTTAAGCACATAAAACCTTCTTCACACTTTTCTCAAACTCCTTCACACTCTGCTCTTCAATTGGCTGAATAGATCAATATTCACACACTTTCTCTTTTTTTTGTTTTCTTCCCTTCACACACTCACTAACTATGCTCAAACAAACACTCTTATATATCTGCAACATGAAATTACATCAACAACTTCGCCGTCCAGAAATATAAAACATATTTACAATGTCAGCCCAAATTTACAAATAAATTCTCAATGTGGATCAAACACCATCAGCCAATATTATGATGTGACCCAAAATAATATCCTGAGCATGCCAAACATTCAAATTTTAATGTTCAAGGATCCACAACATGCTACAACCATCATGTCAGCCAAAAACACAAAAGCTTGAACACACAAGAGAAAAATCTCTGATCACGAGCACACCAAACAACATGGATGTGGAACAAAAAAAGAAAATGATCTAGAAACATGCACGAGCACCAAGAAACAATAGAGAAACATCCATAGCAACTAGAATTACATAATCACACCAACTTTGAAACTAAAACCACAACAATACTGATAAGACACAAATCTTGATAATTCAAACAAATATTCACGTGGACCTCTAAAACTTTAAGTAGATAGACTAGATGCACTCAAAAATAAACCCTTTAGTCAACATCATCTGATCTTCAATGTATAGAGAAAAAAACCTTCATGATTCATTGTTCCACTAGGAACCTACAACTCTTCCTTTAACAATTTTCTCAATATCCTTGACATATATAGCCTTCAATACCTCAATGCCAATAGTGTTGACATCAATGACAACCACAACATCCAACAATCTCTCCCTTTGGAATTGATGGCAACACATGATGTGAAAAATACCATCAACACAACAACACTTACTCCTCCTTAGGTTCTGAATCTTCTCCTAAACTCTTCTCATGATCTTCTTCCCACATGGCACTTCTCCCCAGATAGTCAATAGCTTTTCACATTCCTCTTCTCCCCCTTTGACATCAATGGAAAAGATAAGCATTATCCTCCCACATACAAGCTTTGAACCACATATCTGCACATCTAAATACTCCCCCTAAGTAGCAGCCATGAAAACATCAATTTGGATCATGAAATATCTATGAAGCATATGGATTGATGCAATACAATGAATCTCTAGTTCATATCAGGAGGGGTAATCACCCCTAGCATCCCTCTGATATACTCAAAAGTATCCTTTGGCAATGGTTTGGTGAAAATGTTTGCAACCTGTTCTTTGGTAGGTACATACTCTAGTCTAACTTCTTTCTCACTCACTTTTTCTCTCAAGAAGTGAAACTCAATTGATATATGCTTGGTCTTAGAGTGTAGCACCATATTATTTGATATGTTAATTGAACTTGAGTTGTCACAATATATGGAAATAGGTTCATCATATACTACTTTGATATCTTTCAGCATTTGTTTTATCCACATCATTTGAGTATAGTTGTTTGCAGTAGCAATATACTCTACCTCAGTAGTAGATAGAGAAATGGAATTCTACTTTTTGCTTAACCAAGACACTAGCTTCTTCCCTAGGAAGAAGGCACCACCACTAGTACTCTTCCTATCATATACATCTCCTACCCAATCTGCATTAGTGTATGCATTCAAAGTAAGATCATCATCCTTAGGATACCAAATCCAAAAGTCAGTTGTTCCTTTCAAATATCTAAAAATTATCTTTATGGTAGTCACATGAGACTCTTTTGGGTCATCTTGAAATCTAGCAACTATACATACAACATTCATAATGTCTGGTATGGTCTGAGTTAAATAGAGAAATCCACCAATCATTGACCTATATCTTGTTTGATTTTCCTTAGGAGAATCATCATTTTGTGTTAACTTACATATGGTTACCATGGGAGTACCAATAGGCTTTGAGTCATCCATGCCAAACTTCTTCAGTAGCTCTTTCACATATTTGGACTGAGATATGAAAATCCCCTTGTCTAACTAAGTAACTTGCAATCCCAGAGAGAACTTCATTTCTTGAATCACTCTCATCTCAAATTCACTCTTCATTTCATCAACAAACTTCATACATAGATTATCATCTCCTCCAAAAATAATGTCATCAACAAAGACCTCAATAATCAACTCTTTGTCATGATCCAATTTGAAATACAAGTTGTTGTCAGCAGTACCTTTATTGAATCCAAGTTTCAGTAAGTATTTGTCTAGTCTAGCATACCAGTCTCTAGGGGCTTGCTTGAGTCCATATAAAGCTTTATTTAATTGAAAAACCATGCCTTCCTTGTTAGTTAGTTGAAATCTATCTGGTTGTTCAATATATACTTCTTCTTCTAGCTCACCATTTAGAAAAGTTGACTTCACATTCATTTGATAGAATTTGTAGTTCCTATATACAGCATAAGTAAGAAATAATCTAATAGCTTCAATTCTAGCAACAGGGGCAAAGGTTTCTTCAAAATCAATACCTTCCATTTGTGAATACCCTTTACATACCAGTTTTTCTTTATTTCAGACCACTTCACCTTGTTCATTCAGTTTATTCTGAAACACCCATTTAGTACCAATCACATTTTTTCCTTTAAGTCTGGGAACAAGTATCCATGTATCATTATTTTCAATCTACATCAATTCTTCCTTCATAGCTTCCATCTAGTGTTCATCATTGTAGGCTTCATTGACATCTTTAGGCTCAATCTTGGAAATTAGGCAATACTCTTCTGCAATCTTTCTTCTTGTTTTCACACCTTTATTTGTGTCTCCTATAATTTGATTTTTAGAATGATTTAACTTTACATACCTCATAGTTTTAGGATTCTCTTGAACTTTTGGTTCTTCTATTCTTTCTTCTGCACTTGCACTTGACTCTCCTTCCTGACTACCTTGAGTTACTAGAACAAATGGAAGTTGTTTTACTAGAACATATGGAACAATTTGAAGTTGATTCTATGTCTAAACAATTTTCCCTTTGTTTGTGTTGTATTCTTGGTCATCTAAATCATATCCATAGTATCTGGATGATTTAGTAGAATCCTCATTAACTTTGAAATTTGCACTCTCAACCATTTTTCATAGTCTTCTATTATAGCAACGACAGGCCTTTCTTTTAGTAGAGTAACCTAGAAAGATTCCTTCTTCACTTCTTGCATCAAAATTTCCTATGTCCACATCTCTCTTGATGTAACACTCGCTTCCAAAGAACTTGAAATATTTAACTGTAGGCTTATAACCAAACCATAGTTCAAAAGGAGTCTTACTAGAAATACCATTTACATTTACTTGGTTTAAATTTTACACTACAGTGCTTAGAACTTCACTCCAATAGATGTGAAGAACATTTACTTCAATCATCATTGTTATAGTAGCATCCAATATTGTTTTTTTCTTCCTCTTTGCAACTCCATTTTGTTGAGGGATTTAGGGATCAGATAACTATCTTCTAATTCCATGCTCTTCACAAAAGGAATTGAACTCCTTGGAGGTGAACTCACCACCTCTGTCTGACCTTAAGCATTTTATTTTCAGACCTTTCTCATTTTCAGCCATATCTTTGAAACATTTGAACTTCTCTAATGCTTCACATTTTTCTCTTAAGAAAGAAACCCATATCATCCTAGAGTAATCATCAATAAGCAGCATAAAGTACCTTTCTCCATGAAGACTTCTAACTCTAGAGGGACCACATAGATCAGTGTGTACCATCTCTAGTAATCCATTTGAATGATGTTGTTTGCTCCAAAAATAAATTCTAGTCTATTTTCCCATTTGACACTCCTTGCAAATTGTGTTAGTAGGCTTCACTAGCTTAGTTAGATCTCTTACTGCTTGAGTGGAGCTTATCTTGACAATGTTATCAAAATTCACATGACACAACCTTCTATGCCATAACCAACTTTCATCTACAAAAAACTTTCACTAGCAACATTCAAGGTAAAGATATTACCTTTTGTTTTTGTACCTAATGCAATTACATTTCTAGAGCTTCCAAGTAATCTACATCTTCCATTTTTGAACTAAATATCATAACCCTTATCCACCATTTGTCCAACACTCAACAGATTATGCTTCAAGCCTTCAACATAAAGAACATCATTAGTGTTATATTTACCACCAAGACAAATAGATCCTCTACCACAAATCACACTAGAATTATTGTCTCCAAATATTACAACCCCACCATATTTCTCCAGAATTACAAATTTTCTTTTGTCACCAGTCATATGATGTGAGCATTCACTGTCAATAACCCACTCATCCTTTTCTTCCATTCGGGCTGCAAGAGCTTTCTCAACCTTAGCAGACTTAGTAGCCACCAAACCATTTTCCTTGATAGAAATGAACACCCAATCATCCTCACTTCCATTATCTTTATCAAACTCTTCATCAGTCACTCATTCAACAAAATAGAATTTCTTTTGAAATCTAGGTTTGAAGTGCTTGGACCTAGGAACTCTTTTAGGAAATATTGAGGAAAAATGGCCGATCTTACTTCAAGAAAAACATTTAATAGGAAACTTTCCTTTATACTTACATTGTCCTATGCCTTCTTTATTCACAATAAATACTTCCAACTCTTTTACCTCTCTTTCTTCATCTTCAAGTTGTTTTATCTCTTCCTCATACTTGAATGTCTTCTTAGAACTTTCTCCTAGATCATATATTTGCTTGTTTCTTCCGAATATAGTAGCATTAAATGAAAATTTAGTCTTGGGAACAGATTCACCAAATTCACTTAACTCAAAGGAAGCAAGTTTACCAATCAGTGTATCTCTTGTCACATTCATCAATGATCTGGTTTCTTCAATAGCATGAGCCTTTGCTTTGTAAGAGGGAGGCAATGGTCTAAGCACTTTAGCCAAAATTTATTCCTCTTCCAGGGTACCATCGACACATCTAATACCCATCACTATTTCATTTACTTTTTGTATGAAAGAAGAAATATTTTCATCTTCACCCATGTTCAAATTTTTGTACTTTCTTTTCAAATTCTTTAGCTTAGCCATCTTCAAATGTATATCTCCTTCATACAAAGTTTATAGCTTCATCCAAATCTCATGAGTTGTGTTCAGACCTATCACATTTGTCATTTCTAAATCTGTTAGAGCACTTAGTAAAGCTTCCATAGCCCTAACATTATTCTCAACCTCTTTAAACTCATCAGCATTAGAAGGACCATTCCGAGGAATACCATATGGATTCTTTGTAATCTTCTAGTAGGGTTCACTAATACACCTCAAATGACACTCCATCCTAACTTTCCACAATGAGTATTTCGTTCCATCAAATCTAGGACTGTTCTTCTTGTATGATGTCATCTCAGATCACCTTAAGCTTTTAAACTTCTTTAGAGGAACCTGGATCTTATACCAATTGTTGGAAAAACAAGGACAAAATACTAAGAAGGGGGTGAATCAGTTGTCATGGAATATTTAAAATTTTCAAACTCTACTTAACTTAATCTCAAATCTGATGAATGAACAATAAACCATGAACAATCAACTCATCGGAAGCACAAAGAACACCAAGACTTTTTACATGGAAACCTTGTTAGGGGAAAAGCCACAGTGGATGTTAGTCCACAATATTATACCCTATTAAAAGTATAATGAAATAATAATGGGAATGCACATGCATTCAGGCACACTACCTAGAGCTCACTACTCAATTACAAGAGGGCTCACTGCCTAGAGAAGACACACTATCTTATGGAAAAATAGATTAGATCCACAGGGTATGAACTGAGAAAATAGCTTCTACACAAGCCTGATTACAACTCCAGTTAAGTACAAAAAACCATCTTCACACTTCGCTCAAACTCCTTCACACTCTACTCTTCAATCGAATTAATAGATCAATATTCACACACTTTCTCTTTTCTATATTTTCTTTCCTTCACACACTCACTAACTATGCTCAAATAGATACTCTTATATATCTACAACATGAAATTACATCAAAAACTTCATCAGCCAGAAATAAAAAACATATTCACAATGTTAGCCCAAATTTACAAATAAATTCTCAATGTGGATCAAACATCGTCAGCCAATATTGTGATGCGACCTAAAATAATATCCTCAAGTGCACCAAAAATTTAAATTTTAATCTTCAAGGATCCACAACATGCTACAACCATCATGTCATCCAATAACACAAAAACTCGAACATTCAAGAGAAAAATATCCGATCATGAGCACAGTGAACAACGTGAACATGCAACAAAGATAGAGCACAATCTAGAAACATCCATGAGCACCAATAAATAGTAGAGAAACATCCACAACAACTAGAATGACCAAAATCAAACCAACATCAAAACTAAAACCACAAAAATACTAACAGAACACAGATCTTCATAACTCAAACATATCTTCACGCGGACCTTTGAAACTTCTAGTGGACAGACTAGATGCACTCAACAATAAACCCTTTAGTCCACAACAGTTGATCTTTAACATATGGATAAAAAAACCTTCATGACCTTCACTATTCCACTGGGAACCTGCAACTCTTCCTTTAACAACTTTATCAATATTCTTGACATATACAACCTCCAATACCTCAATGCTAATAGTGTTGGCATCAATGACAACCACATATCAATAACACAACCACAACATCCAACACCCTACACTTTATGCTTCTATTGGTCCTACAACTTGTCTAGGTTGTCAACATGTTCCAGATCATGTTGAGGTTACTACACAAGTTGATCTTCTTCATGACACATATAGTGCACTTCTTTTTGGTATTGATATTGTACCATGTACAAATTTCCTAGGGTGTCTTTGCATTCTTGTGATATTAGTGGGATTGGTGGAGCCCTTAATGATGTAGGAAAGGTGCTTGAATAATTTATATATAAATTGTGTTTGAGAATTTTACATACATATAATTAAAGTAGTTCTAACTCTTGATTGAAATCATGTATTTGACAATTTCTAGCAATATGGTGATTTTCCAGACTTTGGATATTTGGAGCATGCTGGTGATCCCATGCATTATTCACATGAGGTATATTTAAATAATAAATTTAAATTACTTGATACATGTTGACACATTGAATTTGTACACTATAAGTTTTAGATAATTTTACGTATATACACGTGTATTAAATTAAATTGTGCATGTACTTGAACTTGTGCAGGGCTTGGGGTAAGGAGCAAGACATGGATTGAGACAACTTGGATTAGGACAGGGCATAGGATAGGGATGAAGATAGGTATCGAGACAACTTGGATCATGACAGGGATCAAGATACCCTAGATTAGGATAGGGATCGAGAGAGTGATTAGGGGAGGGATCAGATTCATCTATCCATATTAGGTATACTTCTTTTTGAGTTGTTTTAAATGCACACACATGTGTTATCTAGACATTATGGTTCACTCTTATTATGATTTTTCACATTATATATACATTTTACATTATGGTTTAGAGATCACATTATGGTTTGTCATGTCATGTTATATGTATGTGTAATATTATGGTTTGAACTCTTATTATGATTTTTCATATTACATACATTTTACATTATGGTTTGTACATCAAATTACATGGTTTGTGATGCCACATTATATACAAATTTTACATTATGGTTTATATCACATTATGGTTTGTCACATGTCATGTTATATCACATTATGGTTCTTATTTATTTAGCAAGTTATACCTTAGATGATTTTATTTATTTAGCACTTGCACCTTAATTTTTTTTTTCTTAAATATGTTGAAAAAAAATTAGAGTACATAGTAAGTTTTTAGTCAATCTTGATTAATGGATGAATCATCTTTGAGGTGTAGATTATATATATATATATATATATATATATATATATATATATATATATATATATATACATATATGTATGTATGTATGTATGTATGTATTTATGTATGATTGTAAGCATTGAACCATTTGCAACCTATTTTACTATGATATTTGGTACATTTGAAAATGCATAAAGGTGATGAATTTTTTTAAGATGTAATAGGTCCTCATTTTAGATGATCGAAATAAAAATGTTCCTAGAATAGTAGCTCTTTATATTTAAAAAATGGATGTAATTAAAATTACACAAATAAATATTTTTAAATACCAAGAAATAGTAATAATTCATGAAAACATGTAAGTTCTAGGTTAATTCCTAAGAGCTAATAAGAAAAAACAATTTTAATTTTTTAATTTTGAATTAAATTTTATGGTCAATCTTGAGATACATAGGTTTTGTATTGCATATGAATTTACATGCAAGCAAAGGTTTAAGTGAGAGATGATGCTATAAGTGGAGTTGAACAAATAAAATCAAAGATTCTTGAACTTGATAATTCCATGGAACATTTATAAAATTGAAAATAGATTCAATAAGGAAAAGGAAAAATGAATTTGAAGGTAAGAAGTCTTGTATTGCATATGAATTTACATGCAAACAAAGAAAGTGAGAGATTCAATGTTATAAGTGGAGTCTCAAAAATGAAACCAAAGACTCTTGAACTTAAGAATTCTATGGAACAAATACAATGGGAAAAAGATTTAATAAGGAAAAGGAAAAATGAATTTAATTCAAGAGGTTTTATATTGCATATGAATTTACATGCAAGAAAGGAAAGTGAGAGATGATGCTATAAGTTGAGTTGAACAAATGAAATAAAATATTCTTGAACTTAATAATTTCATGAAACAAATATAATTGGAATAGTGAAGGCAACTAGATCAATTATTTTACCTCCAAGAAAAAATAACATGGTAGAAGCATTGGATATTCTTCATGAATTATAGCTTGCAAGATAGATTCAAGTCAGTAAAATTCACATAGAAGGAGACTCGTTAATAATTGTAAATGCATGCAAAGAAAGGGAGTGTTTTAGTTGGAATGTAAGATATGTAATGTAGAATGTATGGAAGTTAATGGATGATTTTGAATTTTTGAATGCTTTTCCTAGACCTACTCAAACATGAACAAACAATCAAACATTAGTCCTTAAACAAGTGTAAACAACCATTCCCTATGAAATTCATTTGAACACAAGAACATGAAAATAAAGTAAAATACCAAATAAATTACTAATGAAATACTATTCTAGTGCTCAAACCAGCATCCCATAGGGGGATTGGTGCTTCTTTGATGTGGAAAGAAGCCCTTTCCCAATCCCTTGATAAGCTTGATGATGGATGTGTGATTCTTGATGCAAAATCTCAATAACCTAGCTATGGATGATGAAATTATATGCTAAATTGGATAAAATTGTGGATGAAATCAAGGAAGCTTTGACCTCAAATGACTATAATGGATTTGCATAAAGTTGTGTCCCTGGTGTAGGGGCACCATTGAAATGTTTTTTTCAATCAAGGTTGTTAATGAGTAGGCTTTAGGATTTTGGGTCAATATGCATTAAATAAGGTCATGGAGACCATTTAGTGTTGAAATGAGTCATGCTTGAATGGTCATTAGGTGATTAGGAGGTTAAAATAGTTAAAATTGCTAAAATATTGAAACTTTGTCATTTTGTGAAAAGATGTAAAATTGTAAAAAGAAGTTACAAAAAAGAAAATTTATGGAATGCCAACTGCTAGATCATTCAAAATTCAGTTTTAGGTATTGTGTCAGTTAGTTTACTAGGGAAAACGAATATAGAGGATGAAAAACAGTGATGTAAGGTTGATTTTTGAGATTTAAATCCAAACAAATAAAGAAGACACTTGAAATTCTCATATTTTATGTAAAATTGCTTGTTGCAGACCTTCTGTACGGTCCCGTATAGGCTATTCTCAACTATTTTGCTTTGAAATTCATAGACTTATGTGTTAGAAATAATTTAGAAGTGATTTGATTGAAACTTATTGGTTTTGAAGGTCATGATAGTCTTTTTTTTCCAAGCGGCCAAAAAATAGAGTATTTAAGAGTTTTGTTGTTTTAAATTTGAAATGAACCCATTCCACCTTCTATAGGCATTGTATCTCAATGGAATGGGTAGTTTCCATTAGGCAAAGGTGTGTTCATGATTCATGGGTGTAGGGGAGGTCAAATAGAGAGTTAGGCACGATGCCCTAAGAGAGAAAAATGTGTTTTCCTTATGAATTTGTAAGGTTTGAATATGGTAATGTGTGGATTTGGTTGAGGCAACAAGTTTTGTTGATTTTGTGAGCATTGGAAGGGATAATAGAAGGTGTTTGAAGTAGTTGCAGGGCTAGAGTAAGCCTGTAGATTTTTTTTCAATAAAACCCTATGGAATGTGCTAAAAAGGAGGGTTTCTAGTTTAGGCACCTTAGAAAAAGTGCCTCTATAAGTGAATTGTGAAATCTTAGATTTGGTGATCTGTAGAATGCTGCCCATGTGGTCTTAGAAGTTGGTAAGAAGTTTTGTGACAAGTCTCTTTGTAATATAGGCCTAATTTGGGGTCTAGATAGTGAAGGAAGCCTAATTTGATGAAGTTGATCTAAAGAAACTAGTTGAGGTAAGGAGATATGTGTTTGTACACTCTAATTGATGTAGGAGCATCCAGTGGTGTAAGGGCAATCTTGCATCACCCAAAAATAGTTAAATTTCAAGTTTCTCAATTTTTAGATGTTTTTACATTTTTGGATACCCTTTTCATCATAATGAAATTCACAATTTATAGTTTTTATTTTCTATTCCTGGGTTGAAAGATATTGCAGTTTTAGTTTCCCAGATTTGCACCTGAAAATCTTCTAAGTTAGATTTGAGGCACTTAGATTTCCCGTAGAGGCCCCAAAAATTGTCAAAATCTTGGTGGTGGATTTTGAGTGTGTTAATGACTTCGATACCTTTCCAATGGTTCAAACAGTTCACGAATCAGAGTCCGGGATCAAAAGTTATGGCCCCAAGAAGTTGGCGCACTTTCTAGAAGATACAATTGCAAATGTTCTTTTGAAATTTGAACTTCAATTTGTAATTTTTTGATGCCAAACTGCCTAAACTCAATTTTGAATGTTGTTTTGGCTCCAAACTAAAGAGGATCTCTATTTATGGGTGGGTTTCTAATTTTTTGGTAGCTTTTTGGGGACAAGCTCACATATTGTGAAAGGGTTATTTTGTAGCTTTCTGTAACTTGCATGTGTTGGACAACTTGGGGATTGAGATCCTCTACATGTAAGAAGATCCATTTTCTAAATAATAAAATTATTCTCTTGTTTGTGGGTTATTTTCTATGTCTCGGCCTGTGCCCTCATCAAGTTGTATCAAAGTGGGTTTTCTTGAGCGTGTGGATAGATCATCGATCGTGAGGCAATTCACACCAGAACCATGGTTGTGGGTCGAGGTCAAGAAAAATGCCTCCAAGATTGATGCTTGGTAGGAATGGTGGTGCGAGAGGTGGTCGAGGTGGCAGAAATGTTGGTGGAAGAGATGCACTGGCAACCCTCCAGATAAAGATTGACGTGTTACAAGAGCAGTTGAGAAGAGGGTTAAACCCAAGGGAGGAAAGTGAGGATGAAGGAGAGGAAGAAGGTTCAAATGTAGAAGAGGAAGAAGAAGCAATTGATCAAGACCAAATGTAGCTAATAAGGGCCATTTCAAAGATTGGGAAAAGACCCAGAGTAGAAGTCCCAGTTATTCTGGAAGTCTGAACCCGAAAGAGTTGATTGACTGGATCAACAAGCTAGAAGAATATTTTGAGTATGAGGAAATAGAGGGCGTAGATCAGGTTAAGTTTGTGAAAATGAAGCTAAAGGGCCATGCTAGTATTTGGTGGAAAGAGGTCCAGTTGGAAAGAAATCGAAGAGGAAAAGGAAAGATCACCAGATGAGATCGCATGGTAGAGAAATTGAAGAAGCAGTTCATACCAGTGGACTACGAGTTAGATCCGTTGAAGAAATTGCAAGGGTTGAAGCAAGGAAGCAAATCTGTGGAAGAATATACTAAATATTTTCATAAGATAATCATTAGAATGGGTCACACAGAGGCCAATAAGGAGAAGGTAGCTCGATATCTTAATGGGTTACGACCGAGCATTCAGGAGGAGTTAAGCCTAGTCAGAATGACCACCATCGAGGATGTGTATCAGTTTGCTCTAAAGGTGGAAGAGAAGTTGAACAAAATATTTGATGGAAAGAAAAAGGACAAGGTGGTCAAAGCGGAAGGGGAAATGGAAGACCTTCAGGAAGTTGAAATGATGATGAAAAGAAAAGTGAAGATGTGGGTACCAGCTGAAGCCAAACGAATGACAAATTTTACTGCCCTTGTGATCAAAACAATGGTGATCAAAGAGGTAGAGGATGAGGGAGATATGGAAAAGGGTCTGGAAGAGGTGGTTTCAAAGGAATGTGTTTCTAGTGTGGTGAAGAAGGGCATCGAGCCTATGAATGTCCACAACACCAAGGAAGGGTAGACAAAAGGCCAGAAGGTCATGGAAGGGTTGCGCATAAAGATGAGGAGGCCCAATCTGAACATTTAGATGATGCTAAAAGGGGAGAAGCCCTAGTGATTAGTAGAGGCCTGGTGACTAAGGAAAAGGAACTAGAACAGAGGAAAAATCTATTTTGCTCAAGGTGCAAGTGTGAAGGAAAATGTTGTGATGTCATTATTCACAATGGGAGCACCGATAATCTGGTGTCATAAGAGATGGTCACAAAGTTGAAGTTGAAGAGGGAAAGTCGCCCACATCCATATCGGATTGCCTAGTTGTAGAAAGACCACAAAGTTTTGGTCAATGAGCAGTGCCTAGTAAAGTTCAAGATCAGGAGCTACCATGATGAGGTACTCTGTGATATCATCCCCATGGATGCATGTCACATGTTGTTGGCAAGGTCGTGGCAGTTCGATAGGTGAGCTATAGATGAAGGCCATGTAAACACTTATTCCTTGACAAAGGATGGGGTTCGTCACAAGTTGAAACCCCTAAAGGAGACCGAAGAAAAGGTATGTAGTAGTCCTATAATTTATTATGTAAATGGAAGAAAATTTTTAGAAGGTATGAAGCATGAGCATGTGTGTTATGCATTGATTCCTAGAGTGAGTAAGGAGGATAGTGAGAAGGTTCTGAAAGAAGTTTTTGGGATATTGGATGAGTTTCAGGATATTGTTTCTGATAATGTACCTAAGGTTTTACCACCAATAAGGAAGATCATTCATTAGAGTGACTTGATTCCTCAAGCCAGTTTTCCAAATAAGGCAGCTCATAGAGTGACTCCAGTAGAAAATGAGGAGTTTAACAAACAAGTTCAAGAGTTGTTGAGAAAGGGTTTGATATGGGAGAGTTTGAGTCCATGTACAATACTTGCTATACTAGCACTAAAGAAGGATGGGCAGTGGAGGATGTGTATAGATTCCTGAGCCATAAACAAGATAACAATCAAGTACAAATTTCCCCTAACAAGGATAGATGACTTGATGGACTATTTGAGTGGAGTTCAGTACTTCACAAAGATTGATCTAAAGAGTGGATATCACCAGATCCAGATTCAAGAGGGAGATGAATGGAAGACTACCTTCAAGACCAAAGAGGGCCTGTACGAGTGGTTAGTCATGCCTTTGGGCTAACCAATCCACCGAGCACATTCATGGGGCTCATGAATGAGGTACTAAAAGAATTTTTGGGAAGTTTTGTTATTGTGTATTTAGATGATATTTTGATTTTCAATAAGACATTGGATGAGCATCTGATGCATATTCAGAGAGCCTTTGAGAAGTTAAGAGAAGAGAAACTGTTGATTAATCTGAAGAAGTGCAATTTTGTGAAGAGGGAGTTAGTGTACTTGGGGTTTGTTGTCTCAGCAGAAGGTCTCAAGATGGACCCAGAGAAGGTGAAGGCTATTCTGGAATGGCCTACCCCAAGAACTGCTACCGAGGTGAGATCTTTCCATGGTTTGGCTAGTTTTTATAGAAAGTTCATTAGAAACTTTAGTAGTATTTGTGGACCCCTAACTGAAACAATGAGAGGGAATAGAAAAGAATTCAGGTGGAGTAGTGGAGTGGCAAAAAATTTTGAACTGTTGAAGCAGAAGGTGACAGAGCAACCTGTTCTAGCCCTCATAGATTTCAACAAGGTGTTGTAGGTGGATTGTGATGCCAGTGGTTGTGCCAAGAAGGTAACCCCATTTCCTATTTTAGTGAAAAGTTAAATGATTCCAAGAGAAATTATTTTGTATATGATCAAGAATTTTATGCGATAGTTCAAGCATTAAAGAAATGGAGACATTATTTGTTGCCGAAGTAATTTGTTCTATATACTGATCATCAAGCCTTGCAGTACCTAAATAGTCAGGGAAAATTAAATCAGAGGCATATGAAATGGGTAGAGTTTTTGCAAAGTTATACCTTTGTTTTGAAACATAGGAGTGGGAAGCCAAATAGGGTTGTAGATGCCTTAAGTAGAAAGCATACATTGATGAAAAAGATGCAAATTGAAGTGGTTGGGTTCAATGAACTCAAGACATTGTATGCAGAAGATCCTGATTTTGCAGAAGCTTAGAAAGCTTGCAAGGAACCTATTACAGTGGACAAGACAAGGTGGTTGGATTTCATAATCTAGGATGGCATGTTATTTAAGGGAAGTCAATTGTGTATCCCGAGGAGTTCCATGAGAGAGAACCTGATAAAAGACAAGCATAGTGGAGGAATGGTAGGAGATTTTGGTTGGGATAAGACCATTGCCATTATCATTGAGCATTATTATTTTCCTTAGTTGTCATAGAATGTGAAGAAGTTTGTACAAAGTTGCAGGGTATGTCAAATGGCTAAAGCAGTGAGTCAAAATATAGGATTATATCAGCCCTTACCTATACCAGAGAGGTCATGGGAGGATATAAGTATGGACTTTGTTCTTAGTTTTCCAAGGAAACAATGAGGTAATGATTTAGTCTTTATGGTGGTTGATAGGTTTTTGAAGATGGCACATTTCATTCCATGTCAGAAGACCCATGATGCAGTCCACATTGCTGACTTATTCTTCAAAGAGGTGGTGAGGCTATATGGTCTGCCAAAGAGTATTGTTTCAGATCATGACACCAAATATGTGGGTTACTTTTGGAGGACCTTGTGGAAGAAGTTGAAGATAGAGTTGAAGTTCAGTTCTGCACACCATCCACAAAAAAATGGGCAAACAGAGGTTGTTAATAGGAGTCTAGGTAACCTACTGAGATGTTTGGTAGGAGATAAACCCAAGGGATGGTACTTGATCTTACCCCAAGCATAATTTTCTTACAACAATTCTATCAACAGAAGAACTGGTAGATCACCATTCTAGATTGTGTATGGAGGTAGCCCCAAAATAGCTCCAAAATTGAGGAAGATGGACCAAGAGAAGAAAATAAGTGCTGAAGTTGAAGATTTTGCAGAACACATCAAGGATATACATGAGAAGGTAAGAGAGCATATTAACAAGATGAATATGCAGTATAAGGCTAAGGTAGATCAGAAGAGGAGGTTTAAGGAGTTTTAGATTGGTGATGAAGTGATGGTCCACTTGAGGAAAGAAAGGTTTCCAGTGGGAAAATATAGCAAATTGAAGATGAAGAAGTTCAGTCCCTATAAAATTTTGAAGAGGCATGATTCAGGGAATGCATATGAGGTAGAGTTGCCAAATGGATTCAACATTTTCCTTGTGTTCAACATTTTAGATTTGACAGAGTATCATGAAGGTGGCACAGAGGAAGTACCAATGATGGAACAGTGTGGGATTCGAGCACCTACTTCAGAAAAGGAGGAGATTGAAGAAATCCTGGATAGTCGTGTGGGAAGGAGTATGAGGAATAGGCAATATGAAGAATATCTGGTGAAATGGAAAGGTAGGCCTATTGAAGATTCATCCTGGTTGCCTAAGGCAGAGGTTGACAGTTTGGGTTTTCCTCCACCATCTGAGACGTGACGGGGTCACTTCTCAAATTACCCTAGGTGTCTGATGTAGGAGCATCCAGTGGTGTAAGGGCAATCTTGCATCACCCAAAAATAGTTAAATTTCAATTTTCTTGTTTTTTAGATGTTTTTTATATTTTTGGATACCCTTTTCATCATAATGAAATTCCTAATTTATGATTTTAATTTTCTATTCCTGGGTTGAAAAATATTGCAGTTTTAGTTTCCTAGATTTGCACCTGAAAATCTTCTGAGTTAGATTTGAGGCACTTAGAGTTCCCAAAACTGCCACAAAACTTGCTAAAATTGGTGTGGCAGATATCAAGCGCATTATTGACTTCCATACCTTTCCAATGGTTTAAACGGTTCACGAATCAGAGTCTCGGATCAAAAGTTATGGCCCCGAGAAGTTGGCGCACTTTGTAGAAGATACAATTGCAATTGTTCTTTTGAAATTTGAACTTCAAGTTGTAACTTTTTGGCGCCAAACTGCCTAAACTCAAATTTGAATTTTGTTTTGGCTCCAAACTAAAGAGGAGCTCTATTTATGGGTGGGTTTCTAATTTTTGGGTAGCTTTTTGGGGACAAACTCGCATATTGCTAAAGGGTTATTCTGTAGCTTTTTGTAACTTGCATGTGTTGTAGAACTTAGGGATTGAGATCATCTGCATGTAAGAAGCTCCATTTTTTGAATAATAAAATTATTCTCTTGTTTGTGGGTTATTTTCTGTGTCTCGGGCTATTCCCTCATCACTAATGGTTCTTTTAAATGGTGTTGGTCCTAATCTAAGAGGACCTCTAAAAGATACACCCTATTGAGTCAAGAAGGACTACTACAAGGAATAGTGTGGGTTGATGTGATAAAGAGAAGTTGAGATTTTTTGAGTTGGAAAGTTGTTGATTTTGGTTGAGATTTTGTTATTTTGTGTGTAGACACCCCTTGATTGACATTAGTCCCCCAAATCAATAGACAAGGCCTCTATTTATAAGGAAGAAGGATTGAAGGGTGAAGAATGGGGAGAATGTGGAATTAAAAAAGGCACCAATGGTATTGTGCCACTTGTCAACATGCTAATGAAGGGAGGTGGAACACATTTTAATCAATGTGCGTGTTAAATGCATGTAGTTGATATTTGAAAGCCAAGAGGTGGCTTGTGTAAGAGGGGGTGTAAGAGCCTTCAATGCCATGTACAAGAGCCTTCAATACAAAGGTGGAAGATAAAAGTCCTTTAGGAGGGAAAATTCAAATGGGTGGAATATTCCAAGAATATGCCATATTTAAATGAAAACAGGGTAATTTTAAATCAAATAAATTGATTTATATGTGCAACTTAGTTAGGTTGACTTACCCAAGGGTGGAGTTTAAAAGCTAGAGGAATGGGGGATTAGTGTTAGGAGCTAATTAATCTAGGATTAATTAAATTAGATGCAATTAGTTTGATTGTGAAATTTAATTTAAATATTTGAGTTTATTTAAATACAATAAGAGGATATTGGGACATTAGTATTTTAATTAAATATATTGATTTATTTAATTAAAGGAGATGACATTAGGATTTTAATTAAATAAAATTAATTTATTTAATTAAAGGAAGAACATTAGGATCTCGATGAAATAATTTGATAAAGTGTATTATCTAATTAAGGAGGAAATTTTGATGAATTTAATTAGTTAAATAAAGATTATTCAATTAATTGATTCGTGAAGAAATGATTAAGGAAGAATCGGTGTTAGTTAATCTGAATCAAGTGCATGATATCGATCAAGATATTTTGAGTGTCTACATTTTTCCCCTCTTTGAAGCAATGTACTTGCTACGTTGGTTCAAAGAATAACATAAGCGAGATCAAAATTCAAAAAAAAATTGATTTTTTTGGATGTCCCACTACTGCACAAGCGGAAGAATTACACTGCTATACTGCCCCCTCAAAAGATCAAATGAAAATTTGCATTTTTGTGTGATTTCTCGAAAAAAGATGACAAGGTGCCTGAAGGGTCGAGAAAGGCTTCAGGATGCTAAAAATGCCAAAACATGAAAAAAGGTGTGAAATGATCCTCAATTGGGTAAAAATAGTGTCGGGGGTGCAAAACCCTAGTTTGATGGCCAATTTAGGTCAAAAAAACCTAATTTTCATGCTTAAAAAGGCTTGGAGAGGTCAACTTCCACTCATTTGTGCATTCAGACTTTAGAAATTTCAGTCATTTGAGCTTTTACCCTTCTACAAGATGGCACAATGAGTGCTTCCCCAACACATTTCTTAGCAAGTTCATGTGTACCAGAGACCTCTAGGCATAGGACCACCAGTATGTGACTCGAACCCAACTTTGACATTTGATTTTTTAGTGCATTTATTACACTCAAAAGAGTCAAAGTCCCTAGTGTCACTATATAGTGATGTGCAAAGTGAAAAATTGGTGACGTTGGAAGCTCAAACAATAATGCTTGTGCAAATTGCGACATAGTTCATGATTTGGGATTAGGGTTCAAATTTCTAGATTGTGACGATTTTGCAAAAAGTGACGCTTAGCTTGATTTGAGTTTAGGGTTTGTTGGTCAAAGGGTGATGCATATGAAAATGGCGATGCTATGATGGATTTACCATTTTCAAAGGGTCCCTTATTGATGTTTGGAGTTTTACAAATAGCAATGCCTTTGTAAACTGTGACAATTCATGGTTTTGAGGTCAAAAACTCCAAATTGGGTCAGATATATTTGCAAAATTTGATGTCCTAGCTTTATGGGTCTAGGAGGTGATCCAACATGTGCTTTCATGTAAGCATCAACCCTTAGTCCTATACATAATGGAAAATTTATCAGAGTTACGATAGGAGCATTTGGGGGAGACTGGACTCTAGTACGTCACCTATACACTCATTGTCCGGACCCACTTGGCGATGATGACTGCATTGTGTGAGAGGTGGCACAACGAGACCTCGTATTTTCACCTTCTGACTGGCATGGTGACTGTTAATTTGGAGGACTTATGGAACATTTTGTGTTTATCAATTCATGGTGAGGTGATCTACAATATAGATGTCGACATTAATTTGTGTCACGAGGTCATGGAGCTAGGGAGCCTTGTATTAACCGAGGATTAGCTTGACCTGGAGTTCTATAGAGGTTAGGTGTTTCTCTTCAGGTTGATCATTGTTGCTATCATTTCCAAGTTAGTGGCTCTAGATCGACGAGGTAGATGCTTCAGCCTAGGATGGGGCTTAGTGTGGGAGCGGATTTTGAGCTAGAGGACCTTGTTTCCAGGGGACTAGTGATGTTGGCCTCATTGTACCATAATCTACATGATTTTTCATATTGCCATGGTCGGGTGATTGCCACTGGAGTGACACTGCTGCAAATCTGGGCCTGGGAGAATATTTTCATGCTCCAACTTATTGTTACCTTGGTTGTTATAGAGCTAGATGATCCAATGATTTGTAGATACAGGGGTGGGATCACTTTAAGACATATAGGATAGCTAGTTCTACCTTACTGGCATCGAGTTTTAGATGAGATGACAATGTTTTTCTAGCACCCTTGGTTATAGATGCTAGCATGGTATGATGAAGTACAACAATTTTTTTATGCTCAATAGAACCGAATGATGTAGGGGAGGGAGCATACTATTGTAAAGCATTATCTACCAAACAGGGTGGCCCACCAGTTTGGGGAGGTTTAGGATCAGCCCGATGATTAGTATACTATGATATTTTCCAGATCATCTTGAGAGACTTCATGGGGACAAACAATTCCAATGTCCAATGTAGTTGATTTCTTTTGATAGTTGGTTGGTAGGCCATGGGCCTATACTTAGGGGCCAACAGATCTAAGAATGACAAGTGCATATGACAAGTGGTTGGCACCTTTGTTCTAGTTGAAAGATCTAGGAGTGGCACTTCCATGGGGGAGACCTCAGGGGAGGAGTGCTCAGAGAGCATAGGCAGGGCTAGATGGATAGGATCCCAAAGCACCGCCCTAAGATGGGAAACCTCTACGGTTACTAGATCAATAGCTACGATAGCCACAATAGCCACAATAGCTGGATACAAGGGATGCCTAGATACTACAGCTATATGAATAGGTACAGGGATTATAGGTACAACTATAGGAAATTATATTAGAGAGAGATTAGGCCAGGAAGTAGGTCCAAGCCCTTACGACTAAGAGGGACCATGAGCATCAGTAGAGACATGCTATAGAGTTACAATTGGCCTAGGAGGTCGGTCGTAGACAATAGCTAGAGAGTATGGCCACCACATCCCATGGGAGGACTATACCAGCATAGATGTACCACGATGTTGTCTAGGAGGCTGAGTAATACAGATTCCATTATCATCAAGTTGTTCCCATAGCTCTTAGGTAGCCAAATTATTCTCAGCAAATAGGGGCATGGTAGACAAACAATCAACCAAAGAAGCATGTGGGTGGGGAGAGCAGCCATCAGGGCTAGCAACTGCATACAATTTTTGATCAACGCTTGATTCTTTTTGAGTTTCATAGGTTCTATTTTTTATAGCCCCATGGAATTTGTATCATGATTGATATACATTGAGCTAGATTTGTACCATGAAAATGATGATTTTTTGATATATATATGATATGGGTTCGATAGATTTATGATGTGATGTGTTCCCTTTATTTATGCTCTATGTATGAATGCATTTGATGTTCTATGTATATACAATGTGATTTTGTGATATGATGTACATGTACAGACCTTTATTTTATGTGATGCATGATTATGCAAGATACAAATTTTTATGAAAATTATTCTGAGATTCTTAGAATAAAAGATCTATATTATGCAAAATGGATGATGTGATATGTTATGTTATGATATGCTCTTTTTTCTTTTTCAGTATCTTTTCTATGTGTAATATGATGATGCAATATGTATGATGTGGTGATGCCTATGTGATTATGCAATGGATGTTTTATGAAAATGTATGGTTTATGAGATGTGTGTTTCATGAGATGCTTAGAATAACCAATCTATATTATGGTGCAATGATGGAAATGCAATGCATGTGAAATGATCGGTGTTTCCTATTATGTATGATATGAATGATATGCAGTATGTTGATGGTTTGTGGATGTAGGATGGATGCAATGGTGACGTTGGGTTGACTGTCATGATACCATGCTAGCACAGAGAGAAGAAAGAAGAAATGAGATGATGAAAAGGAGGATCCAACAAGTCCATGATTTGCTAAGACTTTATTAGAAATAATGATGTGACATTAATTATGTTTCTCTTATCAAATATTAGGGACGTAAAGAGCTTACATTCCTTATGTTTTACAACATACATAGATACGATGCATCAAGGTATAAAGAACTAGAATGACATTGTACCTAGTGTGATGAACTTTGACTCAAAAATTAGATAGGAGTATCCTTATTCACACCTGACATAGAAAACCCTATTTAGAATGCAGTTCAAATATTTCAAACACCTCGGACCAAAACATAGAAAGGAAAAAAACCTTCCCATGTGGTCAACAAGATATTCAAAATACCTTTCCTATAGACCAAACAAAGTAAGCATGACCAAGGTTATATTACAAGAATATCAAACAAGCACAATATATAAAAAGATAACGGTCAATGCCCCATTCCTTTCTCTCTAATTTTTTTTGTTTAGACATCATCGAGAGGTCATTGGAATGAGCGCAATAAGATAAGTCAACAAGACAAAGATCAAGTAAAGAAACAAGCTATTGTTCTTCATACCTCTAGCCAAGACTAAACTAAGGTGATGCTTGATGTTGATGTCCATTGTAGGAAGGATGCATCCTAGGAAATGACGTTATTAGATGATGGTGAGATTGACTAGATGATAGGCTATTAATACCAAGAGTTAACCAATTTGTTTACCTGCTGACCTAGACTTGAGACCTTGATGCTTGAGTTTTCACTTTTAATTTGCTAGACTTGGTTTCGATTGTTTCAACAAAGGTTGGGGGTGATGGTCATTTATTATGAGTGGATGTTTATTACGGGTGAAAGTGAGATGGGAAAGATGGATTTTTTCAAATATTTGGATGTTTTTGATGTTTCAAAATGTTTTGAGGCTATTTTTGGTATTTTTTGAGATGTTTTACAAATGTTTTGATTTTCAAATTTTCCAATGTTTTTGTGTTTTCTAAGATTTTGAACAAGAACCTAACCTAAAGACCTATCCTAGGGGCCTCGAGGCCTAATCAAAGATTATCCTTACCTACTTTATACACACAAAGACCACATAGCTCAACAAACACAGACTTGTTTATTGATGCAATATGAACAAAAAGATTCCTAGTTATTGTGACAGACTCCTAAAGGACTGACCTAATGTGTCTCGCAGGCACATCGATGATGGCCTTGCCTATGTTCAAAGCTCAGAGACCCGTAGTTTGACAAGACGACTCCATTTTTGACCTTTTTTCTAATGTTTTTACCTATTTTTGGTTTTTGACATGTTTTGGATATTTTTTGGCTTTTTCATGGTTTTTTGAAAGTTTTGGGATTTTTTGATTTTCTAAATGTTTTGGGATTTTTTTGATTTTAAGGAAGACTTCAAGAATATACATGAATCCAATCCAATGTAGGTGCATTCCCCCAGTGTGGTACAATAGAATACTCTGATATAGGTAGGACAAATTGACCTTAGGAATGTACCAAGTAGTACTAGGATGGAACATGATACAAACACAGGATCAAGCTAAGATGCAGATGTGGATGGGTGATGGATGGATCAATGGAATGTGATGGATGAATGATGTAGAACAAATTGTAGAAATCATGGTGGATGGAAAGTGATTATTTAAACAAGGCACCTATTTTCCAAGTTTTCACCAAGGTACTTTCCCAAAGCACCACAGATGTGGTTTTCACTAGAGGATGATTTTTTTTCTTTTACTATTTTTTTTTTTTTTTGGAATTTTATATTTTTTTGTATTTTTTGGATTTACACCTTGATATATTAGGCATAAAACTTTTTGAGATGGGAGATATTGATGGTCTCCTACAAAGGCTCACCTTCTAGTGTAGATAGTTGATATTCTCCTGATTTGTAGCTTGTTGTGATGATGACGGGTCTCAACCAATTGGGTTAAAATTTTCCCTTATTGTCTAGATTTGGTACTTTTTTTTAATTCTCCTTTAGCACAAGCTATTTGAATTGAAAGTTCTGACTCTTGATCTTCTTATTTTAGCTTTGCTTGAGATGGTTCTGGTAGACTTGTAGGTGATTCAAGGCATCCATGCACTACTCATCTAGTAGTTCTAGATTGTTTAACCGTGACACCCAATATTCTTCATCAATAATGAGGTTTTGCAATGATATTCTTAAGGATGGGATCTCGATCTTAATGGGAAGGATGGCTTCTAATCTGTAGACTAGGGAGAAAGGTGTTGCAAATGTAGGCATGTAGATACTCATTCGATAGGCCCATAAGGTGGGATTTAGTTGTAGGTGCTAGTCACGACTAGCTTAATTGACTATTTTCTTTAGGATTTTCAAGATGGTTTTATTAGTAGCCTCAGCTTGGCCATTACCATGGGAGTAGTAGGGGTGGAGAAGCAATGTTGGATATTGAATTTTTGGCATAGTTCTTGAACATCCAAGTTTTTGAAAGGTGTCTCGTTATCTAAGATAAGGGCTTGTGGAACACCGTAACAAAAAATGAGGTAATTTAGGATAAACTTGGAAATCTACTTCCTTATGATGTAGGTCATTGGGATGGCATCTACCTAATTTGTGAAGTATTCAGTGGTAGTGATAATGAACTTGTATCCATTGGATGAAGTGGGTGTAATTTTATTGATGAGATCAAGCCCCCATTGTGAAAAGGGACAAGGTGTTATGATCGGTTAGAGCTTCCAAGTTGGTACATGGATGATGTCCCCATGTTGTTGAGATTGCAAGAACTTTTGGACATAGTTGTGAGCTTTCATTTCCATTGTCAGTCAATAGTACCCAGTCCTCAGTAGTTTTTTAGCCAAGGTCATACCACTCGAATGTGACCCACAAATGCCATTGTGTACCTTAGTTAAAGCAGTCAAAGCTTCCTCAGGGTTAGAGCATTGTAACAACATTCCTTTGATACTCCTATGGTATAGGGTGTCTCCTAAGATAAAAAGGAAGGATGAATTCTTGACAAATGTTCTTTTAAGGTTTGGGGTGATATCAGTGGAGAAGACTCCTATTTTTTAGTAGGTGTAGATTTCATGATACCAAGGGTCACCAAGACCAATGAATTCACACATAAATTCAAACTATGGCACCTAAAAAGCTAGTACAAGAAGCTGCTCTACAAGGAATTCTTGCTTAGGGATGTTGTGTGGGATATCTAGTAGCAATCTGATTGTTTCCATAACATCCGTTATTCTATTTTTTGCCCTGGCTATCTATTCAAACGTGATATCAATGAATAATTATTTGAGGATTTCTACTAGTTTCTTGTATGGAGTCAACTTTTCATCCTTCATTTGGTATTCATCATTGACCTAGTTGATGATAAGCTACGAGTCCCCATAGACCTTGAGTGTCATGATCTGCCATTGTACTCCAATTATGAGTCCTATAACAAGAGCCTCATATTATGCAATGTTATTTGTGCAAGGAAAAGACTTGTATGACTTTGGTATGCAATCTCCTTATGGTGTAATGAAGACCCCAACTCCTGACCCATGATGTGTGTAGGATCCATCAAAATATACTTTCTAGTGATTTACCACACTTAAGTTAAAGATTGACTCATCAAGAAATTCTGATACCAATGGGTTCTCTGAATATATCGATGCTTCTTCTAGCTAATCTAAAATTACTTGTTCTTTAATGGCCTTCCGTTCTACATACTCAATGTCATGTTCTATCAGGATCATGACCCATTTATTTGTTTGCCATGTGAGTGTTGCTTTGGAAAGTAGATACTTCAAAGGATCTATCTTGGTGATGAGTTTTATCTGATGTTCCAACATATAGTGTGTGAACTTCTATGTAGCGAACATGATTGCTAGGAAAGCCTTTTCAATGGATGTATAATTTAGCTCATGTCCTACCATTGTTCTACTGATGTAGTAAATAACTCTCTTTCCCATTTTCTTCATGTTGTGCTAAGAGAGTGCCAAGGGCTGCTGCTATTGATAATATATACAAGATCAAGGGCTTGCTCAGAATTGGTGGCATAAGAACTAGTGGTGTGAGCAAGTACTCCTTGATTTTATTGAATTCCTGATCACATTTCTTGCCCCATTTGTATGCTACCCCCTTGTGGACTAGATGAGAATATGGGATAGCCTTATCTGCTAACTATGCTATAAAACAATGAATGGATTGGAGTCTTCCATGCAAACCCCTTAATTGCTTTAATTTTCTTGGTGCATCCATCTTAATAATTGCTTTGACTTTGGAAGTGTCTATCTCGATTACCCTCATGGACATAATATACCCTAAGAGCTTGCCTAATTGCATGCTGAAGATACACTTCTTTGGATTGAGTTTGACCTTGTATTCTTCTAGCCCCTTAAAGATAGAGCTTAGAGTTGGTATGTGATCATGATGCTTTCTAGATTTAGCTAATATGTCATCCACATAGTTTTCCACACTTTTTTGAATCATGTCATGGAAGATTAGGGTCATAGCTCTCTAGTAGGTAGCCCCTATGTTCTTCAACCCAAATAGCATCATGTTCCAACAATATGTCCCACATGGACAAGTGAAATATATCTTGTGTTGGCCATCCTTAGCTATCACAATCTGATTGTACCCTAAAACTCCATCCATTAATGATAGCATTTCATGTCCTACCATCATATCCACAATCATGTCTATATTTTGGAGAGGGAAACCATCCTTAGAACATACTTTGTTTAGGCCTCTGAAGTTAGTGCAGATGCAAATGCCTCTAGTGGGCTTAGAGAGAGGTACAAGATTTGAAATCCATTCTGGATAATCAATTTGGTTGTATGAAGTCGGAATCAAGGAGCTTCTATAATTCAAGTTTGACCTGTAATGTTATTCGTGGATATATCTTTCTTATTTTTTGTCTTATTGGTTTTGCTTCTAGATATATGGCTAGATTGTGAACCATAACATCTAGATCAAGACTAGGCATGTCAACATAGCTCCATGCAAAGTTCACCTTTCTTTCCCTAAAAAATTTAGCTAGGATTTCTTATTCTTCTGTCAAAAGTGATTCTGCATAGAAGATGATATGGGGCATTTCCTGGGTTCCTAAGTTGACCGAATTGGACTTTTCTTCCAAGATCGCTAACTTTTCCTCATGAATAGCACTAAGGAAAAGATTGAATCCCTCATCATCTAGTGCCTCAGAGAGGTTTTCACCATTGGATGTGTCCCTTTTTTATACTATTCTCAAGTTAGAGAGTGCCATAGTGCGGTTTTCACTCAAATACCTAGATATTATTCTTAAATTTTCACTTTTGTGACTAAGGGATTCAATCATCTCCCCATAGTATGTGTTTGTGTCTAACTTGATGTTGAATCTAGCTTTATGATCTCCATATGGTATAGTATCTTGCAATCCCATGAATTCCAAGAGAGCCTCATTATTTTCAAAAGTGTTTAGAATCGGTGGTCCTCATTGGTCGTAATCGATGAGTTGGGGGTAGACAAGTTTTATCTCATTTGTCTAGCTACTTGGTTCAAAAGATAGGGTACTAATCATGAAATGGGATGAATCCTTGAATAGCATGGATAGGTTAGTTATGGGGTCCTCATCACATACATCGATTATATCAAAGGTAAATTGATCTAAAGGTAAACCTGTGGATACCGGTAACTAAAGAGGAGCTTTGACTTTTCTAACCGAGCCAATTTTACCAAGTATGGATATTTTTGGAGGGGTACATCCAAGGCCAAGATTCCTTATATGCTTCTCAGGAATGATAGGTTCTAGAAGACCATTTTCATTTTTCTTGAGTTCTGTATTCTTGTTGTAGCCCATTCCAAGCATCATTTGTAGTTCTTTATTGTCATCATCCATGGGAAGATTAGGTATAGGCCTTTCAACTTGGTATAGCAGGATTGATATATCCTTTTCATCTACTATTTCCCAACTTTGGTCTCCCCAAAATTTGAATCTAAATGGGTTTTCCTTGAAGGTTTGTGCTAATGTGTCGAATGGTTGGGGTTTCCCATGAGACCTAGGAGATTGAGGTAACTCTCCTATTACAAAGGCACTCTTCTTCATTTTGTAATCCCCACACCCATTGTCTTGGATAATGGCCTTGATATCAGATATGTCTATAATGGAGGGTGTCTTTGTCTCATAAGTGGAGGTGAGGGTAGATGGGTCTATATATGGAGATGTGGGTCCTTCATCATTCTTTGGGGCCTCAGGGATCTTGTAGTACTTGGCTTCCAAATTATTGCAATAATAAAATGGTTCAAGATCTCTATGGACTGTGACCTCTTGATTTTGAGAAGTAAAATTGACACATTGATGGAAGGTGGATGCGATAGTTTGCATCTCATGAATCCATGGGCACCCCAGGAGGATATTGTAAGGTAATTCCAGGTCAAGGACTTGGAATGTGGTTTCCATGATGGCTGGCCTTACTTCAATAAGGAGTTGAATGGTGCCTTGAGACACTCATTCTTGATCATCATATGCCCTGATAGTAATACCCTTACCTTTTTCAATGACATCTTGAAGGAATCCCAAGCTCTTTATTAGCTTGAGAGTACAAATATTTAACCTTACACCTCCATCTACCAAGATTCTTTTGACTTTATTTTTATGGACTAAGACTTCAAGATGGAGTGCACGATTATGAGATGATTGAGTTGGGAAGGATTGATCAGAAAATTTTAGGAGATGTGGTATGGTGATATGTCTAACCATAGCTTGGAACTAGTATGAGTCAAAATCCATTGGGATGGAGGATGTGGCCAATGCTTCCTCTAGGATTGTCCTATGTGCAGGTGAGATTTTCAATAATTTCATGATGGAGATTTGGGCAGGGGTTCTTTTCAACTAATGCAAGACATTATAACCATTAGGAATTAACTTTGGATTGGTAGCATATGCTTTGGGTGCTTGGGATGGTCTTGGAATGGTAAATTTGTCACCATGTGTTGTGACACCATAGTTAGCTTAGGATCCTTTGATACTGACAATAGTAACCCATCATCTAAGGGTGTAACAACATCTAAGGATGTAATCACATGGTCATAAACATGGTTCACATTATTAGATGTTGACTTACCATTGTTGTTTCCTTTATTGTGATTTGAAATTGGATTTGTGTATATCTTTAGATCTTGTAATGCAGCCACAGTAGGAAGGTCCTCAAGGAGAACAATTTGGACCATGGAAAAAGAGTAACAAAAAGAAAGAAATACAAACTATGTAGGAAAATGTAGATTCAAATATTCTTATTAATAGAAATCTTAGTTACAATTGTCCGGAAACATCTGGGCTTATAGATTCAGCTCATAGGCTTGATACAACATGCTCAAAAATACAACATTCCAATATGCTTCTATATGCGAGCAAAGTCTTACAATTTAGATCAATCTTTATCTACTTGATCACTACTACTTGACTATTGCTTGATCACTGCCTTTCAAATGATCGATTACAAGCTTTATAGCATATCCACAACAAAGGAAACATCTGCATCAGCCAAAGATCATCACATTACCAAAGGAGGGAAAATTTAATGTGTGTAAGAGTAAGTCAGCCACAAATTTGAATTAATCTACAACAGGTGCATAGAATGAAGTGTGGACCCATAATGAAGGTCGGGGACAGTCCATAGAAAAATTAAAACCACACCGTTAAGATCTACAATTCATGGGGATGATCCAAAATGATCGAACTAGCTAGAAAGTTTGAAATCATTCTAGTATGGGTTCAAGAAAATGCCACTAAATCTGAAAGCAATAACTTGCCAAAAAAAGATCCAATCATGCTCAAATCTTGGAACAAGGAAAATGAACATGTCCATGATATACACAAAGAAATGCAAGGTTTGGTGAGCAAAGATGATGAATCCACCAACATGAACTGAGAAAGAACAAAACAAGAATAGAAAAACTGAAGAAAAAAAAATTGGTTGATGGAAGATTGCCAAGAACCAAGGATGCTCCTGCATCAGACATCTGGGGTTGATTGAAAAGTGAGTCCCTCACTTTTCTAGGGCCAAATGAAAACCAAAATGGTCTACCTCAGCTTGAGAAATCTAAGAAGAATCCTCAATTGGTTTGTCTTTCCATTTCATAAGATAATCTTTGTATTGTCTTCCATGAGTCTTCCTCCCATCTCTAACATCCAAGATCTCTTCAATCTCATCTAATTGTTGTTTAGGAAACTGATCCTCCAATCTTGCTTAGTTTTCCTTATTGGAATTTACTTCATGATATTGATATAGATCTACAATGTTAAATATAGGTGATATACCCATGCCATCCGGTAACTCCACTTCATATGCATTTCTTGAATCAAATTTCCTCAATATTTTACAAGGTACAAACTTCCTCATCTTCAACTTATTATACGTACCAACTGGAAATATTTCCTTCCTCAAATATACCATCACTTCATCTTTGACTTTGAACTCATTATGTCTCCTCTTCTCATCTTCTCTCTCCTTATACTTCTGGGTCATGTCTTCCAATTGTTGTTTCACTTGAGTATGCAACTTCTTCATTTGTTCTATAAATTCTTCTACTTCTACACTCCTTTTATCTTCCATGTTGATGTCTCTCAACTTCGATATACCTCTAGGGTGAACTCCAGTAACAATCTCAAAAGGTGTCTTTCCTGTACTCCTGTATACTGAATTATTGTAAGAAAACTCTGCTTGGGAAAGGACTAAGTCCCAACTTCTGGTCTTCTCTCCAACCAAACATCTCAAAAAATTCCCTAAACTCCTATTTACTACCTCTGTTTGTGGGTGAAAAGTAGAACTAAACTTCAAATTTGTCTTCAACTTCTTCCAAAGTGTCCTCCAAAAGTAACCAACAAACTTTACATCACTATCTAAAATAATATTCTTAGGTAACCCACCCAATCAAACCACTTCTCTGAAAAAAATCTACTACATGTACTACATCTGTTGTCTTCTTACAAGGTATAAAATGTGCCATCTTAGAAAATATATCTACTACCACAAATACAAAATCATTACCACTTTGTGTCTTCACAAAACCTAGTATGAAATCCATGTTGATATCTTCCCAAGGTCTCTCCGGAACTTTCAAAGGCTTATACAATCCAACATTCTAACTACCCCCTTTTGCAACTTGAAAAACTCTACAACTTTGCACAAATATTCTGACATCCTTATGAACCTGCGGAAAAAAATAATTCTCACTCACCAATGCTGCTATCTTTTCAATCCCAAAATGTCTTGCTAATCCTCCACTATGCTTCTCCTTCACCAAATTATCCCTCATTGAACTTTGAGGTATGCACAACCGATTACCTCTGAACAACATATCCTCTTGAATGAAATAATATAGCCACTAACTTCTATCCTCTTAAACAAGTTCTTTACAAGCTTTCTAAGGTCCTGCAAAATCCAGGTCTCCCTCATACAAGTTCTTCAACTCATCAAAGCCTAATACCTCCACTCTCATCTCTATTAGTAAATTCCTTCTCCTACTCAAAGCATCAGCAACTCTATTTGAATTTCCACTCCTATATTTCAAAACAAAATTATAACTCTACAAGAATTCTACCCATCTCATTTGTCTTTGATTCAACTTACCCTGACTATTCAAATATTGTAATGTTTGATGATCCATATACAACAAAAATTCCTTAGGCAACAAATAATGTATCCACTTCTTCAAGGCTTGAACTATGGCATAAAACTCTTGATCATACATTGAATATCTTCTCCTAGCATCATTCAATTTCTAACTAAAATAAGCTACAGGTCTTCCTTCTTGACTCAAGACTACTCCAATTGCATCACAGTCTACTTGAAATACCTTATTGAAATCTGGTAAACCCAACATAGGTTGCTCAATCACCTTATGTTTCAACAATTCAAAACTCTTGTTTGCTCTAGTTTTCCATCTAAAATCCTTCTTATCTCCCTCCATTTCCTCTATCATAGGACTACAAATAGAACTGAAATTCCTAATGAATTTCCGATAGAAACTAGCCAATCCATGAAATGATGTTACCTCCCCAACATTTTCTGGTGTAGGGCACTCAATGATTGCTCTTAATTTCTCAGAATCCATCTTCAATCCATCCATAGATATTATAAAACCTAGATATACTAATTCTTCCTTCATTAAAATACACTTCTTAATTTTTATCAACAACTGCTCCTCTCTCAACCTCTGTAAAAATTTTCTTACATGCAACAAATGTTCCTCTCTGCTCTTACTGAAAATCAAGATGTCATCCAAATACATGATCACAAACTTACCCAAGAATTTCTTAAATACCTCATTTATCAACCTCATGAAAGTACTCAGTGCATTTTTCAACCCAAAAGGCATCACCAACCACTCATACAATCCTTCATTTTTCTTGAATGTTGTCTTCCACTCATCCCCTTCTCCTATTATGATCTGATGATATCCACTTTTCAATTCTATATTCATAAAGTATTTATCCCCACTTAAACAATCCATAATGTCATCCATCCCAGGCAAAGGTAATGTATACCTCACCATGATCTTGTTTATGGCTCTAGAATCTGTACACATTCTCCACTCTCCATCCTTCTTAGGTGCTAACACAACAAGTAATACACATGGACTTAAGCTTTCTCTGATCAAACCCTTCCTCAACAACTCTTTCACTTGTCTATTCAACTCCTCATTCTCTATTGGTGTCATCCGATGTGCTTCTTTATTAGACAAACTAGCTCTAGAAATTAGATCCATACAATGACTAATACTTCTCACATGTGGCAATCCATCAGGTACATTATCTGAAATCATCTACTCATATGCTATCAACAACTCCTTTATCTCTTTTGGGTGTTCTTCCACATGCTTCAAGTCTTCAGCCTTCCTAGGAACTAAGGCATAACAAGCATTCTCATGTCTCAATCCATCAAGGAATCTTCTTTTTTCAACCAAACAAACCCTAGCATTCATACAAACCTCAACTTTAGGAACATTTTCCAATGGTAACAAAATTGGCTTCATCCCATTAGCAACAATGGTGTATATATTCTTCTTTCCATCATCAATAGCCTATCTATCATACTTTCAAGGCCTTCCCAACAAAACATGGCATATATCCATAGGCATGATATCACACAAAACTTCATCATGGTAATTTCCTATATTTAATTTCACCAAACATTGTTCACTTACTAGTATCTTATGCTCATCTTGAATCTGAGCAATCTGATAGGGCTTTAGGTTTTTCAACCTTTCCAACCCCAATTTAGTCACCATCTCTTTAGAAACTAAGTTCTCATAACTTCCACTATCAACAATCACCTTACAACATTTACCATTCACCTTGCATATTGTCTGAAATAGACTCTTTCTCTACAATGGTTCCTTTTCCAACTCACTTTGATATAGTACTCTTCTATTCACCAATACTTCTCCTTCTTCTGGTCAATTAGGTGATCCAGCATGATCCTCTTCTACGAATTTTGTTCTTCTATTGTTCTCTATCTTTCTTCTTGTCACTTCTTGATTACATTCAAATGCTCTATGTCCTTCTCTACCACACTTAAAACAAGTTCCCTTGAATATTCTTTTCTCATGTCCTCTATCATCTCTTCTATAACCTTCATTCTAGTAAGCACCATAACCTCCTCTTTTGTAAGAGTTTCCATCACCTCTATGGTATGAATTTTCATTTTTATTGACCCCCTTATCCTTATTCGGATTTGAAAAGGGTCCTCTTCCTCCTCCAGCAAAAGTTCTTCCTCTTTGAAATATTCCACCTCTTCCTCTCTGTCTCTGCTCATGTCTTTTGTTCAACTTCTCTTCTACTTTTAAGGCACACTGATATGCTTCCTCCACACTCACCAACTTGATCAAACTAATTTCAACCAATATAGACAAACTTAAACCATTCACATATCTAGCTACTTGTTCAATGTCATCCTTTGGATGTCCAGATATAATATTCAACTTATAGAATTCCTTAGTATAATCCATCACACTTGATTCTTTCTTCTTCAAATTTTGCAACTTCTGGAACAAATTGTTCTAATAATCTACAAGCATAAACTTTGTCTTCAACTTATTCACCATCCGATCTTGAGATTTTATCTTTTCTTTTCCTCTTCTTTTCCTCTTCTTTTCCTATCTATCTGCAAATGTTCCCACCAAAGGGATGCATGTCCTCTCAACTTTGTAAAAGAATATTTCACCTTCTTATCTTTAGTGGTGCCTTTAAATTCAAAATATTTTTCCATCTTTGTAATCCAATCAAGCAATTCTTCTGAATCTAACTTACCATTGTAATATTGTGGATTGAAATGTGGTTTGGTATTCACTCTAGTTAGGGCTCTTATGAACCTCTCTTCTCCCTAATCTAAGCCAGGTTTCTCTTCTCTTCCTCTTTCATCCTAAACTTCTACCTCCTCATCACTCACATCATCAACTGGTTGACCTCTCCTCTAGGCCATTTCAACTACATCTAATCTAGCAACAATTCCTCTTAGCATCTCCATCATAGCTTGGTCTACATTTATGTGTGCTCCATTCCCTCTAACATTTCTCCTTCCCACAATCTTTACACGAGTCCTCTATAGCTGGAGGTTAGATCTTCTAGGACTCTGTGAATTCTAACGACCTCACATGAATTGAATCTCACTCTGATACCAATCTAATGCAGCCATAGTAGGAGGGTCCTCAAGGAGAAAAATCTAGACCATGCAACAAGAGTAACACAATGAAAGCAACAGAGACTATTGAAGAGAATGTAGATGCAAATATTCTTATTAATATAAATCTTAGTTACAATTGGCTAGCAACATTCGGGCTTACAGATTCGGCTCACAAGCCTAATACAACATGCTTAGAAATACAAGATTATAATATTCTCCTATATGCGAGCAAAGTCTTACAATTCAGATCAATCTTTATCTACTTGATCACTACTCCTTGGCTAATACTTGATCACTGCCTTTCAAATGATTAGTTACAAGCTTGATAGCATATTCACAACTCAGGAAACATTTGTGTAGGCCAAAGATCATCACATTACCCAAGGAGGGAAAATGTAACGTGTGTAAGAGTAGGTTGGCCACAAATTTGAATTACTCTACAACAGGTACATAGAATGAAGTGTGGACCCATAACGAAGGTTGGGGACACTCCACGGAACAATTAAAACCACACCATTAATATTTTCAAGTCACAAGGACAATCCACAATGATTGAACTAGTCGAAAAGTTTGAAATCATTCTAGTATTAGTTCAAGAAACTTCCACTAAATTTGGAAGCGATAACTTGCCGGAAAAAGATCCAATCACGCTCAAATCTTAGAACAAGGAAAATGAACATGTCCATGATGTACACAAAGATCCATAGGGTCTGGTGAGAAAATATGATGAATCTTCCAACATGAATTGAGAAAGAACAAAAAAAGAAAAAAGAAAAAAATATTTCTGGTTGATGCAAGATTGCTAAGAACCAAGGATGCTCCTGCATCATCTTGATTTCTTGTGGGTTGTTCGATGGTTACGGTTTTGTCATCAATGAGGTCCTGAATCATATTTTTGAGTCACATGCAACTAGCTGCCATGTGTTTCTTTATCTTGTGGAAATCATAGAGTTTATTTTCATTATACCATGGTGGTTTAACTTGAGGCTCTTGATAATTGTCATAAACAAGGATCTTGATGAGACTTTTCTAGACTAGCTGTTGCATAATAGATTTAATTGGTTCCGCGAGTAGTTTGTATTTCTATTTAGGGGGATAATTCCTTGGGGGTGGTCCCCCTTGATTGTTTAAGTTATTGACCACTTGATTGTTGGGTTGTTGTGATGATGTGTCAGCTTGTGTGTTGTTTTGGTTGTTGATTGGTGGTTGTTGATATGATTGCATTTTTTTCCTTGAGGCATTGATAACAACTTTGGCATCAACAACACCATCGCTAGTAACATTTTTTTTCTTTTCCCATGTGTGAGGTTTTTGTTGTAACTAGTTGATGGATGATTGTCTTGATAATTAAGTGTCCCCCCTTGTGTGATAAGGGCTCTTTCAATGTTGAGCACCTTGGGAATCAATAGGTCATATGTGGTGATGCATTACATTTTTCAGATGCAAGGACAAGGTTCCTTCGAGATTGGTGATGATTGTACAGATTTGTTGTTCTTTAGGCATAGTCCACTTTCTCTTGTTGGCCTTAGATCACTATCATTGCAAGAAGGATGTGAATGTTACCCCTTGGGTTGTTTTAGAGTGGATAGTTCTTCTAGAAACATGTGCATGCCTATGTTGAATGAGTAGAACTTTCTGTATGACTCCACAATTTCTTGGAACTTTTTGATTCTGGGAGGAAGACGAGAGAACCATTCCATTGCTGGTCTAGCCAAACTCTAAGGGAATAGTCACATTAGATAAGTGTATTCATATTCAATTTCCATACAATGAACATGAAATTCACTGATGTGATCTTCAAGGTTACTAGTCCCACAATATTTTTCAAATTTAGGTATCTCGAACCCTTTTGGGAATGGAACCATCACAATTCTTCTATCAAAAGGATAATGGGAAAAATTCCCTTGGGGTTTTGTTTTTTTTCTGGATTGTAGTTCTAGCACTTTTTGTGAGAGAAATTTGATTTATGTGGACACATCATTTTGCGGATCAAGTGGTGGGATGAATTTGTTTTGGGGTGGTTTGATCCCTTGAGTGATGAGTGGGGTATTTTGGGTGTTCATGGGAGGTTGTTGCAAGATTTTTTTTGCGATCAATGCTTGTTGGTATGCCTACAATTTTTATTGTGCCAACAACGCTTGTTGGTCTTGCTATTGTTGTGCCAACAATGCTTGTTGTTGGGCTAGTAGCTGAGCTACTTCTAGTTTCACTTGGTATTGTTGCAAAGCTTTCTAATAGGCTTGCTATTGGAATTCTTGTTGTTGTGCTTGTTATTGTGCTTGTGCCTGAGCTTTCTTGGCTTGATATTGAGCTTGTGCCTGAGCTTGAGCTTGTTGGGCAGCTTGTGCAGCTTGGGCAGCTTGTTGTGCTTGTTGTGCACCTTGTTGTGCCTATACTTTTTGTGTGGCTTATTGTGCCTGAAACTACTGGAATGATTTTTGATAGGCTTGCTTGGAAGCTTGCAATGTGATGTTGTATTGATTTTCCATTTTTGGTTTTGGTGGTGGAAGTGGAGGATTCAAAATGGTGTGAGATGTTGTGATGAGAGTTTTCTAAGATGGTTGTTGATGTGTCATTTGGGTGATGATAAGGGGTTGTGTGGTAGATGGTGCGGTTGATATGCTTGGTCCTTGGGAGACCACATTTATAGATGGTGCGACAATTGATTGCTTTGTTTGGATTCGTAATACCTAGTGTTGCAATATTGGTGGCATGCTAGGAGGATTTGGTATGTTCATTTGATTCATGACCAGAGGATTGTTTTGATTTATTTGATTGAGGATTGCTAAAGGGGGCTTCCCTAAACCAAGGATTGGTGTGGATGTCAATGGTAGAGAGGGAAATGGTGGAAAGATGGGTGGTGTGCTTCCTTGAGAAAGTGATGATGAGGGATCAAAGATTCCCCCTTTTCCTTGTGAAGTCATGGAGATAGAGACTTGTGTGTCAAGGGAATACATCAGTGATACGACGAAAGTGGATGGATTGTTTGTGTCATGAAATATGAGTGGAATGTATGGATGTTTTGGATTTTGAGGAATGGTATTTGGTAGATCCAAGATGGTATTTTCATCTAAGTATTGGTTATGTAAAAGGGGATGTTTTTTAAGAGCGTGAAGCAATGAACTTCCCTTGGTAACCACGGGTTACTTGGAGCATGAGATCAGGTTAGTTGTGGGATGGGTTGAATGATGTTTTGGAAGGAAAGTGTGAATGATTCTGGTGGCATAAGAGGTTTCTCCACAATACTACTTACATCATAATCAGAATGGAGTTTATCCCCTTCCTTTTCTAATTCTAACATGTATTGTGAAGGATTAAGTCTCATCATTGTGTTGACAATTTTGTGATTTTTAGGATTTTGGACCATTTATATGATTTCATCTTGAGTCATTACTAGAACATTTTTGGTGATATCCTCCACTTGGCAACCTCACTCTTGAAGATCTTGTGGTGGTTGAGGAAGGTTGACTGGGAGATTGCTAGACCCAATGGGGTTGATTTCAAGTGTAGTTTGACTCAAGTCACTTGAAGTGGATGTTTCTTTGTTTTCTTCCATGTTTTTTTTGTGTTGAGATCTAGTTTGGACCATAAAATAAGGATCAAATTTAAGGATCAAAGGATGGTGATGAGATAATGAAAGATGGGTGATTGTGAATGATTGAACTTGTAAGACACCTTGGAGGGATACTAGAATTTAGGACTTTTGGATTTTTGACTTTGGATTTGATTTGGATTTGGATTTGATAATGAACTTATAAACTCCAAGATGTTAGATGTTGTCTTGGAATAAAAATTTCGACAAGGTGATAATTTAACTAAGTGTATGAAGAAGGATGCATCCACACACACTTAGTGAAACAAGATGATTTCAATTTTGATTTAGAAGTATTTTCTAAAAGCGTAGTATGAAGGATTTTTTCCATGATTCTAAGAGTTGTTTGTGAGATGGGTTTTGATTGATGTTCGGGGGATAGATGAAAGGGTTGATTTTGATCCTAGGTGAACCTAGAGAGACTTTTGTTTACAAGACCTAGGTATTGAAGAACATGCTATAATTCCAAGAAATTTTCAACCCTACAAAGTGATATACTCAAAACATTGGAAGAGAGATAGATTTTGACAATAATAGAATGAGTACAAGTTTGGGTTTTCCTTTGATGCACATTTGTAAAAGTTATAGAGAAATCTTTCTCTAACTTGATAAAGCATAGACTGACATTTCTTGATATTTCTTGGATTAAGAAATTTGTGATGATTGATGGACTTTGGTTTTGGTACTTTGATCTTGCGGAAAATCATTTGAACAAACATATGTGTGGGGCTCAATTTGTATTTTATCTTTCCTTAATGGATTCTTTTTACCACAACACTTTCTGGCTTAGCTTTTCAACTATATTTCTATGTCTCAATTTATTTTCATCCCACAAGGTCCATTATGTGGAAATCAAGGAAAGTAAGGCAATAGTTCCCTAATGTTGACTTTAGAGAGAGAAAATTGAGATATAAGCCAAAATATTTAAAATCATCTAAGGATAAATCCCTAGGGACAAGAAATAATACTTTTACTTTTCAAAGGTATTTTCCTCCTCTAAAGGGTTTGAAATTTGATGACATTGTTAAATATTTGTTTTCAAGATTTTGGATCCAAGAAATGTGTTTAACTAACTCAAAGATTGCACAATACTTGGATGGAAAATAAAATATTTGTTGAATTCCCACTTGGATAAATCTAGTTGCGCTTATTCAGAGTGGATGATTAGAAGCTTGACCACACTAGCTCCCCTCCACAACACTCAATTCTACGGGTTAGCTAAGCTTTAGTTCTAATGAATCTCCCATGATGAACTTTTCATCTCTACAAAGAACCGCAAATATGTGGGATGGCTTCGAAGGTCCGACCTCCTGACGCCAACAAATATTGGGGTTTTGCATTCTAAACAAAGGTTAATAGTAAGGGCATCCAATTTAGGGGGTGCAATGATAAACTCCTTGTGAGAGATCTCCCAACCCTTAGAACAAGGGCTTTACACATCATAAAGACATTGGGGGAGATTTATCATGCACTGCTTCCCATTGTTTATGATTTAAATGTAACCACAAATTTATATAGTGGTTTGGAAGAGCTTGGCTTATGCTCATTACTGCTTGGGTTGTTCACTTGGGGTGAGTAAATTTTCTCACCAAGGAAAGCAATCTAATGGCGAACAATAGTGAGTAAGTACATCCATATTTCAATCAATATTTGTTTGTGTGAACAAAGAGAGAACACACACAATTCCCTTTCTCACACTAGCAAGCTTTGTTCAATTTTAGAAACCCAAATTTGAAATGTGGAGGAAATCTTTTGGACAACCTAATATCACCAAAATGATTTTGATTCTCAAGATTGTCGTGATGTGTGAGATAAGTGCATATGCATTTGGATGGTATTAGTTTGTAAACAAGACTACAAAACAAGATAAACACAAGTTCATTTTAAATCCTTGAAGACAATAGTGAGTTCTTTTTAAAGCACCAAACTTGAGTGTGAAATTGATTGTTTAGTTTTAACCAAATCCAAAAACTAGTGAGTATCTAATGTTTTTTTAACCAACTTTGAGGAAAAGAAATATTTTATATGTTATTTTTAGAACCCAAAAAAAATGTAGTTAAGTTATAAAGTTGAAAATAATAATATCCAAAGATGGGATTATAAATCTCCCCAAAGTGTTAAAGAACACTTTTTTACAATTATGAAAAAGAAAGTGCCATAGGAAGCTCTTCTTGTTTCCTCCTCGTCTTTGTCACCTCAACCTGCAAAAGTTGGTTAGCCTACAAACAATAGAGCCACAAAATAGGTCAATGGTCCAAAGAAATCAAAAGCATGAGGCACATGCCAACATAAATTTAAAATTTGACTTTTTACCTTGAACCAGTGTCGCTTCCCACAAAGGCATCGCTATTTAAAGTTTCCAGCATCGCTCTGCTAAAACATTATCACTTTGTGGAGAAAATAGAGACCGCATTTGCATCAGAATATTCACCAATGTCACCCTTTGGAGATTGATAGATCTGGCCCCAGGAAAATCACTACAATGTTGCCCTTTGGATGTAGAGGTAGTGTCGCTATATAGCGACGTTGAAGCGACAACGTCGTTGTTTGTCTCCTTAGCATCGTTGTGTCCTAGAAAAGCAGAAAAGAGAAAAAACCACATAAATGGCCAAACAAATGTGTTAATTTTGAGATTTTTTCCCTCCTTCTAGCACCAAAATGTGAATGATTTGTCTAGACCTACTCAAACATGAACAAACACTAAAACATTAGTCCTTAAACAAGTGTAAACAAGCATTCCCTATGAAATTAATTTGAACAAAAGAACATAAAAATAAAGTAAAATACCAAATAAATAAATATTGAAATACTATTCTAATGCTCAAACTAGCATCCCATAGGGGAATTGGTACTTCTTTGATATGGAAAGAAGCCCTTTCCTAATACCTTGATAAGCTTGATGATGGATGTGTGATTCTTGATGCAAAATTTCAATAACCTAGCTATGGATGATGAAATTATATGCTAACTTGGATGAAATTGTGGATGAAATCATGGATGCTTTGACCTCAGATGACTATAATAAATTTGCATGAAATTGTGTCCCCCAAATCAATAGATAAGGCATCTATTTATAAGGAAGAAGGATTGAAGACTGAAGAATGGGGAGAATGTGGGATTAAAAAAGGGACCAATGGCATTGTGCCACTTGTCAACATGCTAATGAAGGGAGGTGGAGCACATTTTGAACAATGTTCATATTAAATGCATGTAGTTGAGATTTGAAAGCCAAGAGGTGGCTTGTGTAAGAGGAAGTGTAAGAGCCTTCAATGAAAAGGTGGAGGACAAAATTCCTTTGGGAGGGAAAATTAAAATGTGTAGAATATTCCAAGAAAATGCCATATTTGAATGAAAATAGGGTAATTTTGAATCAAATAAATTGATTTATATGTGCAACTTGGCTAGGTTGACTTACTCAAGGGTGGAGTTTAGAAGCTAGAGGAATGGGGGATTAGTGTTAGGAGATAATTAATATAGGATTAATTAACTTAGCTGAAATTAGTTTGATTGTGACATTTAATTTAAACATTTGAGTTTTTTTAAATCAAATGAGAGGGTATTGGGAAATTATTGTTTTAATTAAATATATTGATTTATTTAATTAAAGTATATGACATTAGAATTTTAATTAAATAAAATTGATTTATTTAATTAAAGGAAGAACATTAGGATCTTGATGAAATAATCTGATAAAGTATATTATATGATTAAGGAGAAAATTTTGATGAATTTAATTAATTAAATAAAGATTATTCAATTAATTTGTTAGTGAAGAAATGATTAAGGAAGAATGGGTGTTAGTTAATCAAAATCAAGTGCATGATATCGATCAAAATATTTTGAGTGTCTATAGAATCCTACCAGATTTGCATACGTACTGAGAGGGAAACATGCTAGCAGATTGCTTTGCTAATTTGGGGTGTGATAAGGAGGAGATATGCATAAAGGAAGATGACAAAAAGATAAAAGATCAACCAATTTTAGCATAAATAATAAGAAAAGAATTAGATATTGAAACTAATTTTTAAGAAAGGGTTTGAATGTGCTTAAATTAAGAGTATTATTTGTTGAGTAATCATAAAAAAATGTATATCTGTTTACTCATTCATCATTTTTAATGGCAGTTGTATGTATTAATATTTGAGAATAGAAAGGAGGGTGATTTGATAGTTGCAAAGAGTGTGATTTGATGTGCCAAATGTGTAAATGTCAGAAAATTTTGAGTCCCAAGGGAGTTTGGTATAGCTTTTAATTTGATTCCAATCATAGGAACTCCTATCAAGGAAAAGTGGATTGCTTCAAGTAAGCAAAGCGATAATGTTTTAAATGCTAATATCTATTTTATGTGTTTGCAGGGCAACAATTGTACAAAAAATTCAGCCTAATGATTTTCTTTCATTAATTCTTTAGAAAGGTGATGATTTCTTTGGAAGGAGCTAAACATAAGCCAATGTAGATAAATGATGTGGTGATATACATGTGTTGAGTCATCTGCTTTATGCATGTGAAGACATTGTTAAATTTGTTTCTTAGTAAAACATTTATTCACCAAAATTTGCAGAGTGTTTCATGACTAGTGATTTGCATCAAGCACCTTCCTTGGAGGAGGGCAGTGAAATTAATTATAATTGGAAAGCTTCTAGAGTGTGTAGAAGGGAAACCATGGAATATTTGTCACACAACTATAGGGTGTGGTTTCCTATTCTTGAATGAGAATTTCCATTTTTTGATTCTATTAAAGATGCAGAGCTCGATTAGGCTTTCAAGTCACATTGTTTCCAATTTTGCAAAGTGTAAGAGGGTATTGGGGGATGAAATATTATTACCCCATGCAAGAAGATGTGTCTTCCCATTGCAGTTGGTATCCATATTTCTCTCAAACACTTTTGGTTTAGTTTAGTCGCTTCCAATGTTGTAACTAATTTCCCATAAGGTGGTAAGGGAAGTGTTTTTGCTAGAAAATGGACTACTGATGACAGTGAAAGCCTATGAATTGTGGAAGGGTCAAGCCCAAGTCGGTGACTTATTCTCGTGACATTTCCTTCTAAGCGGTAATGTTTACATTTCCATTTTGGATGCAATTAAAAACATTTTGGAAATATAGAGTTTTAGGTATCTGTAGTTAGCCTTGGATAGACATGGCGGGGTGGTGGGAGAGGACATGGAAAATTTGATAAAGAGAAGGTCCAGTGCAATGTTGGCCCTCATTTCTCATGAGTATCAAGAGCTATTAATTGAACACCTTGTCCCAACAATTCAAGAGTTTCAAGGTGTAATGGGTGTTCATTTTACTCCAGTCAACCATGGTTTTTAGTTAAGGCACAATCCACACAATACTATCTCCTCTCTTCATCCTCAGCATGGGGGTCTTCCAAACCTAAATGCTCCATTTCTAGGGCAAGACAATGAATAAGGTCTCCATGAGTAGCAGTGGGAGAACAAAACTCAAGTTGATGGCATGGAGGAATAAGGGTTGGGTGCCTATAATTTTTTTTAGAAAATAGCTGCAAAGTGGGATTAGTGAATACTTAGAACTTTTTTGTAAATGTTTATATGAAAATTTTATCAAGTTGATAGTTTTCTAAATCTGTGATTTTGATGGGATAATCATAGCTGAAATTTACAATGTAAGGGCAAAGGGTAGATTTGTAGACATTTAGTGATAATTTTTTGATATTTTCAATATCAACATATTGTAAAATCTAGCTAATAAGATCCTAATGATCATATTTTGTAATATTCTACTTTAATATTAATATAAATATAGAGGATATTGCCTTTCATCTAAAAAAAAAGGAAAAATGAATTTAACTTGTCGAGAGGTTTTGTAATGCATATTATTTGCATGCAAGAAAAGAAACTGAGAGATGATGAGCTATAAGTGGAGTTGAAAAAATGAAACCAAAGATTCTTGACCTTAAGAATTCCATGGAACACATACAATTGGAAATAGGTTCAATAAGGAAAAGGAAAAATGAATTTGTAACTTGTCAAGAGGTTTTGTACATTGCATATGAATTTTCATGCAAGCCAAGAAAGTGAGAGATGATGCTATAAGTGGAGTTGAACAAATGAATCCAAAAATTCTTGAACTCAATAATTACATGGAACAAATACAATTGGAAAAAGATTCAATAAGGAAAAGGAAAAATGAATTTTTAACTTGTAAAGAGGTTTCTCATTGCATATGAGTTTACATGCAAGCAAAGAAAGTGAGAGATGATGTTATAAGTGTGTTGCAAGGATGAGAAAAATTGGTGGTGTTGTCATTAATGTTGTCATTGATCTCAAAAAAGTTTAGTATGTTGCAGATGTGTTTAAATGATGAGTTTCCAAATGCTTTTGAGAAAATTAATAAAGAGTGATGTCAGAGTTATGTGTGTTCAAAATGTGCTTCGGTATGTGCTCCATGTCTCTTCTGTGTTGATCCTATGCTCATGCAAATTTGAAGATTTGTTATTGGTGATATCTCCTGATAATTAGCTTCTAGTTTGATGGTATGTGAAAGTTGTGTGCACCAGTGTGTGAACTATTCTGGAAGAGTTGGTTTTGTATGGACTGGGAGAAATGTTTATGCTCCGCGTTCCTTTTCTGTTTTGTTTTTCATCTTGTGGATTTGGAATATGTCATGTAATGGTGTTCTCTACATTCTGGAAAAAAGATATTTGTGGTTTGGCGATTGAAAAGTTGAGTTTCAGAGTTGTTGTATGTTTTTCCACAGTTCGAATGGTCTATTGGAAGGAATTCTATGTTTGAAGGTTGTCACACTTGCTGCAAATTTATTTGAAGGAACTTGAGAGCCGTTCTCATGCATAATAAAGCATGTTACATTGTTTATGTGTTATCTTCTTGTTGGAAAGCATGTGCTTCAATGTTCATTTGTGTTTTCATTAGGCTTGGCTAACCTGGTGTTTACAATTCATATAAAGAATTAAAATTTAATTAAGGAAGCATGTGGTTGATCTGAGACATTATTTTTTGATCTTGGTTAAGTGGTTAATTGGTCCACTCTCATTCCTTTCCACCGCGAGAATTCTGAGTTTTTGACCCAATTTGAATTTATGAAATAAAGCATATGTGGCCAACCTTGGAGAAAATTTCTAAGGTTGAAGATGGTATAAATGCAAGTCAAGTTGCAAAGGATTGTATGATGAAAAGTAACAAAGTAAGCTACAAATTAAAAGAGTAGAAGTGTGTGAAAGTGAGTTGAGGCAACAATAGTTCATTGTGTTAGATTCTTGAAAGCAATGAGCTAAAGGTTTCTGCAATCTTTTGATCAATGTTGCGGATGTGTGTAAATTATTGTGGTGGATATTTTTTTTTCTTTTGTATCAATTGTTGGTGTAATTAATTATTTAATTACACTTGAATAAGTTTACTTAGGTAATATTTTATTTCCTAGGTTATAATTGTCATCCTTATCTTGTTGAGCTATCTTGTTGCTCAAGATAAGATTAGGGTTTTGCATACATTTATTTTATAAAGAAAATAATCTCATATAATTAATGAATTCCTAAATAATATTGTTTGCACATCTTTATACAATAGCTTTGATTTTTATGATTTTCTCTTCTGTGGAAGGTTTTTTGGTTTACATGTCTAATCTTGGTTTCTAACATGGTATCAGAGCCTTGATTTGCAGGCCCTTCTCAAATTTTTGGAGAAAATCAATGCAGAGTTCGTTCAGGATTCCTCGAGGCTATCATGCCTTGAGTATATTCGTGCAACATTTTGGATCAAATCAAGAATCACCATTTGATTTAGGATTGGCTTTCATTTTATTTCTTTTGGTCATCGTTGAAGAGGTTTGCAAGGGTTTCAAGCTTAGTGATTTTTTTGAAGATCTGGGAGTAGCCTATTTTTCTAGGAAATTTTGGGCAAAACGGAAATCGCCATCATGATCAAAGCACCCAAAAACCCTAGAAACGCTTGTTCATTTATCCATTTTGGACATAGTTGATCTCTAAGGAAAAAAAAATTTCTCATACGGCCCCGTACGGGCGTCTGTACATGGATCGAGAAAATTTTGTTTATAGGGCTTGGTAATTTTTTTCTAGTTTTTTTTTGTAAAGAAATTAATAAAATCTTATAAATTTCTTTTGTTCTTTAAAAAAAAAGGACAAAGAAAAAAACTAGCCAATTTATTGGGCATATTTTAAAAGTTGTACATGGTACGAGGTACCCTGCTGCGACAAGGACCTGCACCCTGCGCGGGCTCTATGTACGTCAACGTTTGTAAGCCGATGGAAATATTCTTTCATTGGTAGTAGCTCCCTAAAAACCATGTTAGTAGCTCTCCTTAACCAGTGGACTTCCTTCACCAACCAACCTTATAAAACTGCGAATCCCTCAAATTTAGGCGAATGAAATCTTCAAGATTCCTATGGAATGTTCTGGAACAATACAACATATTCTGACGACCGTCAATTTTTTGCAAGGGGGAATTGTTTTTCCATCACGGCCAGATGCCCATCAAATTTATGCTCATGAATGGATGACGTTAGCATGACACACATGGCTGTATGGCCCTCTTTGCCCCCTCCTAACCTTAGTTCGCCTTCAAGGAGCAGTTTTTTTCTTTTTGGCATAACTTGGGCATACGGTATCGAAATCGGGAAAATGAGATATATTCAAAAAAATTATTCTGAGCACTATCTTGTGGTGTAGTTTATTTTTCAGTTATTTTTTTTTAGCTACATTTATTTTTGTTTGAAGTCAAATGTTCATTTATGGCCTTCGAGCTCATAACTTTTTGCCACGATCTCTAATTTTTTCCTTTTTTGTGGTGTTGGAAAGGTATTGAGGAGCTCTATGTTTTTTCCATGCACTTTTTTCTATATCTATCCTAGGTTGATTGTTATTCCATATTTTTCTCAATGGGTGTTTTAAAAATTACTTGGATGTTTTGGTAGTTGGAAGGTTGAAACTTGAATATATGCACTTAATTTTAGTACCACATCATTTTATTTTTTGTTTATGCACACTAGCATTCTCTCCTTTTACAATGATTAGGGTATTGTAATAAATGAACTAAAATAAAGTTCCATCAGGGGGTTTCTTACATTATAATCTAGTTAGAGTGTGCATGCACTTTGATCTCCATCTTATTTTTGATGACAACTCGCATGGGTTATGTCTGGTTTCTTAGTTTCTTCTAGCCACATCTTTCTCTAGCTTGACACATATCAGATTCATCGGTTCACACTTTAGATTGGGAGCCCATAGTTCTTGATCCACATTGGTTCAGATCCATCTTAGTTTGAGGGCCATGTTTTTATGGTTAATGTTCCAGAGTCTTTATGGTACTTGTTCCCATGGAAGAGTTTTAGTCTTAGTTTGGCATTAGCATCGAGATACACAATTTCTAGATTATGTCATCATTCCATCTATTGTTGCTTCACAGATTCCAAGGTTGTTCCAATTTGTGAGTTTTCCAGTGTTCTGTGGCATTAGGTTTGTTGTTGCACTATTATGATTTGGCCTGAGTCCTTCAGTGACTCTCATTTGGTTTTTTTGTAAACAAAGGTATCTTTCCTTGCTTGTTGGATTGTGGTTCCAATGTTACTCCATAGTGTTCTTCCAGTGCTTCTTTTTAGTAGTAATCTCATTGTATGGGGGTTTTGTCCCACTAGGTTTCCTTCTCTACCTCATTATTGCATTTGTACATGGGTACCTGATCAAGCCCTTGTTGTCGAGACCCATTCATGCTTTTTTTCATTCATCTTAGTTTTAGGTGCATGCTTTTTTAGTCTCCCTAAGTTGCACTTATGGGGGGGTGTTGGTGTAATTAATTATTTAATTACACTTGAATATGTTTACTTAGGTAATATTTTAATTCCTAGGTTATAATTGTCATCCATATCTTGCTAAGCTATCTTTTTGCTCAAGATAAGATTAGGGTTATGCATACATTGCTTTTATAAAACAAACCATCTCATGTAATTTATGAATTCTTAAATAATATTATTTGCACATGTTTATGCAATAGCTTTGTTTTTTATGATTTTCTCTTCTATGGAAGGTTTTTTGGTTTGCATGTTTGATCTTGGTTTCTAACATCAATAGGTAGTGAGTCTCCCTATTGGACAATGAGTCCCTTTTGTAGGTAGTGAACCTTTGTATCTAGACAGTGAGTTGTCTTCTAGGCAGTGAGCCCTTGGCAGTGAGCTTTTGTGTTCGATTTTGCTATCACTTTATATTGTGAGTTAATCCTCACCATGGTTTTTCCCTCATTGGGTTTTCCACGTAAAATCTAGTGTTCATTGTGTTGATTTTAGTTTTTATTATCTACATTTCATGTTCATACTTAATAATAGAACAGTGTGGCTGTGAAATTGATAAGTTTTGAAGTTTTGAGTTTAATTTGGTGACAACTGATTCACTCCCCTCTCAATTATCCTATTCTCTTTTAATAATTGGTATTAGAGCTTTGGTTCCTTGGTGTAGAGATTAACCACTTAAGGAATATCCGATGTTACATAAGTTTCCAATCCCTATGTTTGATGGATCTGATTACAGTGATTGGAAAGTGCAAATGAGAGGATACATTATTTCTCTTGGTTACAAGACCTGGAAGGTTATTGAGGAAAATTATGTTGCTCCGACCAGTGGTCTTACCACTATAGATGAGGTTTTTTCTTATGAGGAGAATGGGAAGGAGAGGTATCCTATTTTCAGTGCTCTGTCTAAAACTGAGCGAACTAAGGTTCTTTCTTTGGGAACTACTTATGAAGTTTGGAAGAAGTTGGAAGATCTTTATGAAGGAAATGATAGAGTGAAATTGACAAAGAATCAGATGAGAAAGGAAAAATATGAGAATCTGAAAATGTAAGAAGGTGAAGATTTTGTAAGCTATTTGCAGAGGGTTGAACTTGCAACAAATGATGTTAGGAATCAAAGGGGAAATTTGGCATATGAAGATATAATTGACAAGATCATAATAACCCTTCCTAAGTGTTACAGTGACAAGATCTTAGTTATTGAAGAGATGTATGATCCTAAGAAGTACATTAATGATGCAGGAGCATCCAGTGGTGTAAGGACAATCTTGCATCACCCAAAAATAGTTAAATTTCAAGTTTCTCAGTTTTAAGATGTTTTTACATTTTTTGATACCCTTTTTTTCATAATGAAATTCCTAATTTATGGTTTTTATTTTCTATTCCTGGGTTGAAAGATATTGCAGCTTTAGTTTCCCAAATTTTCACCTGAAAATCTTACGAGTTAGATTTGAGGCACTTAGATTTCTTGGATCGGCCCCAAAACTTTTTGAAATTGATGTAGCAGATTTCAAGCGCATTTTTGACTTTAAGACCTTTCCAACAGTTCAAACGGTTTGCGAATCAGAGTCCCGGATCAAAAGTTATGGCCCCAGAAAATTGGTGCACTTTCTTGAAGATACAATTGCAAATGTTCTTTTGAAATTTGAACTTCAAGTTGTAATTTTACAGTGCCAAACTGCCTAAACTCAAATTTGAATGTTGTTTTGGCTCCAAATTAAAGAGGAGCTCTATTTATGGGTGAGTTTCTAATTTTTGGGTAACTTTTTGGGGACAAGCTCGCATATTGCGAAAGGGTGATTCTGTAGCTTTCTATAACTTGCATGTGGTGTAGAACTTGGGGATTTGAGATCCTCTATATGTAAGAAGCTCCATTTTCTGAATAATAAAATTATTCTCTTGTTTGTGGGTTATTTTATGTGTCTCGGGCTACGCCCTCATCAAGTGGTATCAGAGCTGGTTTTCTTGAATGTGTGGATAGATTGTCGATCATGAGGCAGTTCGTACCAGGACCATGGTTGTGGGTCGAGATAAAGAAATATGCCTCCAAGAGTGATGCCTAGTAGGCTTGGTGGTGCCAGAGGTGGTCAAGGTGACAAAAATGCTAGTGGAAGGGATGCACTGGCAGCCCTCCAAAGACAAATTGATGCGTTACAAGAGCAGTTGAGAAGATGGTTAAACCTGAGGGAGGAAAGTGAGGATGAAGGAGAGGAAGAAGGTTCAAATGTAGAAGAGGAAGAAGAAAAAATTGGTGAAGACCAAATGTGGCTAATAAGGGCCATTTCGAAGATCGAGAAAAGACCTAGAGTAGAAGTCCCCAGTTAATCTGGAAGTTTGAACCTGGAAGAGTTGATCGACTGGATCAACGAGCTAGAAGAATATTTTGAGTATGAGGAAATAGAGGACATAGATCAAGTTAAGTTTGAAAAAATGAAGATAAAGGGCCATGCCAGTATTTGGTGGAAAGAGGTCCAGTTGGAAAGAAATCGAAGAGGAAAAGAAAATATTACTAGATGGGATCGCATGGTAGAGAAACTGAAGAAGTAGTTCATACCGGTGGACTGCAAGTTAGATCTATTGAAGAAATTGCAAGGGTTGAAGCAAGGAAGCAGATCTGTGAAAGAATATACTGAATATTTTCACAAGATAATCATAAGGATGGGCCACATAAAGGCCAATAAGGAGAAGGTAGCCCGATATCTTAATGGGTTATGACCGAGCATTCAGGAGGAGTTAAGCCTAGTTAGAATGACCACCATTGAGGATGTGTATCAATTTTATCTGAAGGTGGAAGAGAAGCTAAACAAAAGATTTGATGGCAAGCAAAAAGGAAGAGGAGGTCAAAGTGGAAGGGGTAGTGGAAGACCTTCAAGAAGCCGAAATGATGATGAAAAGAAAAGTGAAGATGTGGGTACCAGTGGAAGCCAAAGGAATGACAACTTCTACCGCCCTCATGATTAAAACAGTGGTGATCAAAGAGGTAGAGGACGAGGGAGATATGGACAATGATTTGGAAGAGGTGGTTACAAAGGAACATGTTTCCAGTGTGGTGAAGAAGGGCATCGAGCCTATGAATGTCCACAAGACCAAGGAAGGGAAGAAAAAATGCTAGAAGGTCATGGAAGGGTTGTGCATGCAGATGAGGAGGCCCAATATGAACATTTAGATGATGCTGAAAGGGTAGAAACCCTATTGATTAGGAGAGCCCTGGTGACTAAGGAAAAGGAACCAGAACAGAGGAAGAATATGTTTTGCTCAAGGTGCAAGTTTGAAGGAAAATGTTGTGATGTCATTATTGACGGTGGGAGCACCGATAATTTGGTGTCAGAAGAGATGGTCACAAAGTTGAAGCTAAAGAGGGAAAGGCACCCACATCCGTATCAGATTGCCTAGTTGCAGAAATACCACAAAGTTTTGGTCAATGAGCAGTGCCTAGTAAAGTTCAAGATCGGGAGCTACCATGATGAGGTACTCTGTGATATCATCCCCATCGATGCATGTCACATGTTTTTGGGGAGGTTGTGGCAGTTCGATAGGCGAGCTATACATGATGGCAATGCAAAAATTTATTCTTTGACAAAGGATGAGGTTCGTCACAAGTTGAAACCCCTAAATGAGACTAAAGAAAAGGTATGCAGTAGTGCTAGAATTTGTTATGTAGATGGAAGAAATTTTTTAGAAGGTATGAAGCATGAGCATGTGTGTTATGCATTGATTCCTAGAGTGAATAAGGAGGATAGTGAGAAGGTTCTCGAAGAAGTTTCTGGGATGTTGGATGAGTTTCAGGATATTGTTTCTAATAATGTACCTGAGGGTTTACCACTAATAAGGAAGATTAGTCATTAGATTGACTTGATTCCTGGAGCTAGTTTCCCAAATAAGGCAGCTAATAGAATGATTCCAATAGAAACTGAGGAGTTGAATAGACAAGTTCAAGAGTTGTTGAGAAAGGGTTTGATATGGGAGAGTTTGAGACGATGTGTAGTACCTACAGTACTAGCACCAAAGAAAGATGGGGAGTGGAGGATGTGTACAGATTCTAGAGCCATAAACAAGATAACAATCAAGTACAGATTTCCCCTGCCAAGGATGGATGACCTGATGGACTGTTTGAGTGGAGCTCAGTACTTCACAAAGATTGATCTGAAGAGTGGATATCACCAGATCCAGATTCGAGAGGGAGATGAATGGAAGATTGCCTTCAAGACCAAAGAGGGTCTATATGAGTGGTTAGTCATGCCTTTTGGGCTAACCAATGCACCGAGCACATTCATGTGGCTCATGAACGAGGTACTAAAAAAATTTTTGGGAAGTTTTGTTATTGTGCATTTAGATGATATTTTTATTTTCAGTAAGATTTTGGATGAGCATCCGATGCATATTCGAAGAGCCTTTGAGAAGTTAAGAGAAGAGAAACTGTTGATTAATCTGAAGAAGTGCAGTTTTGTGAAGATGGAGTTAAAGTACTGGGGTTTGTTGTCTCAGCCATTAAGGTCTCAAGATGGACCTAGAGAAGGTGAAGGCTATTATGGAATGGCCTACCCCAAGAACTACTACTGAGGTGAGATATTTCCATGGTTTGGCTAGTTTTTATAGAAATTTCATTAGAAACTTCAGTAGTATTTGTGGACCCCTGACTGAAAAAATGAGAGGGGATAAAAAAGAATTCAAGTGGAGCACTGGAGCGGCAAAGAGTTTTGAACTGTTGAAGTAGAAGGTAATAGAGCAACCTACTCTAGCCCTCTCAGATTTCAACAAGGTGTTTCAGGTGGATTGTGATGCTAGTGGTTGTGTCATTGGAGCAGTGTTGAGTGAAGAAGGTAAGCCCATTGCCTATTTTAGTGAAAAGTTAAATGATGGTAAGAGAAAGTATTCTATAAATGATTAGGAATTTTATGCAATAGTTCAAGTATTAAAGAAATGGAGACATTATTTGTTGCTAAAGGAATTTGTTCTATATACTGATCATCAGGCCTTGCAGTACCTAAATAGTTAGGGAAAATTAAATTAGAGGCATATGAAATGGGTAGAGTTTTTGCAAAGTTATACCTTTATTTTGAAACATAGGAATGGGAAGTCAAATAAGGTTGTTGATGCCTTAAGTAGGAGGCATACATTGATGACAAAGATGCAAATTGAAGTGGTTGGGTTCAATGAACTTAAGACACTGTACGCTGAAGATCTTGATTTCACAGAGGCTTGGAAAGCTTGCAAGGAACCTGTTACAGTGGACAGAACAAGGTGGTTGGATTTCATAATCGAGGATGGCATGTTATTTAAGGGAAGTCAATTGTGTATCCCAAGGAGTTCGATGAGGGAGAACCTGATAAAAGAGAAGCATAGTGGAGGAATGGTAGGATATTTTGGTTGGGATAAGACCATTGCCATTATCAGTGAGCATTATCATTGGCCTCAATTGTCATAGGATGTGAAGAATTTTGTACAAAGCTGCAAGGTATGTCAAATGGGTAAAGGAGTGAGCTAGAATATAGGCTTATATCAACCCTTACCTATACCAGAGAGGCCATGGGAGGATATAAGTATGGACTTTGTTCTTGGTTTCCCAAGGACACAACAAGGGAATGATTCAGTCTTTGTGGTGGTTGATAGGTTTTTGAAGATGGCACATTTCATTCCATGTTAGAAGACCCATGATGCAGTCCACATTGATGACTTGTTCTTCAAAGAGGTGGTGAGGCTACATGGTGTGCCAAAGAGTATTGTCTTATATCATGACACCAAATTTGTGGGTTACTTTTGGAGGACCTTGTGAAAGAAGTTGAAGAGAGAGTTGTAGTTTAGTTCTGCACACCATCCAAAAATAGATGGGTAGACAGAGGTTGTTAATAGGAGTCTGGGTAACCTACTGAGATGTTTGGTAGGAGATAAACCCAAGGGATGGGACTTGATCTTACCCCAGGCAGAATTTTCTTACAACAATTCTGTCAACATAAGCAATGGTAGATCACCATTCCAGATTGTGTATGGAGGTAGCCCCAGAATAGCTCCAGAATTGAGGAAGATGGACCAAGAGAAGAAAATAAGTGCTGAAGCCAAATATTTTGTAGAGCACATCAAGAATATACATGAGAAGGTATGAGAACACATTAATAAGATGAATATGCAATATAAGGCTAAGGCAGATCAGGAAAGGAGGAATAAGGAGTTTCAGACTGGCAATGAAGTAATGTTCCACTTGACGAAAGAAAGGTTTCCTGTGGGAACCTATAACAAATTGAAGATGAAGAAATTTGGTCCCTATAAGAATTTGAAGAAGCATGATTTAGGGAATGCATATGAGGTAGAGTTGCTTGATGGAATCAACATTTCCCCTGTGTTTAACATTTCAGATTTGATAGAGTATCATAATGGTGAAATAGAGGAAGCACCAACAATAGCGCAGTATGGCATTCTAGCACCTACTTCAGAAAGGGGGGAGATTGAAGCAATCTTGGATAGTCATGTGGAAAGAGTACCAGAAATAGGCGTTATGAAGAATATCTGGTGAAATGGAGAGGAAGGCCTATGGAAGATTCATCCTAGCTGTCTAAGGTAGTGGTTGATCGGTTGGGTTTTCCTCAACCATCTGAGACATGATGGGTCACTTCTCAAATCACCCTAGGTGTCTGATGTAGGAGCATCCAATGGTGTAAGGGCAATCTTGCATCACCCAAAAATAGTTAAATTTCAAGTTTCTCAGTTTTTAGATGTTTTTACATTTTTGGATACCCTTTTCATCATAATGAAATTCCCAATTTATAGTTTTTATTTTCTATTCCTAGGTTGAAAGATATTGTAGTTTTAGTTTTCTAGATTTGCACTTGAAAATCTTTCGAGTTAGATTTGAGGCACTTAGATTTCCTGGATCAGCCCCAAAACTTGCCAAAATTGGCATGAAAAATTTTGCATGCATTTTTTACTTTGAGATCTTTCCAATGATTCAAACAGTTCACAAATCGAGTCTCCGGATCAAAAGTTATGGCCCAGGAAGTTGGCACACTTTCTAGAAGATACAATTACAAATGTTCTTTTGAATTTTGAACTTCAAGTTGTAATTTTTCGGCCCCAAACCACCTAAACTCAAATTTGAATGTTGTTTTGGCTCCAAACTAAAGAGGATCTCTATTTATGGGCGAGTTTCTAATTTTTGTGTAACTTTTTGGGGACAAGCTCGCATATTGTGAAAGGGTGATTCTGTAGCTTTATGTAACTTGCATGTGTTGTAGAACTTAGGGATTTGAGATCCTCTGCATAAAAGAAGCTCCATTTTCTAAATAATAAAATTATTCTCTTGTTTGTGGGTTATTTTCTAAGTCTCGGGCTGCATACTCATCAATTAAAGAAGAGCTGTTTGGCACCTTGACTACATTTGAGATAAGAAAGTTTGGGAAGGAGGAAAAGACAGAAACAAGATTTAAAGCAACAAAGAATAAGGATGATCTGGATAGTGATGGTTTTGATAAGTTGGAAGCGAATTTTACTAGGAAGTTGAAGAAAAGTATCGGTAAGTATAAAGGTATGTTTCCCTTCAAATGTTTTAGTTATGGTAATATTGGTCATTATGCTTCAAGATGCCCGAATAGATCTATACATAAGAAGAACAAGGATTATAAACATAAGGGTAGAAAGGATAATAATTATAAGAAGTTGTATTATGTTAAAAAATAAGTTAGAATCTCTAATGATGAATCTGATTATGGGAGTGATGATAGTGAACTCTTATTTTTAGCTTTGGAAAATAAATATGTGTATACTAACCCTAGAAAATGTGCAAGAAAGAATTCTTTAGAGATAAAAAGGAATGAGATGGAAGGTACTTTGCTCACTGCTTTCCATGTGAGATAGGATGAAGACTATTGGGTGATTAACAATGGTTTCTCTAATCACATGACTGGAGATAAAAGTAAGTTTACTAAACTCAAAAAGTATGATGGTGGTTTGGTCATGTTTGGTGATGATTCAGGAGCAAAGATTGTTGGGAAAGGTACAATTAGTTTTGATGGAATACACAACACAAATGATGTATATTATGTAAAGGGTTTAAGGCATAACCCTTTGAGTATTGGAAAGATGTGTAGCAAAGGTTTTAAATTTGTTTTTTAGAATAATACTTGTGATATTAGAGAAAGATCCAGAGATATGGTTGTTCCAGGAAGGAGAACTCATGGAAACATGTATCAGCTTAAAGGTGTTGATGGTCAGTTCCTTGTATCTCAAGTCAATGAAAGTTGGTTGTGTCACCAAAGAATGGGACATGTAAACTTTGATAATCTGCTCAGAATCAGTTCAAAATATGTTGTCCAAGGTCTACCTAAAATCACAAGTCTTGGTAATACTATTTGCAAAATTTGTCAGTTAGGGAAACAGACAAGAAGTAGTTTTAAGGGAAAAGAGAAATCTACAACCAGAATGTTGGAGCTAATTCATATAGATCTTTGTAATATGACTAGAACAAGAATCCTGAATGGTGGAAGGTATTTTATGCTCCTTATTGATGATTATTCTCGAATGACATGGGTTTTTTTTTCTTAGAGAAAAGATTCAGGCTCTGAATAGGTTTAAAGTGTTCAAAGCAAGAGTGGAAAATGAAGTGAACCTAAGAATCAAATGTTTGAGATCTGATAGACATGGAGAATTCACTTCTGGTAAATTTAATACATTTTGTGAAGAGAATGGCATATAAATACATTTTTTTGCTCTGAGAACACCTTAGTAGAATGGAGTGGTTAAGAGGAAAAAATGAATGGTATAGGAAGCTGGAAGAACCATTATGAAAGAATCAAATGTACCAGATGTGTACTAGACAAAGGAAATACACACTATTTTTTATGTTCTTAATAGATTTTAGATTAGAGGCAATGACACAAAGACTCCTTTTGAGCTATGGACTGGTAAGAGTCCTGTGAAATAATTTAAGGTATATGGAAGCAAATGTTACTTTAAAAGAGATGATGAAAATCTTGGGAAGTTTGATGCTAGATGTGATGGAGAAATTTTTATTGCATACTCTACTACTAGCAAAGCATTCAGATGCTTCAATAAAAGATTGAGGAAGATTGTTGAGAGTGCTAATGTGAAAGTTGATGAGGACATGCACAGACCTATTGAGATAAGTGAAGTTGAGCCTAGTGATCCCATTTGTGGAAAATTACTTGAAGAAAATAAGGAGGAGGAAGAAGAAGAAGAACAACAACAACAACAATAACAGATTGAGGAAGAAGAAAAAATCCTAGAACCTGCTGTTAAGACTCCTAAGTATGTGCAGAAGAATCATTTAGAGGAGCAAATAATTGGAGATAAGAGTGAAGGTGTGAAGACAAGAAGTAAAGTAGCAGTCGAGGTAAATATGTTTTTACTTTCTAAAATAGAACCTAAGTTTGCGTGTGAAGCATGTGAAGATGAGAGTTGGGTTAGAGCTATGAAAGAAGAGTTGCAACAAATAGAGAAGAATCAAACATGGGAATTGGTCCCTAGACCTATGAATAAGAATGTTATTGGTTCAAAATGGGTGTTTAGGAATAAGTTGAATGAAAATGGTGAAGTTATAAGAAAAAAAGCAAGACTTGTATGCAAGGGATACTCACAAGTTGAAGGCATATATTTTGAAGATATATTTTCCCCTGTGGCTAGAATAAAAGCTATTAGGATTTTTTGGCCTTTTCTGCCCATAAGGAATTTAAAGTATATTAGATGGATGTCAAGTTAGCTTTCTTGAATGGTGAATTGGAGGAAGAAGTGTACATGGAACAACTTGAAAGATTTCAACTATCAGACAAACTAAATATGGTATGTAAGTTGAAGAAGGCATTGTATGGACTGAAGCAAGCTCCCAGAGCTTGGTATTGAAGATTGGATAGATATCTGACATAGAAAGGATTCAAAAAAGGCTCTACTAACATTAATCTTTACTTCAAAGTGCAAGGAAACAAAATGCTAATAGTGGTAGTATATGTTGGTGACATCATATTTGTTGGAAATGAGGGCATGTGTAAAATATTTGTAGAAGAAATAAAAAAGAATTTGAAATATCCACGATTGGTGAGTTGAATTTATTTCTTGGTCTTCAAGTAAATCAAACTAAGTATGTGAAAGAGTTGTTGAAAATGTTTGGAATGGATGAATCCAAACTAGTCAGTACTCCTATGGTAGTTGGATGTAAGATGAGTAAAGATTATGAATCTACTAAAGTTGATCAGAGAAAATATAGATCTATGATTGGTGGCCTGCTATATATGACTGCTACCAGACTGGATATTATGCATGCAGTATGTTTAGTTGCAAAATTTCAAGAAGATCCTAAAGAGTCACATGTTACAGCTATAACGATGATATTTAAATATATTAAAGGTACATGAAATTATGGCTTATCGTATTCTAAGTGTGTTGATTTTACCTTGAGTGTTTATACCGATGCAAATTGGGCTGGTTGTGTGAATAACTAGAAGAGTGCCAGTGGTGGTGCTTTCTTTCTTGGTGAAAGATTGGTTTCTTGGTTGAGTAAGAAATTAGACTCAATTTCTTTAACCACTGCAAAACCAAAATATATTAATGCAACATCCTATTGCACATAGGTGTTGTGGATGAAAAATCTAAAAGACATTAGAGTGATACGTGATGAGCCTATTTCTATTTTCTGTGACAACACAAGTGCTATAAAACATTTAAAATAATTTGGTTATGCATTCAAGAAAAAAGCACATATCTATCATATATCATTTCCCGAGAGAGAAAGTGTTAGAGAATGAAGTCAAGTTGGACTATGTGTCAACAAAGGAACAAATTTTAGATATACTTACTAAGGCTCTTATGAAGGATACTTTTAATTATATTAGGGAGAGGTTGGGTGTCATTGGCCCTCCAAAATAGGTGCACATGGAAGTGCATCAATCTAGTGAATTCACAGATTCTTCATTTATCTAGACTGATAAATAGGTCTACTTCACAGGGGGAGTAGAAAATCTTTTAAATGTTGCAGTATGAGTTTAATGGGTGTACTCCTAAGGGGGAGTAATTAGAGCTTTTGATCTTTCCCATTGATTTCTAAGGGAGAGAGAGAGATATGTGAAAAATAGTAAGAAAAGGAAGAAAAGGTGTTCTCTTGAAATTTTTTGTAGGTTGTTGTCTTTGATGGTTTTTCACATCATGTGCTACCATCAATGATAAAGGGTGAAATTGTATGGGTTCAAAATGTGCTCTATTATGTGCTTTGTGTCTCTTATGTGTTGATCCTATGCTCATGTGGATCTAAAGGTTTATTGTTGGTGATCTGTTGGTGATATCTCTTGATTTGTAGCTTATGCTTTGATGGTATGTGAAAGTTGTGTTAATCAGTGTGTGAACTGTTCTGGAAAAGTTGGTTTTCTGTGGACTAGGAGAAATTTTTATGCTCTATAGTCCTCTGCTATTTTTTTTTGGTCTTTTGGGTTTGGAATATGTCGTGTAATGGTGTTTTCTGCATTTTGGCAAAGATTTTTGTGGTTTGGTGATTTGGAAGTCGAGTTTCAGAGTTGTATGTGTTTGCATAGTTCGGATGGACTGCTGGAAGGAATTATGTGTTTGAAGGTTGTTACACTTGTTGCGGATGTATCTGAAGAAACCTGAGAAGTGTTCTCATGCATAATGAAGCGTGTTACATCATCCACATGTTATCTTCTTATTGGAAAGCATTTGCTTCAATGTTCATTTGTGTTTTCATTAGGCTTGACTGACCTGGTGTTTACACTTCATATGAAGAATTAAAATTTAAATAAGGAATCATGTGGTTGATCTGAGACATTATTTGTAGGCCTTGGTTAAGTGGTTAATTGGTCCACTCTCATTCCTTTCCACTACAGGAATATTGAGTTGTTGATCCAATTTGAATTTATGAAATAAAGTGTATGTGGCCGACCTTGGAGAAAGTTTCTAAGGTTGAAGATGGTATAAATGCAAGTCAAGTTGCGAAGGATTGTATGATGAAAATTAATGAAGTAAGATAGAAATTAAAAGATCATAAGTGTGAAAAAGTGAGTTGAGGCAACATTACTTCATTGTGTTAGATTCCTAAAAGCAGTGAGCTAAAGGTTTATGTAATCTTCTAATCAAGGTTGTGGATGTGTTTAAATTTTTGTGGTTGATCTTTTTTTTTTGTTTCATATCAGTAGGCAGTGAGCCTCCCTATTGGATAATGAGTCCTTTCTATAGTCAATAAGCCTTTGTATCTACACAGTGATTCCTCTTCTAGGCAGTGATCCTTTGTATTCAATTTTTCTATCACTTTATATTGTGAGTTAATCCTCACTGTGGTTTTTCCCTCATTCGGTTTTCCATGTAAAATATAGTGTTCATTGTGTTGATTTTAATTTTTGTTATCTACATTTCATGTTCATAATTAATAACAAAATAGTTTGGTTGTGAAATTGATAAGTGTTGAATTTTTGAGTTTAATTTGGTGACAACTAATTCACCCCCCTCTTAGTTGTCCTACAACCTTTTAACAAAGTGGAGTTGAAAAAATGAAACTGAAAGATTCTTGAACTTAAGAATTTCATGGAACGCATACAATTGGAAATAGATTAAATAAGGAAAAGGAAAAATGATTTTTAAACTTGTGAAGAACTTTTGTATTGCATATGAATTTACATGCAAGAAAAGAAAGTGAGAAATGATGCTATAAGTGGAGTTGAACAAATGAGACCAAATATCTTTGAACTTAAGAATTCCACAGAACAAATACAATTGGAAATAAATTCAATAACAAAAAGGAAAAATGAATTTAAAGTCAAGAGGTTTTGTATTACATGTATGAATTTACATGCAACCAAAGAAAGTGAGATATTATGCTATAAGTTGAGTTGAACAAATGAAAAAAAATATTCTTGAACTCACTTGAATTCTATTGAACAAATACAATTGGAAAAAAAATCAATAAGAAAAAAGAAAAATGAATTTTAAACTTTTCAAGAGGTTTTGTATTGCATACGAATTTACATGCAAGTAAAGAAAGAAAGATATGATGCTATAAGTGGAGTTGAAGAAATGAAACCAACGATTTTGGAACTTAAGAATTACATGGAACAAATACAATTGGAAATTGATTCAATAAGTAAAAGGAAAAATGAATTTTTAACTTGTCAAGATTTTTTCTATTGCATATGAATTTACATGCAAGCAAAGAAAGTGAGAGATGATGATATAAGTGGATTTGAACAAATGAAACCAAAGATTATTGAACTTGAAAATTTCATGGAATAAATACAATTGGAAATAGATTTAATAAGGAAAAGGAAAAATGAATTTTTAACTTGTCAAGATGTTTTCTATTGCATATGAATTTACATGCAAGAAAAGAAAGTGACAGATGATGCTATAGGTGGAGTTGAAAAAATGAGATAAAAGATTTTGGAACTTAATAATTTTATGGAATAAATACAATTGGAAATAGATTCAATGAGGAAAAGGAAAAAATAATTTAAATTCAAGAGGTTTTGTATTGAATGTATGAATTTACATGCAAGCAAAGAAAGTGAGAGATGATGCTATCAGTGGAGTTGAACAAATGAAACCAAACATTCTTGAACTTAAGAGTTCCACATGGAACTAATATATTTGGAACTAGATTCAATAGGTAAAAGGAAAAATGAATTTAACGTTAAGATGTTTTATATTGCATATATATGAATTTACATGCAAGCAAAGAAAGTGAGAGATGATGCTATAAGTGGAGTTGAACAAATGAAACCAAAGATTCTTGAACTTAAGAATTCCACATGGAACATTTATAAAATTGGAAATAGATGACCAAGAATTTGAAAAAAAAATCTAGATTAGGTCACATGGAATCAATATAGATATCTAGATAAAAAAAATGAATATATATCTAGGACCATATATATAATGTACATATTCAAATAACTTAAAGCTCCTCATACATATAATATAGATCCTCTTTATCTTTAATTATCTCTAAAATCTTTTCATGATTTTCAATAGACAACCTCAAATTTTGTTTGGAACGTCCTTTTTTAGGTAGAGTTTCAATTTTGTTTTCTATAACAAAGTGACTATAATGTAGAACCTTTTGTCCTGGCATATAAACAACAAACATAATACTATTTTTTTTATCTATCTTTACTTGTTGATAATATGCGCTTTCAACAATGATTGGTCTAATGGGATACTTTTTTCCATCATCACCTATCATTGATTCCACCAATTTGCATTTTGGTTGTGTACATATTAGTAGATAGTAATCTACACCTTCCACATTGTTAGGATTTGTAACAATAGCAAAAATATCTCATGTACACACCATGTAGTACAAAAAAATATAAATACATGATTGAAAATTAGAGTTTTATTTTGTAAACCATTTTAATATTTATATCAACATTCTCAACTTAAGTAGAATATATAAATCAATTTTAAATTAAAAAATTTAATCTAAAAGTAAACAAACTATACTCGTAATAGCTAAATTAGATACACATTCATAATCAGCTGAATATAGAGGATCGTAAACATCAATATTGTCATTATCTTCAAAAGGAGGCATTGGTACTAATTGTTTCATTTCCCATTGTGAAACATACCCATTGTTGGTTATTTTTTAAGAACCAAAATTAATCTCAGTCCTTACCTATAAATTTTCCACAACTCAATTATCAGCAAGGTTGAGGATTGGCCAACACTTAAGTAACTAATACTTCACTTCTTCTCTTCGGGCTTTGTGAGACCTAGGAGGGTAATCCTATGCATACACATAATATCTCTCATTAGGTCAAGAGTATTTCAACACAAAGAAGCATTATCCCAAGAAACTCACCTCATCAAAGGCTTGGAAAACCTCAGATAGAAGTGCTACTCATTTAAGGGAAAGCGCTTATACACTTAAAGTTGGGGCAATGTAGTTTAGAGTATTTTATGAATCTTTCTTCATCTTGAATCCTAGGAAAAATTCATTACTAGCTCAACTGACCACAAGATAAACTTAATAAAACAATCAATGCCTCATCTAAGGGAGAAACATAGTCATAACTTATGAACTATTGATAACACAATTCTACTTGAACATCAGAAATTAATGGACTATTAGTGTGCACTTTGTAACATCTAACTCACTGTGTTTCAAAATATCACTTCCTTACTACATCCTATATCCTTTTCTTACAAACTAACGGCCTTATTTTAGCATTTTAATCAATTCTTTGAATTGAAGCATAAAACAAGCTCACTCATTCAATGAAAATGGAAGAATATAAATGAAATCATAATTAACAACTTCATTCATAACTTGGAAGAAAAATACACAAGAGAGCAACATCTTAGAACTAGTATTCTCTTGCATTTCTAATATTGCTTTGTAAAACCATATTTAAGATTTGTATATAGTATAAATTTCATCTTAGACTTACTTCTGATATATTTATTAAAGTATCTATTTACATGCTATCTACTTTGAGAGCATAGTATTCACTATGACCTCTCCTAGACTCAAAATTCTAAACCCCTTTTATCAACCATGAAATCCCCTTTATAAAATAGGGGAGAAATAAGCACCCAACTGAATTACAATTTCACTTTCATTCCAGTTCATTTCAAAAACCTAATTCTAACTAACTCCTCAAAGAACTCTGCTGGCAGTTTCATATGGAATCATTTGAGAATAGGGGAGGGAAAAAGGAAAAAAACATGTGCATGATATTATTAGTCACTGTCACAATGTTCATTGTTGAAACAAAAAATATTTCATTCATATCTTCTAGAGGACTTCCACATCAGCATGGGAAAGATAAAGAAAAACCATGGACACATGAAAACAAATACCTCCTATGCAAATACCATGGTGTCATCAAAACTAAAACAAGGTGTGACCCTATTCATAGTCATCGACACCAAAGAATGACCAAACGCTCCTTGTCCTCAATGAAATTTGAGGGATCATCACCATATCATCATCAAAGCTCCCATATGACACCAGAGAATGAAGGTACTAGCCATACTCGAGTCAGTATCACCTTCAACATCTGAAGGAGTATCAAAAAGCACAATAGGAGAATTTTGTTTACCTAGGTAGGCTCTATGACTTTTCTCTTTTTTCCTAGCCTTCTTCACTGCTTGCATTAGTTCCTTGCCTTTGAACTCAACCACTTCTCCAAGAAGGGTTCTATTTCTCAAGCAATATGTACTCTACACAATTGATTTCTTCTTATGACCTATAGCCCTTCTTTTACCCTTTGTAACCTCAGGAGGAGCTTGGGTCTCCTACGTAGTTATGTCCTCATGATACTTAAATACACTGAGTTAGTTAGACTTTCTAATAGGATAAATTGTCACACCATTTTTCCCTATTGTCAGAGCAAACAGATTTTAAGACTTGAAAAAAAAGCTACAAGTAGACACACTTACAACCTAGACAATTCTGAACAACCTATCAAAGAAATTCCTAACCAAACTAGAAAATCCAATTTGAAACCAACCTACTAAGGACAAGAAAATTCAACTCAAGAGAAACAAACATCCTCTTACTCCTCAACACACCTCGCCTTACATACACTGTAAATTGAAAAGATGGTTAGAATGAACAACGATCAACCCACATTAAATAGAAAATTTGAGCATGCAAAATTAATGATTCAAGAAATCCTTTTGCAAGTGAATTGGTAACTTAATAGTTCAATTTTGAATTTGGTTCATTGATCTTAGAACAATTCAAATTTCATCTAAGGTGGCCATGGGCATCGTTTTTCAAACATTATCAACTTGCTCCTAGAAAAGAACAATGTTATCTCATATGTTGCCATGTTCCTTTCTAACCTTGATTAATCACATGTGATCTGACAATTAGCATGTATCAGCAACCTAATTCATTCCTTTTAATTTATATCAGCAAAGTACATGAGACCAGTCTATTTTCCTGAGAGAAAAATTCCTTATACGCTTCATCACTAATCATCCTCAAATATTAGGGTACAATTTGTGATGAAAGTATTCATGCGATGACTTTTAGTCCATTGGATCATCATGTTTTAAAACTTCATCAATGGTTCTCTAGTCCTTTCACTACTTTCCTTTTTGCTTTATGTGAAATACTCAGAGTCTTGCCACATTTCCCTTTCATCAATAGTCATCTCCTATTGTGGATGCATCTCATCCTTCATCAGCCTCATCAAAGATATAAACATCCCTATGCTGAAACTTTAGCCCTCGGTTCTACAGCTTGTCCTTTGATCATGTTTTTTCCTCCATCGTGCATCTCTAATTCAAACTTCATACCTAGGCTCCTATCAATGATGGGAGATGTAATGAAGGCATCAGATTTAGACATGTACACCTGCATAAAAATCAATGACACAAAAGGGATTTCTCATAGGATCTCATCATATTGGTGAAAGAAACCTTTAGATAACAACATCGCTTGTCGCTAATTCAGAACTAAAGTTCATAAATGAATTGGTGATGAGTGATAAAACATAAGGTTGTCGCTCATCACTAATTCTCCTCATATAGTTTGCGATAAATTAGCGATGAGTTAGTTTACAAAGTTTACAATGTGAATCGCGTATCGCTAATCTAGAATTTATCAATTAGAACATATCCATGATCATGTGATATAAAGGAAATTACATCACACCACTCATTGCTATTACAAATTTGAAAACTCTAAAGCCATTAGTGATAAGCGACATCAAAGAAAACATAGTTCCATCGCTCATCGATAATTTGAAATAATGTACCTATGAAGAAAACAACAATGAGTGATAAGGTATGATGGACATCGGGACTTGAGTGGAAACTTTGAGCACGTAAGTTGTTCTTAATGAAGGGGACCCCTACGATGACATGAGAATAATAGACTCAATAACTTCTAAATCATGAAATACAAAGAATATAAAGGCCAAAAGGTTCTTTACTTATCCCTATAAGACAAGATATTCAAAATTAGGTGAGAGGGACCGGTCACTTGATGATACTGATAAATATGAGAGTTTTATAAAATGATCAGAAATGGGCACTATGCAGTCAACATCAAAAATAATGTTGCAAACAATTATAATGAAGAAAACCCTAAACCCCATATAAGAACCCTACAATCAACTGTAACAAGGGGCAAAAATAAAAATTCTTAGGGTTCAATATGAGCACTTCAGATTTTGCAAAATTTTGAAAGTGCCATTAGTGGCTCTTTTTGGGGATAGTTGTTCCTTAGTGACTAGAGTGAGAATTTAGATCTTCTGGAGAAGTAGATCAGGTGCCTACTTCATTGGGTAACAGAACCAAAAGGTTATCTTTTCCCCCCAGTGCTTTGGTTTGACATGTCAAACCATATTTGATGGCCCAAGGCCACCAAAAACTATAGGTCTTTCTTATCTCTGTCATAGAAAAAGTTTTCATCACACTTCACATAATCCAATCTGAAAACATCACAACAATATGCTTGATTAAATGTGCTATCACTTCTCAACAGCTCAACATATACAATATTTTCAGCAAATTCACAGTTACCAAGCATTTGAAAATCAGGCATACCCTTAAAATATTGATTATCATGTGGCAACAACTCATAATATTTATCATTTAAAACACTACCAAGTTGAAAACAACCTTCTTCAATATTTTTCCCATTACCACACTGTAAGAAAATTTTATCCAGCTGAAAAACCTAGCACTCATATTCTACCACATAGCTGGTACTATCAAGTTCAATTTTCCTATTAGTTTGCATATCAAAGGTGAAACAGTTATAAGAACTAATAAAAATACTATGCACATTATGCAAACTATCTCCAAGTGTATGTAAAAATATATATTCATATTTTGGCACACACTGTAACTGTGCCTCAACATGCTGGTGTAGAGAATCATCAAGAATCTCTAACCCATCCTCATCCTTACTCACTTTGATACCTTTTCAACATAACATATTAACATCTTCAACATTCATAGCTTGTTCAAAAGTGAGCAATTCTAGTTTAAAAATATGATCCATTTTTTCATTGAAATCAGCCCCCATATCCATATGAAAGGATTCATAACTAGGCTCATCTAAAATAGAAAACAAATATTTACCCAAATTTGTATTAAAATTCTTAGAATTTGGCTTATCAAATACACAAACTTCATGGTCATCTGTTGTTTCTAACCCATCAAAATAGATTTTTTCACTTGCATTAGCTTGCACACTTTCATACTCACTTGGTTGCTTGTCATTGTCCACATTATCACCCTACTGATCAACTAGTTCATAACTAGAAAGAAGATCAGATACCCATGTGTTATATCCTACATAGTAAAGGCTATCATCACTATCAAAATCAATATGAACAACACACAACAAATGAGGGTTGCCCATATGTTTATATTTCTGATACTCAATGGTCAATAGATTTGAAATTTGTTCACTACTTAATAGACCATTGTTCTGATCCATTCTTTCAACCATTTTTTCTTCTTGACTTCCACTAGAATTGCACGCATTACTAAGCTATAAATCTAGGTTTATCATGATATCACCATAAAAAAACTGAATGGACTAATCACAAACTAGGTTTTCCCAATCATAGGAGATTGAATTGCCAACAACCTTTTCAAAACCATAGTCATAACTTGTCTTAGAAGATAGGTTATGCATCTATTTATTCTTGCTTATTTTTAGGTTGTGATGACAACAATCTACATAATTTTTCACTTCAATATTGGATTGGTTTTCATCATTGAGTTGGTCATTCACATTTTCTTGAGGATAGAGACAAATATTTTCTCTATCATGAATGACAATGGTAGACATTACAGTATTCTAAACTCCTTCCTTCTTAGGCATGCACTTGTTTGTATCTAAAACTGAAGACATTTGATCATTTATATCCATATAGCTACTAATTTCATCAGCATGTTTACCCACAATTGTAGACATCAGGCTTTGCACATATTCATTCCTCATTTTCTCCATATTGTCTAAACATATATAAGCCATCTACATACTCAATATTTTAAAATTATTTAATAATTCACTAGATCCTCCTCAAAAGCTTCAAAATACATATGAATGCACTCTGACATACTAGGTCTAAAATTTTCAAGGATTAGTGAAAGAGCAATAGAAAATTCATGACTGAAAACAATGCTTGACTCTTAACCTTGTTTTTTAATCTATTTTAACTTTGTGTCAAGGTCAAAAGGTTCTTTTACAAATTATTTTCTATAAGCATCCACAAGTTTATCCTATCAGGGAAAGGAGCTCTAAGGAAAACTTAAGTACTAGTCCTTAGCTCTAGCTTCAAAGGACTTGACAAAAAATCTCATCCACATATCCTTATCTCTAAATGAATGTTTCGCCATGAAGCTATAAAAACTTTCGACATGTGCACCTCCTTCACACACATGATGGCATACTCTAGGCATTTTCTTAAAACAATGCTTGACTCTTCACCTTTTTTTTTTAATCTATTTTAACTTTGTGACAAGGTCAAAAGGTTCTTTTGCAAATTATTTTCTGTAAGCATCCACAAGTTTATCCTATCAGGGAAATGAGCTCTTAGGAAAACTTAAGTAATAGTCCTTAGCTCTAGCTTCAAAGGACCTGACAAAAAATCTCATCCACATATCCTGATCTCTAAATGAATGTTTCACCATGAAGCTATAAAAACTTTGAATATGTGCACCTCCTTCACACACATGATGGCATACTCTAGGCATCTGCTTAAAACAATGCTTGACTCTTCACCTTGTTTTTTAATCTATTTTAACTTTGTGACAAGGTCAAAAGGTTCTTTTGCAAATTATTTTCTATAAGCATCCACAAGTTTATCCTATCAGGGAAAGGAGCTCTTAGGAAAACTTAAGTACTAGTCCTTAGCTCTAGCTTCAAAGGACCTAACAAAAAATCTCATCCACGTATCCTGATCTCTAAATGAATGTTTCGCCATGAAGCTATTAAAACTTTGGATATGTGCACCTCCTTCACACAAATGATGTATCCATTAAATCTAGGCATCTGCTTATAGACTCGAGATGGCATACTCTTAACCTTGTAATCAACCCATGACAAGCCTAATTGGTCATACGATGGATCAAAATAATTGATAAATGGTCTAGTATGATTTTCTCTCAACTGGGCTTGTAGAGCCATCAGATGCCTTTTTCTCAGCTCTTTAATGCCCTTTTTAAACACATCTTTCCATTCTAGCCTAAGACTAGGTTTGTTCATACTTGGGATCATGCACTTTTTGGTATCAAGTGTCTAAGGATTTTTAGACTTATGAAGCTTCTTGATAATATGCATCAAAGTTTCTAATGGCATGGTTATTTCTCTTTGGTAATCCATAGATGTATGAAAATATTGGTTTAACTAATGGTGCACAATCATAACCATGACAATATGAAGGATCACTAAGAAAGTTTCCAATATGGTGGTAACTTGGGCCTTCAACATGCGATAATGCAAATGGATACTAATTTTTAAGATATACAACTTCATTCTAACCATCCATACTAGAAAATTTGTGAATACTTAGACAAATTTTTAAAAGCAATAGTCATTGCTTTCAATATGATAGGTTCAACAAATGAAAATATACATAAAAAAATGTAGCTTCACACCTCTAGTTGCTACAACTTTGAATAGAGAAATTTTAGGTTAGAATAAAAAATGGTAACCCTTCATGTGTATAAATTGTACAGCAAATTCGCCACCTCTTCAACAAGAGTAAGACCTTTGAAGCAAGGTGTAGACATCAAAAATATACTGATTGACATCATGCATCTGATCCTGACTTACTAACACCGTTTCTTCCTAAATCATTCTTTGGTCTAACCATTTAATCAAATTCCCTCATCTGATTAAATTCATCAATATTCATCTCTTGATTAAATCAATCATCTTATCTAATTAAGTCACTTTCTCTTGTTAATTAAATCAATCCATCTTATCTAATTATCCCTATTTAATTAAATAATCAATTTATTTGATTAAATCTCTAAAGTCTATCCATTAAATTAAATAAATTAAAACCTTATTTGATTTAATCTAACACCATCCCTTTTAATTAAATAAATCAAAATCTTTATTTAATTAGCCTCTTATCATATTCCTCTCTTATCTGATTTAAATAAATCCATAAATCTAAGTCAAATAAGTCACATCATCCAATCTCCTGTTAAATTAATTAACCTTTGATTAATTTAATCTAATCTCATGTCACATCCTCTAGATAATGCAAGTTGCACATGAAAGTAGATTTAATCCATTTATTAAATCCCTATTTTCCTCAGAAGGCATCTTTTGGAATATTCTCTCAATTTGAATTCAAAAATTCCAAGTCAACATGTACATCCAACAAGGCATTTAAAACCTCTTACCAGTCCTTTGCCTTGAGCCAAGTGGTATTTATTGCATTTTCCCTTCCCTCTTACATGTCATTTCAACAAATTTGAATTTCAAATATTGGCATTTATCGGCACAATCCTCAAAACTTGCTCAACCTTCATCCTCTCACATGTTGACAAGTGGCATCATATCATTGGTTGAATCTTTGTCCCACATTGATCCAATTTGGACATCTCTTCAACTTATCAATCTATAAATGAAGAGCTTCTCTCCTCATTTCATCATCCACGATTTGAGTAAACTTACTATGCTCAAATATTTAGCCATTTCCATCCATCATTCAAATTCTTAGCTAGGCTTTTTGCAGATTTAGCTTGGAGTTCTCATCTTTTCATCAAAAGTGGATCAACAATCTCTTCAACATTCGAATCTTGCATCATAGAAATTGGGAAAGGGCCAATTTTCACATGAAATTGGCACCAATTCCCCCATGGGATCAAGTGTTTTCTATTTAAATTAGGATTTAATCTTTGGTTTATCAATTTCATTATGTTCTTGCTTATTTTCTTTCCTATTTTGAGTTTGCAAATGGATTTCATGGGGAATCCTTCTTTTAGCTTGTAATTCCTTGTCTAACTCGTTTATTCATGTTGTTTTGCAGGTACTAGGAAAAGGGTTCACACATTTTGGTGCTAGAAGGAGGGCTTGACATTAACATTTCTAACATTTCCTCAAAATTTCCGCATTTTCTTGACACACAGGAAATTCCAACACGAGCTTGTCAGTGTCATTGTTTTAGCACCGCGGGCTTGTCAGCATCGCTGTTTTAGTGCCGCTAGGCTCATCCTGCCAAAAAAAATTCAAATTGTTAACTCCACCACTAGACTTGCCAATCTACAAAAGTTTCAAAAAATTTCTAAACTCCGACGCTGGCAGAAATTGCGACTTTGGGTGAAACAGCGATGCAATCGTGCTCTCTGTCCTGACACAGAGTGCCGCTGACTGGTAAGCGACCCTATAAGAGCAATGTTGGGAGGAAAAAATAGTGATGCTGGAAGGTAGTAAAAGGGAGAAATTTAATTTTTAGCACGTTCTTTAATTTATGATTGCCTATTCCTCTGTTTTCTGCTTTTTAATTTTTGTGTTTTTCCATAACCTGACTGTTTTTCTCCTTTGTAGGTTGGAAATTCAAAACTAAGGGAAGGGAAGCATGGTGATGATATTTTGTCCAATCAAGGTGTTTTTAAACACTTAAGTGTTTGTTTAACACTTCCTTAGGAATTTGTCATCTTTTCATCTTTAGAATACTAGTTTTCATTTGGGCTTAAAAAGAACCTTTCAATTCCATTTCTTGCAAAGGTTAAAACAAACAATAGGATCAACAACTTACTAGATTTTTTTTATGGGATTAACAAATTGAACAAATATTTACCACTTGTCTTTTTGGTGCTGTAAAATGAACCCACATATTTCTTTGAGGATCTAAAAAGAACAATTGTAGTTGTGTTTTTTGTGAGGGCTTACTTAGACTAAAGCCATTGGAAAAGGACGTATGCACTTCTCTCGTGCTTTATAGTGATCTTGAGAATCAAAAAGCCTTTTTCATGACTTTGGGTTAAGATAAAGCAATCACCTCCACACTTCAATTTGGGCTTAAAATTGAACAAACTATTGTGCAAGTGTGAGTGGGGACTTTGTTGCGTATATTCTCTCTTCTTGTTTCCCAACAAGGATTGATCAAGTTACGAATATTTTTCTTCATTTGCTTTTGTTTATCCTAGAGGGCCTGCCTTGGGAAAAAAGTAATTACCCAAGGGAATGACTCAACCAGTAACACTCTAAAGCCAAGAGTATTTCCAGTGGGGATATAAATGTGGATATTGAAATAAACGCCAATATCATGCAGTTGACTCTAACAAGATGGATTTGAAAGGGGACTCTTTCCATGTTGGGTCAACTCCTATGAATGGAAAGTCCTTACTAAAACCCATGTGCTAGAATTTTCCAAAATCCTTTATCTATTTGTTGGTGCAAGAACAGTCATTTTGAAGCCACCCCACACTTTTACGGTCTTCTAGTAGAGATGGAAAGCATGCCATGGGAGTTTCATGGGTGTTGATGCTTGGCTTCCCCATATAAGTGAGTGCTATGGAGGGGAGCCAGCGGGGTCAAGCATCTAACCATTCGCTAGAGATAGGCGTAGCTGGACTTGTCCAAGTGGGAATCCAACAAATATCGTCTTACACATCCATAGGATTGTACTTATTCTTGGGTTACAAAATGCATTGCTTGATCGAAAACATCTCATAAACAAACACTTCACATCATCCAAAATTCAAATGATTTTGAGGACAAATACAATTGACTCAATCCATATGTTATTGCTTTCCCTTGGGATTCACGTCCTTAGAGGTTTCTAAGCATTGGGTTATATCTCAATTTGTCTTCTTGAGTAAACAATAGGAAACCCTTGCCTTAAGTTCATTGAATTTCCACATAATATATCTTGTGGGATTTAGAGAAATTAAGACATTGGACATCTTAGTTTGAACACCTAATTAAAGAAAGTGTTTTTGGTAAAATAAAGACATTAAGCAAAGCTAAGCAAAATTAACTTTCATATGTGTTGAAGACTCCAAATCCCAAAAGCACAAATCATTGATCTGAAAATGAATGTTCAAATAAAATCATTTCTTGGTTACAAAGTTCATTAGGAAGCATTTGCATGCTCTTCAATACCTAGGTCTAAGCAAACAAAGTGTATCTTTTTAGGTTCATCTTAGGATCAAAACACATCAAAATCCTTTTCATCCATCCATCAAAACATCAAAACAAAATCCACCTTATCATCACCTTTTGGAAAATCTTGAAATCATCCTTAATACTAGGCTTTTTGGCAATACCAAATCCATCAATATCATTGAAACAAAATCCTTGAGAACATTTATCAAAACACCTTTGGCTAGGCATGTGTAGATGCATCCTTTTGCATATAATTAGTCAAAGTTATCAAAATCATCTTGTCTAGCTTAGTATATGTAGATGAATCCTTCTCCATATGCTTAGTGAAACAATCATCTTGTTTGAATAGGTGTGGGTAGATTCATCTTTCTCCTCACACATATTCAAATTATCATCCTTTGAACAAAGCTATCCCTTAGATCATCATCCAAAATCTTAGGGTTGTTTTGCTCAAAAATCCAAATCAAAATCAAGGACAAAATCTCAAATCTCAAAATCCAAAATCCAAATCAAAATCCACAAGTCCTAAAAAGCCTAGTGTCTCATTCAAGTTTAATCAAAAGTAAAAAGAATCCATATCATCCATCCCTAACATCACCATCATATCATCACATTTGATCCTCAAGGCATCCTAAAACTTTATACTTTGGGACATAAAATAATGATTGATCCAAAGAATCAAGAGATTCATCTCTCATATTCTCAAGGATTGATCTTTGTTTTATGGTTCAAACGAGATCTCAATACAAGAAGAGTATGGAAGCCAACAAAGAAACACCCGCTTCAAGTGATCTTAGCTAAACCAATACAGAAATGAATCCAGTGGAATCAAGCAATCCATTGACCCTCTCATCATCGCAAAATCCCCAAGAAGAAAATCAAGGAGGGGACCTCACTTTCAGAATGTCTCGCGAGGAAATGACAAAAATGCTCCAAAATCTAGAGAATCATAAAATCATCAACATCATGATGAGACTCAACCCTTCGTTGTACATGCTTGAACTAGCAAAACAAGGGGCCAAGTTGCCTTCAAATTTTGATGTAAGTACTATTGTGGACACATCATTTCCCCAATCTCATCCACCATCCCCATTTCATCTACACCTCCATCTAAAAAATCACGCAAAACATTTCGCAAATCACAACATCATTTGCTCCAACTCAACCAAATGTCAACAAGGGAAACACATTCCTCAATGCTCTTCAATGACATCCCCTTGTTAATTAACAAAGTTTAGACACAAACACCACTTTGGATCAAAACATACCTGAAAACCCATTACACAAAAATTCTCCTCTCACATTCCATCATGATCCATCGTCATCATTCTTTCACGTAAATCCTCAAACACCTCTCCTCAAACATTCACAAGAAAAGGGAGATACATTCAGACTAGGGGGCTTATTCGACACCACGATGTTTTCACAACAACTCATGATCCTCACCTTTCCACTTCTTCCACCATTGACATCATCATCCGCACCACTCCTTGGTTTAGGGCTTCCTCCCCTACCAAGGATCAATCAGACCTATATCCCAACCATCAATCAAAGCATTGCACCAAACACTCAAAATTTATCATTGATATCACAACAAACAATAAATACACAAGCAATGGCAACATCATCAAACACACCCCTAACATCACCAAGCATGGTCTCTCAAGGACCAATCACATCAATACCATTATCCAACACCCAAAACATCAACACAACATCATTATCTACCACCATTCCAAATCCACCACCACCTCCACCACCACCAATGTTCACCACATCAAGCCAATATGATGTATCATTGCAAGCTACTTTTCAAAGAGGATACCAACAAGTTTAAAAAAAAAAAGTTGTGCAACAAGTTGCTCAAGCTACACAAGCTGTCAAAGTTGCAGAAGCCGCAATAAAAGCGCAACAAACACAACAAGCCTAGTCATTATTGCAACAACAACAACAACAAGCCACCCAAGCCATTTAAGCATTCCAAGCACAAAGGGTCACTCAAGCACAACTCTTATTGCAACAACAAGCTGCACAAGCAAAAGTAGCTCAAGCTCAAGTGCAATCTCAATATCAACTTATTGCACAAGCAGTGCAAATGCAAGCATATCAACAAGCACTAAAGCAATACCAAGAGTAGCAAGAAGTAGCAGAATTGGAATCCCAACAACAAGCATTGTGGGAACAACAACAAGAAAAACAACAAGCATTGTTAGAGAAGCAACAAGCGCAACAAAAAGCACAAATCCTAGCGCAACAACAACAAGATCAACAACAAGCGTTGTTCATACAAAAGCAAGTAGAAGCCTACTTCGCCCGCCAGAACATATCGATACCATTGAACAATGCACCAACCAATCCATCCACCCAACCCACAATTCAAACATCTCTAAACACTTTCATCACACCCTGTGATCCACAAAGTGATGTGACAACACAACTCAGGTTTCTCTCACAACAAGTGCTCAACCTTCAATCAGGGCGAACAACCAAACCACCAAGCAACTTGTGTCCCTATCCATTTGATAGAAGCTTAGAGATGAAACCATTCCGCAAGGGATTTGAAATCCCCAAATTCAACAAATATCGAGGGATGGGAAACCCTAAAGATCACATTAGGGAATTCCAGATTCATTGTATGGAGGTCACATATGATGATACTTATTTGATGCATCTATTCCCTAGGAGCTTGGCAGGTCCAGCTATAGAATGGTTCTCTCACCTACCTTCAGGCATTAGAACATTCGAATAAATTAGAGATGCATTCATTAGGAATTATGCATGTAACATTGCAATGATGTTAGTCTCAAAGAACTATAGGCTCTTAAACAAGGAAAGAATGAGTCTTTCACCTCATTCCTTCAATGATGGTGATCCAAGGCCAATTAGAGCAAGTGGACCATGCCAGAAGAACAACAATTTTGCACAATCATCACCAACCTTGAAAGCCACTTAGCATTCCACCTCAAGGTTTAGGGTATCACTACATATGAAAAATTGATCTCCAAGGCTCTCAGCATCGAAAGAGCCCTTGCAACCCAATCGACCAAATCAACATCATATCACAAACATCAAAACAATTGCCCAACATCAAATTACAATGATAAACCTCAAACATGGGCAAGAAACAAGAATGTTACTAATGATGGTGTCATTGATGCCAAGGTGGTCATCAGTGGTCCACTCCAACATACACCCACACCACAAATCCAAAATCAACGTCAAATCACTCATCACACAACATACCAACCCAATAATCCCACCATCAATAACCTCAATGATCAAAGAGGACCACCCCAGTGCAAAATTTATCCAAAACGCAAATACACCATTTTGGGGGAACCATTGGAGGACATAATGAAAATTTTGATTGACGAAAACTTGATCAAACCTCCTACATTAAAAAATTACCAAGAACCCAATGTCAAACCCCCTTGGTACAACGAGAATCAACTTTGCAAATATCACAAAATCAAAGGTCACACCATGAACAACTGCATGAGACTCAAAAATATCATCCAAGATCTTATCGATAAGAAAATCATAAACGTGGAACAAATAATGAGAAATCAAGACCTTAAAATCTACACGAATCTGATGCCGAATCATGGTAACAAATGCAATAAGAATGATAAATGGAAGGGAAATGTAAATCATGTATATGAAACAATCGTTGCCTCCCTAAATGAATACTGCATGGTCATCATCATCAAAGGGGCCCATGCCAAAGATTGTGGAGTCACCACACAAGGAAAAAAGTCACCATTGCAAGATCATCCTAACCAAATAGAGTCCCTTTATCTAGAGCTATTTCGCATAGCTACAATGTTGTAGAACAACTTAAGAGAATGCCATCACACATCTCCATCATGGATTTGTTAAAAATCTCATCAGCGCATAAAAAGATTCTCGAGGAAGCATTAGCCTCATCCACTGTCCCCATAGATCTTGATGCGGACCAATTCCAAGCTATGGTCAGAAATATCATAACACCTTATCTCCTCACATTCTCTAACCAAGATTTCCCTACCCAACCATCTCACAACTATGCACTTCACTTAGAAGCCATCGTAAACAAGAGAAAAATCAAAAGGGTCTTGGTGGATGGAGGTGTAGGTTTGAACATCTGTTCTCTTAGCCTCATCAAGTAGTTGAAAATATCAGAAGATTCCATCGACAAAGGAAAGGGCATCACAATAAGAGCATACGATGACCAAGAAAGAGTGTCTTAGGGCATGATTAAACTCCCTATTCAAATAGGGCCAATGCTCATGGAAACTACCTATCAGGTCTTGGACCTCGAATTGCCATATAATATCCTCCTGGGATGCCCATGGATCCATGCGATAAAAGCTATATCCATCCACGGATATCCCAAACCATTTTCATATTGCAAAAATCTTGAGGCCAAATATTACAAAATCCCCCAAGTGCCAAAGAATGATGAAGGACCGTCCACATCATATATTAACCCCACCACTCTCGCATCCACTTCTATGGCAGAGACACCTGCCATCCCCACCATTTCTGGTATCAAGCTCATCATCCAAGAGGATGGTTGTGGCTACAAGCTTCCTAACAATACTTTTGTGATAGGAGAGTTACCACAATCTCCTAGATCATGAGGACATCCACAAGAAAATCAAGCTTCCACATCACAAACGTATCCTAAAGATTATCCTAAATTCACAAGCTGGGGAGATCTTGGCCATGAGGTTATTGAAGTAGATCCATCGCATGTGCTATATCAAGATGAAAGACTGATACTTGAATTACCAACGGATGAAACAAGCAAGGGCCTACACATGATGCTTACAATGGGTTACAACAGAAATCAATGACTGGGACAAAATGACAATGGGCTCATAATACCTATCATGCTAGAGACACGACCCATAACAAATCTTGGTCTTAGATGTACCATTCTGAGAATAACCATACGTGGCTGAAATCCTCCGGTTAGAATGGTTAATACCTCTCCTCAACTATTACTAGTACAACTACACTCACCAATAGTCACAGGTGAAGACACATATAACTTCATAAGTAAGCCTTATATTAGTAGTGATGATGAAGATACTTTGACCAATCTACCTAGTTTATTCAACTACTTTGACCAATCTACCTAGATGTACCATTCTGAGAATAACCATACGTGGCTGAAATCCTCCGGTTAGAATGGTTAATACCTCTCCTCAACTATTACTAGTACAACTACACTCACCAATAGTCACAGGTGAAGACACATATAACTTCATAAGTAAGCCTTATATTAGTAGTGATGATGAAGATACTTTGACCAATCTACCTAGTTTATTCAAAGATACCACCTTGTGTATGATTAGCACCATCTCCTTTGAACTAGACCATCCAAATCATGAGATCTGCTTAGTTTACCCCCAGCTGATCAACTATGACCAATGAGGACCACCAGTTCTTGATACATTCAAAAATGATCAGGAACTCTTAGAATTCATGGGATTGAGGGATAACATTCCAGATGGAGATCACAAAGCAGGCTTTATAATAGATTTGGACACACATGCCTATTATGGGGAAACGATTGAATCCTTTAGTCACAAAAGTGAGAAACTAAGAATCATATCCAAGTCCTTGAGTGAAAACCACACTGTGGCACCCTCTGACAAGAAAATAGTAAAAATAAAGGATGTATCCAATGGTGAAAACCTCTCTAAGGCACCCGAGGATGAAGGATTCAATCTTCCCTTAAGAGCCATTCATCAGGAGAAATCAACAGTCTTGGCTAAAAATTACAATCCAATCAACATAGGAATAAAGGAGACCCCGCATATCACATTCTATGCAAAATCACTATTAACAGAAGAGCAAGAACTCCTAGCAGCATTCCTAAAGGAAAGATAAATAAACTTTGCATGGAGTTATGCTGACATGCTAGGCCTAGATCTAGAGACAGTGGTTCATCATTTAGCAGTGTATCCAAAAGAAAAACTAGTCAAAAAAAAGCTTTGAAAGATGCATCCTTAGATAGCCTTATTGGTCAAAATGGAGCTCAAAAATCTATTAGATGCAGGATTTATCCGACCAATTGACTATCCAGAATGGGTATCAAACTTGGTACTTGTTTCAAAACCTAACGGAGCCATCAAAATCTATACAGACTTCAGAGATTTAAACAAAGCATGTCCCAAGGATGATTTCCCACTTCTCAATATCAACATGATAGTAGACATGACAACAGGACATGAAATGCTATCACTAATGGACAAATTTTCAAGATACAACCAAATCATGATAACAAAGGAAGATCAACATAAGACTTCCTTCACTTGTCCATGGTAGACCTACTATTGGAACATGATGCCATTTGGCCTAAAGAATGCAGGAGCAACCTATCAAAGTCCCATGAAATTAATATTCCATGACATGATTCACAAAATAGTTAGAGACTATGTCGATGAAATTCTAGCTAAGTCAAGAAAAAGACAAGATCATATAGCAACCCTAGGTGCTATCTTTGACAGATTGGAGGAATACAAAGTCAGACTAAATCCCAAGAAGTGCATCTTCGGCATACAATTAGGTAAATTGCTAGGATACATAGTCTCCATGAGGGGTATCGAGGTGGATCTGGCAAAAGTCAAAGCAATCCTCGAGATGGAAGCACCAAAGACATTAAAACAATTGAGAAGCCTCCAAGGCCGACTTCAATCCATCTGACGATTTATAGCACAACTGGCGGACAAGGAGAACCAATATTCTCACCTACTCCACAAGGGGGTAGCATACAAATGGGATACAAAGTGTGAAGAGGCATTTAACAAAATCAAGGAATACCTACTAACACCACCAGTGTTAATGCCACCTATCCCGAGAAATCCATTGATCTAATATGTGTTAGCAACAATAGTAGCCCTTGGAGCTCTCCTAGCTCAGCATGATGAAAATGGAACAGTAGGGCTATCTACTATATCAATAGAACAATGGTTGGTCACGAGCTAAATTAGTCATTCATTGAGAAATATTTCCTCGCCATAGTGTTTGCATCCCAAAAATTTAGACATTACATGTTGGAACACAAGATAAAGCTCATTGCAAAAATTGATCCCCTCAAATATCTACTATCAAAGGCAATGCTAACCGGCAGAATGGAAAAATGGGTAATGATATTATCAGAGTACGACATTGAGTATGTGGAGCAGAAAGCCATTAAAGGTCAAGTTATTGCAAATCTATTAGTAGAAGCACCCATTTATTTTGAGAATCCTCATCTTAGAGTTTCCAGATGAGTCCATCTTTAACCTCAATATAGTTGATCACTAGAAACTATACTTCGACGGCTCATACACGCAGCACAGATCAGGAGTTGGTGTCTTCTTCATCACCCCACAGGGGGACTGCATACCAAGGTCATACAAACTAGCATTCCCTTGCACTAACAACATTGTAGAATACAAGGCTTTGACTATAGGCCTTAGGATAGCAATAGAATGGAATATCATAACTCTCAAAGTCTACAGAGACTCTCAATTGATCATAAACCAAGTCAATAATGAATATCAGACTAAGGATGATAAGCTCACTCCATACAAGAAATTGGTGGAGACGCTAAAGGAATCCTTCATTGACATAACATTTGAGTAGATTCCAAAAACCAACAACAGATCAACAGACACTGTGGCTACAATTGGGTCTCTATTAGACATCCCCCATAATGTGCTGAAATATGAATTTCTAATTGAGTAGCTTCTCATCCCCACATTTGAGGTACCAAAATCAGAATATGTGTGTGAAATCGTTGGTCCCAGCGATCCTTAGTACCATGACATCTACACATATCTTTGCATAGGAGTCATACCCACTGACCTACCATCGAGCCTAAAATGAACCTTTATTAAAAAAGCATCTAGATTTGTGATCCTAGGTGATACCTTATATCATAGAATCATAGAAGGTACCTTGCTACGCTGTCTAAATGTTGAGGAGGCATTAACCACTCTAATCGAGGTTCATAACGGTATTTGTGGTTCACACTCAAGTGGAATGTCCATCTCCAAGAAACTGCTGAGGCTGGGGTATTACTAGCCCACAATGGAAAGAGAAGTGCATCATCATGCTAAAAGGTGTTTACAATGTTAGCAACATGGGGATCTCATCCATGCTCCAGCTCAAGAGCTTCACCCAGTGGTCACACCATGGCCCTTCTCACAATGGGGACTCAATCTCATTAGCAAAATCACACCCACCTCATCCAATGGCCACAAGTTCATCATCACTGCAACTAAGTACTTCACAAAGTGGGTGGAAGCCATACCCATGACATATATCACTGGGAAGCAGATCTCAAAATTCATCCTGAACTATCTCATATGTCGTTACGGTGTCCCACAAATCATTATCTCAGATAATGGGACACCATTCAAAAATAAGGAGGTTCACAACTTGTGCGAGAAGTTTAAAATCTAGCATCACTTCTCCACCCCATACTATCCCCAAGGCAATGGCCAAGTAGAAGCCACAAACAAAACCATCCTAAAAATCCTCAAGAAAATAGTCAATGACACAGGTCATGACTGGAATCTACAACTTAATCCCACCCTCTGAGCTTATCGAACCAGCATCCACACACCCACCGGTGCCACCCCCTTCTCCTTGGTCTATGGATCAGAAGTTTTCCTCCCCATTGAGATCGAGCTCCCATCCCTTATAATATCATTGCAAAATCTCATCACTGATGAGGACTACCGGGTGTCAAGATTAAACGAGCTAGAGTTACTGGATGAGAGAAGGATCGATGCTTTGAATCACTTGCAAGTCTATCAGAATAGACTTAAATGGAGTTACAACAAGAAAATCAAAAATAGGACTTTCCAAATTGGAGATTTGGTCTTGAAAGAAAATCAAAAGAATGTCCCAAATCCCAGCAGCAAAGGCAAGTTCAAACCCAATTGGCTAGGACCTTTTGTCATAGCAACAAGTTATAAATCAAGGGAATATTAGCTATCAACACCCGAAGGGGAACCTCTATAGAAGCCCATGAATAGCTCCCATCTCAAAAAAAATTATGCCTAATTCTTTCAAGGTATAAAACCAAAAATCAAAAAAATCAAAAAAAGTCCTGAAAAAATGGTTACTTAGGTGAAAACCTGGCAAACAGGCATCTTGGTAACAAGCAAAAAAATTAAAAAAGCAAAAAATCCAAAATACTAGAAAAATGATAAAAAAAAAAAATTGTCCTCTAGTGAAAACCACTTTGGTGGCACTTTGGGCAAGTACCTTGGTGAAAACCTAGAAAATAGGCACCTTGCATAAATAAGCAGTGTCCATCCACTAGGAACTCTATGGCTTGATCGGCATCATCATCCATCCATTTTGTTTCCATCACCCATCACATTCAGGTCTCCACCCATCACACATCCACTCGCATCCACACTATAGCTTGGTCCTATGTTTGTATCATGATCCCTCCTAGTACTACTCGTCCCATCCTCAAGGTTAGTTTGTGATGTCTTTATTGGGGTAGTCTATTGCATCATGCTAGGGGAACATTCTCTTTGGATCAGATTCATGTATGATCTTAAAGTCCTCAAAATCAAAAAATCAAAAAACATTAGAATATCAAAAAATCCAAAAACATCAGAATATTAGAAAATCCAAAAAATAAAAAAAATCAAAAATCCAAAAACATCAAAACATGTCAAAAGCCAAAAATAAGGTTGTTTTGTCGAACTACATCATCTCTGAGCTTGAACGTAGGAAAGGTTGATCTTTGATCATCCCCTGAGACATTTAGGTCAGTCCTATAGGAGTCTGTCATAATAAACTAACATCTCATCATGTATATCACCATCTGTAAATTGGTCAAGTCATTAGTCAAACTATGTGGTCTCTGTGTATATAATGTAGGAAAGGATCATCTATTGATCAGCCCTCGAGACCCCTAGGATATGTCTTTAGGTAGTCTCTTGGTCAAAATCTCAGAAAATCCCCAAAACATCAAAAAATCAAAAAATCAAAACATTTGCAAAATCTCAAAAAAATACCAAAAACAGCCTCTAAACAATGCAAAACATCAAAAACATTCAAATATTTGGAAAAATCCATCTGTCTCATCTTGCTTGCACCCGCAATAACACCACTCATAATAAACTGATCGTCATCATCAACCTTTGGTGAAATAGTTGGAAACAAGCCTAGCAAATACAAGAAAAATCCACAATGTCAAGTCTAAAGTCTAAGGCAGTGCGTAGGCAAGTTGGTTATCTCTTCATATTGGTAACACATCATCTGAATGGTCCCATATCAATCATCCCTTATAAATGAAATGATGTGCCACCATCCATGAACATGTCCTAGGATGAATCCTTCCTACAATGGGCATTATCTTTTCGCAATAAGTTTCATTTATCATCTTAGAAAACACATCCTCTTTCCGTTAGCAGTATTGAAGAGCATCGGTTTGTCTGTTTACTTGGTCTTTATCTTTTGACTTATCTTATTTTGTGCTCATTCCAAAGACGTCTTGATGATATCCCAAAATAGTGGATTTAGAGAAGTAGGAATGGGGCAATGATCATTATCCTTTTGTCTACTGTGCTTGTTGGACGTTCTTGTAATATAACTTAGTGAATACTTGCTTTGATAGGTATGTATGGAAGAGGTCTAGGGCAACTTGTTGAATATTACAAGGATAGGTTTACCTTTCCGTGTTTTGGTTTGAGGTTTCTAAAACTTCTGAAGTACATCCTAGCAAGGTTTTCATATGTTAGTTGTGAACAAGGATACTCCAATCTGATTGTTGAGTCAAAGTCCATCACACTAAGTACAATGCCATCCTATTTTTCTGTACCTTGATGCATCGTACCATGTGTGTTATCAAACATAAGAAAATTTGGCCCTTTGAAAATCCCAAATCCTTGGCAAGTAATCATTATCATCATCATCATCATCATTTGTATTTGTGTCATCTTGCATCTTGTTGAAATGACTTCTTTTCTTACTAACCACACTAACAAAAGTACTATGACAGTTGATCACCATCATCACCATCATCATCATCGATCCTGCATCCACAAATCATTAGCACATCACATAAACATATCATATAGGAAACACACGCATTGCATCTTAATCATCATATAAATAGGTTATCATAAGCATTTTTCATAGATAGGTTCTTACATGTCATCGCATTTCACCCATTGCATTGCATCGCATAGCATTCATTTGCATTCCATAACCATTTCATATTACCATCCAAATCATCACATAGCATCTATAAAAGCATTCCATAATCATTTCTACATAATCATAAGCAAATAGGCATATAAGAATTTAATTCATTACACATTAGCATATCACTTTGCATTAACATATCATCTCATCACATACATCATTTAGGATAACAACATTTGTTATTCTAAAGCATCTCATAAAACCATTTTCATCATATCATGACCATCACATCATATTACATCCATTCATAAGTCATCTCATAATTAAGTATTATTACACATAATATTGCACATCATAGCATCACATACATCACATAGAAAAAATGCATCCATAGGAACATCACTACAAAGCATATAGCAATAAACCATCCATGCATAAATAAAAGTACATGGTACATCTCATCAAAATTGGCTCATATATATATCATCAATGTCACTATTAGAGTACAAAAGAATAATAATCGGATCACTGTACATATATGTCAATCGGTACAAAATGCCCGTTGGACTATCAAAAATGAGCCCATAAGGCACAAAAAGGTACATCATAATATCTCGATCAAGCCTTGATCTCCGTGGATGCTACCCTCACCCCTGTCACCATGACCCTCTGGTGGTCTCTGACTGGCCCGCTCTGAGTACTCATAACCCACTCTGCTCTAGGTACGTGGTTGTGGTAGGCCCGATAGTAGTACTCTATCTCTTGGATAGCATCTCTATAGGATCGAACCGGCACTATACCCTAGAACGAGGAGGCTATCATACTCTCAATCTACTACCTGCAGCCTAACTTTGTGGCTACATGTAGCTCTGCAACCTATCTTTGCTGCATAGCCTGATCCCTCTCTACTCTCAGCTACCCCCTCTCAGCTCGTGCCTAGTCCCTCTTGGCTGTCACTACCTGAATCTGTGCCTGTAGCTATATAATCAAGGTATCCCGTGTGTCTGCCTGCCCTACTAGCTATGCTTGTGGCTATGCATGGACCTGACCCTCACTCTCAGCTCATGGTGGTGGGACTGGTGGATCCTATTGTTGGTCCTGCATGGGGAAATCTCCCTAACCTAGTGGAACTGGGGGCACCTTTGGTGGATCCTTTCGGATCTCGATCCTTGGTCCTCGCCCTTGCACTCATCCTCTACCCCTACCTCTAACCCTATATGCCTCTAGATCCTCACTTGGAATAGTCAACTGAAGAGGAGGTCTGAACCAGTCTCTATAGGCTTGTGTGGTCCCTGGGTCTACCAAGCCCTGATCATAAGCCCAAGGTTAGACCACCAAGTGTCAAAAGTTGTCAACTACCTCCATGGTAGGAATACCAGGCCCCCATGACACCTGTGTAATGCTGTGTGCAAATACAACCACATAGTCATCATCAGGCTAATCCTACGACTCTCCAAACTGACACTATACATGCCTGGGCAGGTATCTGTCTATCATAGTGTGCTCCCACCCCTGCATGAATCGATCCTAACAGCAATAGAAGAGCTGATTTGCATCATCAGCCCATATGGGCTAGCCAAGGTATGGTCTCCAAGTGAACACAGACATCTCATCTATGACCCACCTCCAGTAGGGAATCTCGTGCTCTCTAATGTGTTTGAAGGACACACCACCTCTGTATCGTGTAACCAGGGCATCCTCTGCCCCCATCAGAACTGGAACGACTGATGGACGTAGCACAGAAATGTGCTCCCATGCCCAAACATGCAAAAGTGTCACCCTAGCTCCCAGCACTCTGCCATCCATGTATGCATACTCGTGGAGATCCCTATAAAGCAAAGCAAGAAGGATGGGCCCCCACGTGAACCGAACTGGCCTGTCCTGGACCATCCTCTCTCACCAGTATCCCCATCCAAGATTGAAATACCACCCTCGTCTGTCTAGGGCAACCAAACCCAAAATGATCACTGCAACATCCCAACGAAAGGGAGGTGCTATGACTTTGTATCTCTCCAGCTCGATCTTACCCTCATAGTAAATAATATCTCGAGTAGTGAGGACTCGGGTGCAATACTCGCATCCCTCCTCCATGTTGTAGATCACCCCACGGCCATGAATAGGAAATCATAGTATGATCTAGACATCCTCTAATGTGACGGTCGCCTCACCAGTGGGAAGATGAAATGATGACATCTCGTTGTGCCACCGCTTCGACAATGTTGACAACTTCCTGAGGTGTGTGCGCATAGGCATCGGATACGCAATATGCAATAGTCCTGCAGCTCACAACTGATCCTGGTCTATATCACTAAAGTCCCATAGGACGCTTAGCAAATCCTACAATCGGTGCTCCTGAGAATAAAGCTCCCTAGGTCCATCCTACATCACAAAAATTCAGCATGTTAAAAACTTTGGGAAAAATCCTAGCCTAGCACCTCAAACTCGTTCCCAGTGGCATAGTTTGTGAAGGCGTCACAATTTGAGTTTTCTCAAACTCCGACGTTGGACCCAGAATTTTTCCAAATAGTGCCACCGCGACACACTTTAACCCCCAGCATCACAGTTTTCATGAAAAGGGCGCCACTACGGCGCACTTTTCCAAACTGGCCCGCTGAATCCAAGCCAAGCTCGAGCCCAACGGTGGAGTTTTTAAACTCCAAATTGCACCACTGCGGCACTAAACAATGCCGCTGCAGCACAAAAAGGATAAAAGCGGTGCACTTTAAACACCGAGTGGCACTATAATAGTGCCACTAGAGGTGAGCTCATCATTAAACATATAATAAATGCCTTAAAATAAAAAAATGAAGCTTCAGTTAGGGTCACATACTGGGGCACCGATGCTAGGTGGCCACTGGTAGATCCAAACTCAGTCCAAAATGTGTAGGGAAAGTTGTTGTTGTGCCATATCGTTAGGAGGTTAGAGCTCAAATATCGAGGTTTGCTAGCGGAGGTGTGTAAAAATGACTTTAAGGTGACCCCTCGGGCCCCTTTTAAGCCTAAAAATTAGATTTTTTGACCCTCTAGGGCTGTCTTGCTAGGGTTTTGGACCCCCGAACCTATTTTTGTCTATTTGAGGCTTTTTTTTCATCATTTTATTGTGTTTAGACATGTTTTTAGTCTCCCAGACCCCTTTCGAACCTGTCGAGCACTTTGTTACTTTTTTTTTGCGATATCACCCAAAAAAGATGAATTTTTTGTCCGATCTCTAGAGGGGGCATTATAATGGCATGTTTTCTCTTGCCATGCAGCAGTGGGGTATGTTTTTAATATCAAATTTTTTTGGCTTTGATTGAGATTGTTTATTCTTTGAACCAACGCAATGAGTGCATTGCTTCAAAGAGGGGAAAAATGTAGACATCGAAAATATACTGATTGACATCGTGCATCTAATCCTGACTTACTAACACCATTTCTTCCTAAATCATTCCTCAGTCTAACCATTTAATCAAATTCTCTTATCCGATTAAATTCATCAATATTCATCTCTTGATTAAATCAATCATCTTGTCTAATTAAGTCACTTTCTCTTTTAATTAAATCAATCCATCTTATCTAATTATCCCTATTTAATTAAATAATTAATTTATTTGATTAAATCTCTAAAGTCTATCCATTAAATTAAATAAATTAAAACCTTATTTGATTTAATCTAACACCATCCCTTTTAATTAAATAAATCAAAATCTTTATTTAATTAGCCTCTTATCATATTCCTCTCTTATCTGATTTAAATAAATCCATAAATCTAAGTCAAATAAGTCAAATCATCCAATCTTTAGTTAAATTAATTAACCTTTAATTAATTTAATCTAATCTCATGTCACATCCTCTAGATAATGCAAGTTGCACATGAAAATAGATTTAATTCATTTATTAAATCCCTATTTTCCTCACAAGGCATCTTTTGGAATATTCTCTCAATTTGAATTCAAAAATTCCAAGTCAACATGTACATCCAACAAGGAATTTAAAACCTCTTACATGTCCTTTTCCTTGAGCCAAGTGGCATTTATTGCATTTTCCCTTCCCTCTTACATGTCATTTCAACAAATTTGAATTTCAAATATTGGCATTTATCGGCACAATCCTCAAAACTTGCTCAACCTTCATCCTCTCACATGTTGACAAGTGTCATCATATCATTGGTTGAATCTTTGTCCCACATTGATCAAATTTGGACATCTCTTCAACTTATCAATCTATAAATGAAGAGCTCCTTTCCTCATTTCATCATCCACAATTTGAGTAAACTTACTATGCTCAAATATTTAGCCATTTGCATCTATCATTTGAATTCTTAGCTAGGATTTTTGTATATTTAGCTTGGAGTTCTCATCTTTTCATCAAAAGTGGATCAACAATCTCTTCAACATTTGAATCTTGCATCATAGGAATTGGGAAAGGACCAATTTTCACATCAAATTGGTACCTATTCCCCCATGGGATCAAGTGTTTGCTATTTAAATTAGGATTTAATCTTTGGTTTATCAATTTCATTATGTTCTTGCTTATTTTCTTTCCTATTTTGAGTTTGCAAATGGATTTCATGGGGAATCCTTCTTTTAGCTTGTAATTCCTTGTCTAACTCATTTATTCATGTTGTTTTGCAGGTACTAGGAAAAGGGTTCGCACACAAGGATATCTTTCTGTGAGTTGTTCCAACAAAGTCACTTTCTTAGTATTTTGAATTTAGGGCTGCTACAAATCAATTTGTAGATCTAGAAGCTCTTCAATATCTAAACCAGATGTTCATTCTATTTTGATTCCTTTCAAATGGTCTTCAACAAATTTGTATCAAAGATACATAGTGATCCCAGTGGAGTCACCATTTCTATTAGTTATTTTTTAAGAACCAAACTTAATCTTAGTCCTTACCTATGAATTTCCCACAACTCAATTATTAGCAAGGTTGAGGATTGGCCAACACTTAAGAAAAGTAATTAATACTTCAATTCTTCTCTTCGGGCTCTGTGAGACCCATGAGGGTAATCCTATGCATACTCATAATATCTCTCATTAGGTAAAGAGTATTTCCACACACAGAGGCATTATCCACAAAAACTCACCTCATCAAAGGCTTGGAAAACCTCAGATAGAAGTGCTATTCATTTCAGGGAATGCACTTATACACTTAAAGTTGGGGCAATGTAGTTTAAAGTATGTTATGAGTCTTTGTTCATCTTGAGTCCTAGGCCGAATTCGTTACTAGCTCAACTGACCACAAGATAAACTTAATAAAACAATCAGTGCCTCATCTAAGGGAGAAAAAAATTTATAACTTATAACCAATCGGTAATACAATTCTACTTGAACATCAGAACTTAATGGACTAATAGAGTGCCACTTTGTAACATCTAACTATGTTTCAAAATATCACTTCCTTACTACATCCTATATGTTTTTCTTACAAACTAATGGCCTTATTTAAGTGTTTTAATCAATTATTTGAACTGAAGCATAAAAAAAGCTCACTTATTGGATGCAAATGACAAAAGATAAATGAAATCATAATTAACAACTTCATTCATAACTTGGAAGAAAAATACATAAGAGAGCAATATTTTATAACTAATATTCTCTTTCATTTATGATATTGCTTTGTAAAACCATATTTAAGATCTATATACAGTATAAATTTCATCTTAGACTTGCTTTTGATATATCTATAAAAGTATCTATTTACATTCTATCTTCTTTGAAAGCATAGTATTCAATGTGACCTATCCTAGACTCAAAATTGTAAACCCCTTTTATCAGCCATGAAATCCCCTTTATAAAACAGGGGAGCAATAAGCACCTGGCTGAATTACAATTTCACTTTCATTTTAGTTCATTTAAAAAACATAATTCTAACTGACTCCTCGAAGAACTCCCCAGGTGGTTTTATATGCAATCATTTGAGAACAAGGGAGGACAAAAGGAAAAAAATATGTGTAGGATATCAGTAGTCATTGTCACAGCGTTCATTGTTGAAACAAAAAAGATTCCATTCATATCTTCTAGAGGACTTCATCAGCATGTGAAAGAAAAAGATAAACCATGGACACATGAAAACAAATACCTGCTATACAAATACCATGGTGTCATCAAAACTAAAACAAGGCAGTAACCTTATTCAGGGTCATTGACATTAGAGAATTCTTGACTGCTCCTTGTCCTCAATGAAATTGTAGGGATCATCACCACATCATCGTCGGAGCTCCCATACGACACCAAAGAATGGAGTTACTAGCTATATTCCAAGTTAGTATCACCTTCAATGTCTAAAGGAGTATCATAAAGCATAATAGGAGAATTTTGTTTACCTAGACAGGCTCTATGAATTTTCTCTTTTTTCCTGGCCTTCTTCACTGGTTGCACCAGTTCCTTGCCTTTGAACTTGACCACTTCTCCAAGAAGGGTTCTATTTCTCAAGTGGTACATACTCTACACGATTGATTTCTTCTTATGACCTCTAGCCCTTGTTTTACTCTTTGTAACCTCAGGAGGAGCTTGGGAATCCTACGCAGTTATCTCCTCATGACACTGAAATACACTAACTCAGTTAGACCTTATAACAGGATGAATTGTCAAGCCATTTTTCCCCATTGTTAGAGAGAATAGATTTTAACACTTGAAAACAAAGCTACAAGTAGACACACTTACAACCCAGACAATTCTGAACAACCTATCGAAGAAATTCCTAACCAAACCAGAGAGGCCAATTTGAAACCAACCTACTAAGGACAAGAAAATTCAACTCAAGACAAACAAACTGCCTCTTACTCCTATCGCACCTCACCTTACATACACTGTAAACTGAAAAGATGGTGAGAATGAATAGCAATCAACCCACATTAAATAGAAAATTTGAGAATGCAAAATTAATGATTCAAGAACTCCTTGTGTAAGTGAATTGGTAACTTAATAGTTCAATTTTTAATCTAAGCCATTGATCTTAGAACAATTAAAATTTCATCTAAGGTGGCCATGGGCATCATTTTTTGAACATTATCAACTTCCTCGTAGAAAACAACAATGTTATCTCAAATGTTGCCACATTCCTTTCTAACCTTGATTAATCATATGTGGTTTGACAATGACCATGTATCACCAACCTAATATGAGCCTTTTCATTTATATCGAAGAAGTACATGAGACCAATCTATTTTATTGAGAGAAAATTTCCTTATATGCTTCATTGTTGATCATCCTCAAATCTTGTGCAATTTGCAATGAAGTTATTCATGTGATTACTTTTAGTCTGTTGGATTATCCTATTTTAAAACTTCATCAACGATTCTCCAGTCCTTTCATTGCTTTCCTTTTTTCTTTATGAAAAATCCTCAACATCCTGCCATGTTTCCCTTTCATCAATAGTCATCTCCTATCATGGATACATCTAGTCCTTCATCGACCTCATCAGAGATATAAAGATCCCTACGATGAAACTTCAGCCCTCGGTTCTATGGCCTATCCTTTGATCACGTTCGTTCCTCTATCGTACATCACTAATTCAAAGTTCACAACTAGGCTCCTATCAGCAATGGGAGATGTAATGAAGTCACCATATTTAGACATGTACACCTGCATAAAAATAAATGGCACAAAAGGGATTGCTCATAGGATCTCATCATATTAGTGAAAGAAACCTTTAGATAACAATATTCATTTTTGCTAATTCAGAACTCAAGTTCATAAATGAATTGGTGATGAGCGATAAAACATAAGGTCCTTGCTCATCGCTAATTCTCTTCATATAGTTTGTGAGCAATGAGTGATGAGTGATTTTACAAAGTTTACAATGTGAATCACGTATCAGTAATCTGGAACTTGTCAATTAGAACATATCTATGATCACGTGATATAAAGGAAATTACATCACATTGTTCATCGCTATTACAAATTTGAAGACTCAAAAGCCATTAGCGATAAGCGACATCAAAGAAAACATAGTTCCATCCCTCGTCACTAATTTGGAATATGTACCTATGAAGAAAACAATGATGAGCGATAAGGTATGATGGCCATCGAGACTTAAGTGGAAACTTTGAGCACATGCATTTAAGTTGTTCTTAATGAAGGGGACCCCTAGGATGACATGAGAATAATAGACCCAATAACTTCTAAATCATGAAATTCAAAGAATATAAAGGCTAAAAGGTTCTCTACTTATCCCTATAAGATGGGATATTTGGATCTAGGTGAGAGGGACAGGTCACTTGATGATACTGATAAACATGAGAGTTTTATAAAATGACCAGAAATGGGCACTATGTAGTCAACAATAGAAAGAATGTTACAAAAAGTTATAATGAATAAAACCCTAAACCCCATATAAGAACCCTACAATTAGATGTAACAAAGGTTTTGTACGAATAAAAATTCTTAGGGTTCAATATGAGCACTTCAGATTTTGTAAAATTTTGAAAGTGCCATCACCTATCTCTAATATTCTCACATTGTAGAATATTTGCATTGGTCTCAATGCAATCAACACAAAAACATGATTTTTCTCTCACATTAATTGCATAAGGCTTGCTACATCCCATTTTCATGATTTGATGTAGACTTCTAATACCATTAATTGTTTGACAATTATAAAGATTTGAACAATCATTATCTATAAATTATAAACATCCAAGTGATTAAAAAATTTATATATATATTTAAATTTAAAAATTCAATTTTCATGTACACACTCTTTGAGTTTTAAATAACATTTATTCTTGACTATGTACCTTTAACTTCCCAAAAATAGTGTCTTGTATATTGAGTCGTGAGAAAAAAATGACTTTTGCACCATTCAACAATTTCATTTGCATTCCATATGGCATTACCCATAAGTACATGTTAGCAAAATTTTTTAAGTTAAGAGGTTTAAGAATTTAAAGTTTAAATAGAATTTAGAAAAAAAAAATTCCATATATGGTGTTACCTACAAGCTCATGTTGATAAAGTGCATGCTTCACACATGCTCTTGCTCCATTGTGCTCTCATTTTCCATGTCCACTCTCATAAAAATTCCATAAAAATTTGGTGTCACATTTAGCATGTTGCTGGATTAATCAATTAAAAACCTTTCTAGACTTAAATTTGACAGATTTGAGAAACTACAACACCATAGGAGCCTAGTGATCCCTGCAAGCTAAGAAAACCTATTATAGGGAGAAGCAAAGAGAAGCAACAAGAACACAGTAAAATTTCTCAAAAAGATGGAGCTCTGTATTCAACAATTTGTAAAAGAGAATAATTACAAAAGAAGAGTTTTCAACCACATATAGGTCAAAAAGCCCTAAAAGGAAAACACATTTAATAATTAATATAATTATTACATGTCTTATTATGCAAACTAAGGTGAAATGTTACGAAGGAGATAAAGGTAATTAACATGATTAAATTTAAACCTTTACTCTAACACCCCCCCTTAAGATGAGAAAAAGTGCAGCTACAAACATATGCAAGAAAGAAAGGTAACTACAATGCATGAAAGTAAACTTGGGTCCTGGCAACAAGGCCAGATAAGGTACCCAACTACAACCAAATCTCTGTAAAGTGGAGAAATAGAGAAAACCTCATGGGAAAAACTCTAATCCAAAAAGAGAAGAAAGCATGCTAAAAAAACATGAAAGAAGGAAGGAAGGCCTCACTGAGACCCCCCAAGGACAACTTCCTTCACCCCAAGCATGGAGCGCAACTGAAGATAGAGCGGCGAAGCCAAAGGTTTAGTGAAGATGTCTGCAACCTGCTCCTCTGTAGGAATGTACTCCAAGATGAGAGAACCATCCTGAATCAATTGCCTAATGAAGTGCATGTGGATTTCAATGTGCTTAGTCCGCTGATGCTCCACTGGGTTATGAGAAATTTGAATGGCACTCTGATTGTCACACCAAGGAATAGTGGGACTATCAGGAGGAAACCCAAACTCTATCATCAACTGTCGAAGCCATAAAACCTCCTTACTAGCTAACACTGCTCCTCGATACTCAGCCTCTGTAGATGATAACACAATAGCTGACTGCTTCTTGCAAGACCATGTAATGGGACCAGAACCAAGGCAAAAAAAAAAGCCAGAAGTAGACTTCCATTCATCGAAATCACCAGCCCAATCTGAGTCAGTAAAGCCAACAATGTGAGGGGATCCTGATGTGTAGTGAATGCCATAATGAGTGGTGCCCCGAATGTACCTCAAAATACGTTTGGTTGCTTCCTAATGACTCTCATGTGGATCATGTGAGAATCAAGAGACAAGGCCAACCGTAAAGGAAAGATCAAGATGTGAGTGTGTCAGGTACAACAAACTGCCAACCAACTGTCTATACAGAGTAGTATCCACGGAAGGAGTAGTACAAGTGGAAGACAAGACAACACCTGATTGAAAAGGTGTGGGGGCAGGCTTGCAATCAAGCATGCCAAAGCGTTGGAGCATATTAAGAGCATACTTCTACTGAAATAAGGAAATCCCATCCGAAGACTGAATAACCTGTAGGGCCAAATAATAATACAAAAGTCCAAGATCTGTCATCTCAAACTGCTCCATCAAAGCTCGTTGAACATCCTGAATCATGGAAGATGAGCTACTTGTAATGATGAGATCATCGACATATAGTACAAGTATCAAAAGATCACCCTCCTGACGCCAAATGTACACTATGTGATCAGAATGGCAACGTGTGAAGTGAGTGGAAAGCAAAAAAGAGTCCATCTTCTCATACCAAGCCCGAGGGGCTTGTTTGAGACCATACAATGAACGCCAAAGTCTACAAACCAAAGAAGTGTCCTACACAAAACCATGAGGCTACTCCATATAGATCTCCTCATGTAGGTCACCATGCAAGAAGGCACTCTTCACATCCATCTGAAACACTGACCATCCCTATGAAGCTGCAAGTGAAAGTACAAAGCAAATAGAATTCATCTTAGCAACAAGGGCAAAGGTCTCGGAGTAATCAATAACCTCCACCTGAGAAAAACCCTTCGCAAGTAAGATGTGCCTTATACTTATCAATAGAACCATCTGCAGCATACTTAGTACGGTACAGCCACTTGCACCGAACCAACTTTCTTCCCTTAGGAAGAGGACAAAGATCCCAAGTATGATTCTTCATCAAAGAAGAATACTCCTCATCCATAGCAGTATCCCACTCAAGGTGACCTGTCACCTCTGAAAAATTTTAAGGATCATCCAAAATGGCATGACTCAAAAGACTAGAACCAGATGTCTGAGCACAAGTATGATGAGTATCTGAAGGATCACCTGCCAAAGAACCAGCTATATCAATAGTGAGACGGGCCCACCTGGGCAAAGACAAAGCACTTGGTGGTGGTGGAGATGGTGGATCATCATCTACATCATCCTCAAGAGATAAGTAATCCTCAAGTGATGAAGAGGGAGTAGGCAATGAGAGAGAAGCTGGTGATGGAGAATCCATCTGAGGATAGCGCTCATCAAACTGGACATCTCGCCCAAACAAGACCTCACTGGAATTAGGATCAAACAACCAATATGCCTTAACATCCTCACAATAGCCAACAAATATGAGTGGTCGGCTCTTCCTCTCCATGGCTTTCCTCTGAGCATCAGGAATAAATGCCCAAGCCTCACTACCAAAAATTTAGAATATAGAAACATTAGGCTTGACATGGGTCCAAGCCTCCTCATGAGTCATATGTCGCAATGCCTTATGAGGCATCTGATTCTGAATATAATTGGCACAATTGATTGCCTCAGCCCAGAAGGAAGAACTCATAGCTTGAGACTGTATCATACAATTTTCCATCTCCCGTAAGGTTCTATTCTTTCTCTCAGTGACACCATTCTGCTGAGGGGTGTAAGGGACTGTAAACTAATGTTGTAAACCATGCTCAATGCAAAAGTCTGTAAAAGCCTGATTAACATATTCCCCCCATTATCTGTGTGTATCCTCCTGATAGAAAGTCCATATTTCTTCTCCACATGTCTTAAAAATCCTGAATGAGTCAAAGACATCAGACTTGTACTTAAGAAAGTACACCCATGTATGTCTGGAGAAGTCATCAATAAAGGTGAGCACATAGCAGGCCCCTGAAAAAGGAGTCAGAAAGGGCATAAGATCACTGTGTACCAACTCTAGGGGTGCCCTAGCACAAGTGGCTCGACCCTTTGGAAAAAGAATCTCAATGATGTTTTCCAAGAACACAACCTCGACATACACCATCAGTACAAGAAATCTGTGGGAGCCCAATCACAAGTGCCTAAGTACTCATCTGCTATAAATATATGTAATTGACATGGCCAAAATGCTCATGCCAAAGCCTGCTCATTGAATCTGCATGGGCAATAAGAGAAGAACCAACAGTGTCTAAACTCTCAAAGCCATCAAATCTGTATAGGCGTGATGCAAAATCCACACTCCCAGTAGCCACAACCAAGTTAGGATCATGAAGGTCTCAAATAACCACATCATGTGGTGAGAACTCAACTATCTTACCAGAGCCAAAGTGGCAAATATGATAAATAGATAGAAGGTTTGTCAAAATTTCAGGAACAAGAAGCACATCCTGAAGACAACCACCATCCAATGAAATAGTTCCTAAACCCTAAACTGATAGTTGTGTGGAGTCACCAACTGCAATCTATGAAGTAGCACTATGAGCAAGTGCAGTGACTATATCCTATGAGTGTGAGATATGGTGCGAAGCACCAGATTCAATAATCCATGTGGATCCTAAAGATGAGGCTCGTGCAGAAAGAGCATGACCTTTCCCCGTGGATGGAGGAGGCTGAGGTGAGGAAATATGATGCTACTGCATGGCTTCCTCCAAAGCCTCTAATTGTTTCCAATACCTGGAAACTGGATTTCCTTCCTTGCCATAGAAACTACAAGGATCACCTAGATTCTTCTTTGTCTTGGAGGAAGACTCACTAGACTTAGAAGATTTACCCTGTTTAGGATTGGATTGTGGTTTTGAATTTGTTTTAGGTGGTGGCTTGGAGGAACTCTCACTGCCAACTGAATCTGTCTTTGGCTTCTGTTTCTGCTTCTGTTTCCCTTGCGATGTCTGAACAACCAATGCTTTATTCTTTGATCCAGGAAGAGTATCCAACTATGTGAGCTTGGCTTGCTCTCATGTCAATCGATCACAAAATACCTCAAAAGAAGGCATGGTAAAATGAGGACCCAAAGCATCCATGGTGGAATAGAAGGTAGAAGAGAAAATCTGGAAGGATCCTCGAAGCTTAGATAGAATCAGGTAAATGCAATCTGTATCTGTTTTGTTTTTACCACAACCCTATAACAAAGATCTGAGAGATTTGAATTTCATCAGGAAATCCTCAATAGAAGGAAAGGAATCAAGTACCAAAGTGGTCAATTCTGCCTCAATCTGAAGTGCTTAGAACTAATTAATGGTGCCAAAAAGTGTTTCAAACTTCAACCACATAGCTTGAGGAGTTGCACAACCCTCGAGATGAAAGAGAAGACTATCTGAAACATGGAAGGATAACAACCCCATGGCCTCATCCATTATGTTCCTGTGCTGAAAGATCTCAAATTGACATTGCAACTGAGGTTGAACATCATCCAAACATGACCATAAACCTTTGGACATGAGAAGTCTTGTCGTCTATGCCTTCCAGGTATGATAATTGTGTGGGGAAAGACGCTCAACCGAAGAAGAGTCTGCCATTAAACCCTGCACCTGTGCCTGCTTGTTTTTTTTATTATTATTATGTGATCTTTCAGAATAGACAGAAGATGCAGAAGGGTTTGATTGTTTTGAGAGTTTTGGTGTTCTGGTTTTCTGATGGAAAATACAAAAAGCAAGAAAAAACACCCCCCCACAATATGAGAACCCAAACCCCAGTACAATTTTAAAGCTGAAAAGCTTGAGAAAGAAAAAAATGATTCAAACAAAATTCTATGTACCTGGTAAATTTTTGATGAAAAAAAGTTATTGTTCTGGAAAGAGCATGAGAAGAGCTTTCCGACGCCTACCCGTTTTCAAAAAACGGAGTCTATATGCAAAAGTTATGGCTCCGGGAGTGCGAAAAGCTTCATCTGAGTTTGACTGCAAAAAACGGCAACCAAACTAGAAATTTTTTAAAAAAATCCTTCACCTTAAGATTAGGCTCAAATCCATCTTTCCAACGCCTCTTTTCATTCAAAAACCTGAGCTAAAACGAGCAAGATACGCCCGATTTTGTGAAGGCTGTAGTTTGTGCTGTTTTAAAATACATAGCCCCTCAAGCTGGCCAAGGACTTTGGCTCCCCGGGTGCGTAATCGGTCGCATGAAAGGCCCTCAGGGGCTGGAGGTCAGCAATGGGTGCTAGCAGTTTTCCACTGGCGGTGATCGCTGGTGCCGGCTACTTGGCGGTGCCACGGCCAGAGGTTACCGCCGGTGGCAGTGGCCGAGCGATAGCCACCGGGTGGCGCACTGGTGGCACTGCCAATTAAAATGGGCGGCGCTAAAATTAAAACAAAAAATTGTGTTTTTTTTATTTTTTTTTTGTGACTTTCACCTTGTAAATCATGCCCTGAGGCCGTACGGCCTTGGGGCCTAAAAAAATTTGCCTCCTGGTGCAACTGTGCTCAAATAGGGCATTCCATATATGAAAATATGGGTTTTTGGGCTCTCTTAATCCAACCGTGAGGTCTGTTTGAGCCCAAAATGCACCCAACAAAAGTAGTACACCAAATCCAAACAAAAACCCTCTGAAACTCCAGATCTGCTTCCAATGCAAAATTCTCAAAGCAAGAATAGGTAGCTATAGATCTAAAGCTCTGATACCATGTAGGAGTTGAGAAACTACAACACCATAGGAGCCCAGTGATCTCTGCAAGCTGAGAAAACCTATTACAGGGAGAAGCAAAGAGAAGCAACAAGAACAGAGTAAAATTGCTCAAAAAGATGGAGCTCTGTATTCAACAATTTGTAAGAGAGAATAATTACAAAAGAAGAGTTTTCAACCACATATAGGTCAAAAATCCCTAAAAGGAAAACACATTTAATAATTAATATAATTATTAAATGTCTTATTATGCAAACTAAGGTGAAATGTTAAGAAGGAGATAAAGGTAATTAACATGATTAAATTTAAACCTTTACTCTAACAAAATTGTCCTATGAAGTTACAAATAATTTTATTCAAATGAAATCAGTTTTAAAAAAACTAGATATATATACATGTATACATGCACAAAATATATAAGTAGTTGAACAATTTAAGTCTCAAAGTTATGTAAAAATAAATAAATTATAAAAATCAACACTTACCAACACATCCATTAGACCATATCTAGTGTTGTTTAGTATTTATGCCATGTCATCTCAGGTTTTCAAAAACATTTTGAAACAATGGGCTACATCATGACCTATATCATCACTAATATAAAAGTGAACCTCTTTGATGATAATTTAGTCTTCTTTGATACTTTTTAAACCATCTACATGTAAGTCGACATGCCTATATCAAACTTGTACAAGGATTGCAACTTTCTCTGAATGATAATATTGACTTTGAATCTCAGTTTGAGGACTAAATGTATATTTCTTAAAGAAATCAACAATAGAGATAATACGAATTGGTGGAAATCAATTATTTGATTCACAAAATTGCTTAGCTTTCCATCTTGCACCATGACAATGTTGGATATGTGGATATATGATATTGTGAAATTTATTCATTAATTCATTGTAAGACAATCCACTCTCCTTGAGAACAATTTTTTTGGCCTCGACTCCTAACTTCATTGAGTATTTCTCATATTCAAATCTCTTCCAAATAACTTGCATTGAATTATCAATATTGTCAACTTGTAAAAGATTCTTCAAATTTCAATAATCATTAAATATATATTTTTATACATTGTACATTAAATTTTGAATATTCTAATTTTTTGCATACAAGAGACTTCAAAAATTGTGTTGTGCTTCCAAGAATGGGTATATTTAGATTAATTACTGCCAAAACATTTTTAGATGACTATAGGTGTAGATTAAATTCAACATGATTTCGATAACAACTTTCATGTACTTTATTTATACATACAAATGATGGTCATGGTCTCTCAAACATCCTTTGACAAATCTTCACATCTAAAAATTCTTGTTTGAATGCTTTAAAAGGTTCACTTTGTGTTGTATCTATAAAATGTTTTGGATGAATTTTTTTTGTACCATCTTCACCTATTATTTGTATGGTGTTCCTTCTATTGAAAGAAACATGAGAGCGGTTCATCCAATATTCAATCACCTATTTCTTTACATCTTTTGAAATTTTATGTTTTTAGGGAGCCCTACAAATATTTGCTCAAATTTTCTCAATATTTTCATCTAATCTATCTCTCTTTTCAATATACCTTTGAATAGTTCTCCTAGAAATATTTACTAATTGGGAAATTTCTTGAACTTTTCTTCTATGTGATAATTTATTACTAGAAATTACAGTCATCAATGCTCTACATGCAACACTTGGATCAATAGCTTAACTCTTGTTTTAAATACAATTCAATGCTTCTTACAAGTTTTCAACAATTATTTATCTCAATGAGCCTAATGAATTTTTCCTATTATCAACCCCTAACAGCTCCAAAATAGTGGTCATTTCTTTTTGCCTAAATAACTTTGCACATAATTGTGCTCTTCCAATTAGATATTTTTCTTCAAAAAAGTTATCCTATATTCTGTTAGCATGTAATTTTAACTGTTCTTTCAAAAAACATATCTAAATAGATGAAATATTATTGAAAAGATAATCCTCATCCATCTCCATTAGATTTTTCATATCATAGAAAAAATTTATATTACTAGGTTCAATTTGTTCTTGTACTTGTATGTCGCCTTCGTCATCAATAATTTCCATGAGTTTTTCTTGAGTATATGTCCCTTCATTCACTTTTCTCTTCTTTCTTTTTGATCATACTTCCTCTTTCTAGTCCTTTGACTCCCCATCACACATTACTAAAATTTAAATCCACCTGCATACAAATGTACAAACATTCTTTCAATGAATGTAGTCAATATTTCATTTAGAACACTAAATATTCTCTAGTATCTTTGTATCAACATAAAAAAAACACAAAAAATTAAATAGAAATAAAGAAAAGACAAAAAAAAAGGTTTTAACCAATGATATTGAAAGAATTTATCTCCAAGATGATTACAACCATATTATCTTAGCATCATCTTACTCAAATTTTGTATTTATTTTCTTGAATATAAGGATTAGATTACTTATGTTGTTTCTCTAGTGATATAGGATGATAAGATTATGTCCAACTATATGATAAATATATAGCCATAATAAACATGCTCATCAATTAAAATTTATTTAAATACATAAATTACAACCATACCATGAGCATATTTGGTATATATATCAAGAAAATATTTAGCATGTAACGAGATACACTAGATCATGATATAACTTACTATCACCACTAAATGCGTCAATATGTGGATCTTTAATAAAATAAGTTCTATAAAACATAGGAAGAGAAACACAATGCTTGATATACCTAAATGTGTAGATCAGCAGCTCATATTATGAATTTTACAAGACATGCTCACAATTTTAAATATCACCTGTGATAAAGAAATCCAATTAGATCATCACTAAAAAGGCATGTCATGGAGATCCTCAAACTACAAAAATAGTTTAGAGACAAAGAAGGGTTAAATTAAATTACATGTATCACAACCCTTTATGTATTCAAAGAAGAGGTATTGTTACATGTATCACAACCCTTAAAATGTATTCAAAGAAGATAGGGATAAAGCATTAGATTTAGATAGCACATGAGATTAGAAATAACATGTTCACAAGAAATATAAACTAGATCTAATATTGAATCACAAGATGAAGCATCTAGCAATGAGGAACTCTAGAGGATACAAGAAAAGGGGAATCTAAACTTGCACAAGTAGTTCAAGAATGTATAATGTGTTGGGCTATGGTGTTGTACACCATTGCATAAAATGATTTATTATAATCTTGTAATTAAATAATTATTTAGTTGTGATTCACCTTGGTGGTGTGGTGAATCACACTAGGTAATTATTTGTGGGACCACTTATGTTGTATTGTAACATTGAATTATTATTTAATGTGTGGGAGACATGTGATAATAATTTAATATTGGGGAAATATTAAATAAAGTGAAGTTTTAGTACCTCATATTAAATAAGGAGTTAGTGGTTTTGTATTCACATGGTTTTATGGTATGTGGTTTTATCTTACCACTAGTTGTATTTGTGTGAGTTTATATCTATAAAAGAAAGCACATGCGTAGTGGTTTAGGTTGATTGAGAGGTTTGGCTATCATTATTGAGTCTTTCCGAGTAGTGCATATGTGAAGCATGGCATGGGATGTGTGGATTCATGCTTGGACACATGGGGATACATTGGATGGCTTGATGCTTCAGAGGTATTCATTGTAACTCTTCTATTGGTTTATTGTTGAATAATATGATGGAGTATGGATGCTTTTGGAGGCTAGGTTTTTCCCTCTTGAGGGTTTTCCCAGGGTATATCTTATGTTATCTTGTGGCTTGTCTATTTGATCTATGTATTTTGGTTAATTCTATGCATGTTTATCTCTCATGGGGTTATCTAGGAAATGAATTAAGAATGTGGGTTGAATGTAATATTTCCTAACAAGTGGTATCAAAGATTTCATTGTTGAAGAATTTTTTTTATAACCCTAGTTTGAGATTTTTTGCAAAGTTGAAGCCATGGACATGCATGTAGGGTTTGAGGCATTATAAGATATAGAACACATGTTGCAGGTTTTTGTTTGTAGATTTGGGCTTTTGCGTTGTCAAGATTTGTTGGGTTTATTGCAGATTTGAAGCTTTCCAAATTTGGGTGAAAGAGGGTTTCTTGGTTTGAGTATTTATATGAGGGTTTTGTAGGGAAAGTTTCATAGATGACCTCTTGAGACAAAATGGATCTCATGATTGGATACAGGTTGGCCAATAGACAAAGATTGACATAAAATTTGACCTACTTTGGAAAAGAGGCAAAAAAAACTAGCCATATGGCCATTTTGGCCACCCAATTTGGCCATGTGTAGAAATATATTAAAAAAATAATATTTCCATCAAAATTATTCCCACAAAAAAAATATATATTCACCTGCAAAATAAAAAAATAAAAAAGGTTAATAGATTTTTTTTTTGAAAATCTTTAATAAAAAAAATATTAATATAATTGGTACAGGGTTTGCAAACCCCGTACCCCTTTGCCCTATCAACCTGTAATGTCATCACATCATTCATATCTGCAATATTTATGTCGAGCTTGGGTAAACCCACAAAATTGGCTTACAATTCCATTGAGGAAGGAAAAATGCATTTTCGGATGGAAAACACTTTAGGGGGTTTGGTAGAACTAGGGAGGTTCACTAGAACCCCCCCCCCATTCTAGCGAACCCCCCTTTAATAGGTTTTATTATTTAATTTCATTAAATGGGGGTTGCTAGAAGGCGGATTCAAGCAAACCCTAGCTTGCTAGAACCCCCTTCTCCCCTCTGGCACCAAAAATCTGTACAATTTTTCCCTTTGAAGCTCAATTTGAGGATGAAAATGGAGGAAACTTCATAGACCCAACTAGATGATGGTAGTCCTCAGAATGAGGTATCCATCAAATATAATTTTAATATGTTTTGGACCTTTTATTATGTATTTGTTTCTTTATTTTGATTAAACATAGGTTTTTCACCAAAAATCAAGCTCTTTGTTTTGCACATGTGGAAAAATAGCAGATTATGAAAATAAAATTCTAAAAAATATGTGTAGGCTAGGTATTAATGTCCTTGATCCAGTAGAAAAAAAAAATCAATTTTGATACATACAAAAAAAGTTATGTTGTATACGGTTCACCTATGTCTGAATTGTAATTGGTTTGACTTTGAAACTTGATTAAGGAAAAAATATTCAATAAACACTATAAAACAAATGAAAGGGTTAGATATCGTAGTTACAAATCTAAATTCAAAAAAAAAAGAATTTTATCCTTCATAGAAAAAAAAATTATGTTGTATACGGTGAGCATCACTCCTTAAAAATGGTGTTTATTGATAAAAAATTTTTTTGAAGGAGATGGAAAAATAAGTGCAATTTGAATCCAAAAATTTTGAAAAAAATATATTTAGAATCTACAGAAAAAATGTGACAAATCACTAGTTTGCATCATCTCCAAATTCCTCATGTTTTAGCGGCTATATGTTCCCGAAAGTGAAGATTTAGTTAGAAAAAATTAGTTCAGTGTCCAATTTTGCCAAAAATTGTAAACCAATATTGTGGGATCACCCCCTTTTAATCTTTAAAAAGGGGAAGTAGCCACATAAAGTTTAAGGAAATCTTTAATTTTAAAAGCATTTAAATGAAATATTTTCTAAACCTTACCCATCCCACTTTATTAAATTTTTTAAACTTAAATTGCTTTTCAATGATGGTCAGTTCCATGCACTTGGAGATTTTGAAAATTAAAAATTAAATCTGCCAATTTTTTAAAATTTGAAGAAAATTAAATTTTATTTTGGAGTGGGGTCCACCAAATCTTACCCACATGGGCAAATCAGATCTTTTTTTGAACTTGCATAACTTTTTCCCATGATGTTCATTTTTTGACTTCTTGTAGTTGTCAAAAATCTATTTTCATGCTCTTCACTGTGGAGTTGGTTTGGTTCCTTGATTTTCCATTTTCACATGTTTTTGGAGCTTGGAAGTCAAATGTTCTCAGTTGCATGGTCTTGGTCATAAATTTGCATACAGAGTCAAATTTTTAATTTCAAAGAGGTGTTGGAGAGAATTCGTAGTGTACTACATAGTGGTTCAGATTATTTATCAGTTTAAGGAGCAAGATGAGTTTGGTACTTGTTTTATTGCTTGTGGAAGCATGATATTTAGGGTGTGATTGTGTGAGCATCTAGATGATTCGAGGTGAAACCTTGAGGGAGTACATGTTTTTATATGGTATTTATGATGCTATAGCTGATTATCAATTTGGTGCTTCTTGGTATAGATTTACAAATGTTTCTTCATAGTTGGATTTTGATGGTGACAGGTACATAATTTTTCTTTTATTTTGAGGACATGGTTGGACATGGTTTGATATTTGGAGTCTTTTATGGGTGATAGTTGAGTGCAAGTATAGTGATGGATATGGTTATGGTCTCATGGGTATGCAGGAACATTTGATGCATTGACATGACATGATCATGTATGTGGATTTTTGGTGGTGTCATGGTTTTATGTTAGGAGATTTAGCTTATCTTATTGATGCTTATTTAGTTCCTTGACTATGATTAATCATTTGTGGACATGGTTGGAAAATCAGATCCGTGGTTGATTTGGTGTTTGAGACTTGATGTCTATAGGATTATCTTCCTTGATATCTCAGTTTGCAGGTTACTGATGTGATGATGAGTTTGCATTCTTTATTTATTTGATCATGAGTTATGAATTTTTTTGGATTAGCTACCCATTTTCTTGCAGGGGTATGAATCGATGTGCATTGTCTATATCCATGAGATTGGTTCAGTGTTGCTGCAAATTTTCTTAGTTGGCCTTATCTGTGGTCATTTGTACATTCATATGTTGTTTTGAGATTGAGAGGATGGATGGTTAGAGTACTTGATTAGTTAGGTGAAGGGACTTGTAGCATGTGGTTTGATCATGATGTCATGATAGATTGGTACATTCATTGGTTATACACTTTCAGTGAGAGATTTTAACAGTGATGACTTGGCGGTGATAGGATTGGTTTGTGATGTTTTTTTGGCTGTTGTATGTGTATTCTTGGCTTGGAGATCTTGGTTTCACTTGTATGTTACTGACATTGTAGTTGAGTGTGTGTAGACCTATATGATCTTCATGGAGAGGATGGTAGTCATGATGCCATGTGTAGCTCCTATCACGGTTCGGTGGGAGATGTTGGAAGTGACATGGATGCATAATTGGTTAAGGTTATCTTCATGTGATTGGAGATATGAGTAATTGGTTTAAAGTATGTTTGATATTATGTCATGGTTTACTCTTGATTCTAGATTAGAGTTTTGGCATTATATCAGTTCTCTTGATGCTAGGATGTATGCATCAGTGTATGGGATCTCTTAGGAGGAGATGGTTGGATCATGTTGTCATGATAGGTTCCTGATTCTATGGTTGGAGCTTTGACATTGATCTTAGTAGTTCTCTTTGTGTTGGGTACATTGATCATTTACTTGATTGCTTCATGGTGGTGCTATGTTTCATTTGGATTTTGGCATGGATTGATTGGTTACAGGTACTCATGGATACTTGGAGATGTAGGTGATGGTTATAGTTCTCTTGTGCTTAGAGTCATTTTCTTGAGGCAGTTACTCTATGGAGCTTTTAGCATGAAGACCAAGGAGCCTTCACCTAGATATGGATGTGAGTACATGATGGATAGATAGAGGAGATTGTTCTTGGAGTAAGTCATGTTGGCTTGGTTATCTTGGAGGAGCATTCCCATTCCCCACTCTTGGTCTACTTGGTAGCATATTATTTGAGAGTTATTTTCCCTTTATATTTTTTAGATGTGTTATGTTTTGTGCTTTGATTTCTCATGGGATTGAGTTGATAAGGGAGACTCATTTGAGGATTGTTTAGCATGAGTTTATATTCTTTATCTTTCATAGATATGGACCTTGAGCTATGGATAGTTAGTTCTCGAGGATTCATTTTGAGGGATGTTATGGCATGGTTATCTCCTAGTGCATTTGAGTTTATGATATAATTCTTTGATGAGAATTGCTAGGATATGATTTATGGGCTGATTTCCAGATTTGGGGATGGTTACGTTGTTGGAATGTGTTGCTATTGATTGTTTTCATTAATGGTTTTCATTGATGTCAATATATCTTAGTTAATTGATTCTAATGCTTTGGTAATCTAGATTGGTGTGCTACGTATGTTGTGCTGTGATGATCTATCTTTGGTTATGCTTGTCTTGGTCCCATTCATTTTGCAACATAATGAGATACACTCTTATGGGCCTAGAATGATCTAGAAGATGGTTAATGTGCCCTGGAATATTTTTTGCATTAACATGTATATCATATTCTTTGGTTCTAGATATCATGTAGTGTGTTGATTTGAGCAAGGAGGTTCTATGTGGTCCATGTTTCATTCCTCTCCACCACAAGAATTTTTTGTGATAGCCTAATTCAAATTGTGTTTGGACAACTTAGGAGATTATGAAGACTTTGTGTTTGGCCAACTTAAGAGATTATGAAGGCATGGAATGGTATAAGTAAAAATTAATTCTATTCAATGAAATCAAGTGTGATGAATGCAAAATTCCAGACATTGTAAAGTATGTCAAAGTATATTACTGACTGTAGCAGACAGTGAGATTCTATTTGGTGTCATTTTTGGTAATAGTTATTTTAGCAGTGGATTCCCTTTCATCATTCTTTTGGAAGTGAGCCATTTTTTGTTGGTAGTGAGCCCTTTTCTATAGGCAGTGAGCCTTTCTCTTTTGGCAGTGAGCCCTTTGTAAAAATCATCTTAACTAGTGTTCTATAGTTGATAATTAGCATTCCCTGTGGTTTTTCCCTTCTTGGGTTTCCACATAAATTTTGGTGTTTATTGTGCATGGTGTTGATATGTTCTTTCATGTTCACATTTTTTAGATAATTATTTGATTGATTTATGTTTGCTTCAAATTAATTAAAGTTAAGAAAATTGTTTTATAATAACTAATTCACCCCCATCTCAGTTATTTGAACTATTCAACAATTGGTCTCAAATCTTTGGTTACCTCAAAGAAGAGCTTAACCACTTGGGTAGATCTGATGGTGCACAAACTGACAATATGAGTGTTTGATGCATCTAACTATAGTTTCTAGAAAGTGAATCTATGAGAGGTTATTTGATCTCTCTAGGGTACAAGACTTGGAAATCTATTGAGAAAAAATATGTTGAACTGACAGTTGTCCCTAGTTTTGCGGATGAGATTTCAGCCTATGAAGAAAATGAAAAATCATGCTATGCAATCTTTAGTGCTTTGTCTAAGACTATTTTAATGAGATTTATTTCATTAGGAACTTCTTATCAAGTTTGGGAAAAGTTGAAAGAAATCTATGAAGGAAATAATAGAGTCAAATTATCAAAGAAGTTGATAGCTAAGCGTAGATATGAAAACTTGAGGATGGAAGAAAGTGAAGATATAGCAAGCTAATTTTAGAGAGTTGATAGTGCAGTAAATGAAGTCAAAAATAGAGGAGGCACTCTAATAGATGAAGATGTAATGGAGAAGATTCTGGTGAACCTACCGGAAAGCTATAGTGACAAAATCTTAGCTATTGAAGAAGTTTATGATCTAAGGAAATTCACTAGAGAGTAACTATTTGGCACCTTGACCGTAATTGAGATGAGGAAATTTGGAAAAGAAAAGGAGAAATTAGAAACAACCTTCAAAGCCACAAAGATAGAAGGAGATCCAGATGATGAAAGTTCAGATGAGTTGGAAGCAAACTTCATAAGGAAACTAAAGAGAGGTACTGGAAAGTACAAAGGTATATTAGCTCTTAAATGTTTTAGATGTGGAAAGATTGGTCATAGAGCAACTAAGTGTCTGAAAAAGGGAACAAGGAAAAAGTTTAAAAAGATCAATAAGAAGGCCTATTATGTTAATGAGAATGTCACCATTTTAGATGATGAATCAAATCATAAGGATTGTTTTTTTTTGTTGAAAAGGATGAACCTAGATTTTATATCTCTAATATTTGCATTGAAGTTGCATTATTTTTTAAAATAAATAGAGATGAATGGTTGATTGATAGTGGATGTTTGAATCATATGACCAGTGATAAAAGAAATTTTGTGAAGCTTGAGAAATATGATGGAGGTTCTATTAGATTTGGAGATGATAAAACAACACTGATTGTTGGAATTGATTCTATTACCTTTGATGGAAAACATAACACTGACAATATTTACTATGTGAAGGGTTTATATCATAATATTCTAAGTGTTGGACAAATGTGCGAAAATGGCTATAATGTGTTATTTTAGGATGATGGTTGCGAGATCTAGAAGAAATCCAAAACTATTATTGTAGTTGGAAAAAGAACAAGTGGGAAAATGTATCAACTGGAAGGAAACAAAAAGAGATGCCCATTCTCCCAGTCCAATGATAGTTGGCTTTGGCACTGGAGGATGTGTCACATCAACTTCGACAACTTGGTAAGGATAAGTTCAACAAGAGTAGTCAGAGGTTTTTCAAGACTGACCAAACCAAACAACACTATTTGCAAGTGATGTCATGAAGGAAAGTAGACCAAAGAAACATTTTGAAGAAAAGAAGAATCATCTACTAGTTTGTTGGATCTTGTGCACACTGATCCATGTGGTCCAACCAGAATAAGAAGCTTGCAAGGTGAGAAATATTTCATACAATCAATAGATGATTATTCCAGATTAACTTGGGTTGCATTTTTAAGAGAAAAATTAGAAGCTCTAGAAAAATTGAAGATTTTCAAGGAAAGGGTTGAGAATGAAGTTGATAGGAGAATCAAGTGTTTAAGATCTGAAAGAGGAGGAGAGTTTACCTCTGATGAATTCAACAAATTTTGTGAAAAGCAAGGCATCAAAAGATAGTTATCTACCCCTAGAACACCACAACAGAATGGTGTAGTGGAAAGAATGAACTAGACAGTTCAAGAAGTAGCTAGAACAATGATCATGGAAGCAAGCCTATCACAGATCTATTAGAGAGAAGTGATACACACAATAGTATAGACTCTTAACAGATTATTTTTCAAGAGGAAATATGGAAAGACATCATTCAAGCTATGGTATGGAAGAGCTCCCACAATAAATTACTTCAAAAGTTTTGGAAGCAAATGCTACATCTGGAGATATGAGGACAATCTTGGAAAGTTTGATAGTAGAGCTGATGTAGGCATATTTTTGGGTTACTCTGTAAGAAGCAAAGCATATTGGTGTTACAACAAGAGATTGAACAAGATAGTTGAAAGTGAAAATGTGAAAGTAGATGAAGATGTTCAAAGAAATCCTTACAAGAATATTGAATATGAATTTGATGATGATAAAGGAGAAAAGGATAATAAAGAAGAAGAAGAGAAAGAGGAGGCTCTAAAAATTACAACTAAAACCCCAAAGTATGTACCAGAAAACCACTCAAAAAATAAAATTATTGGAGATAAGAATAAGGGAATCATCACAAGAAGCAAAGTAGCTCAAGAGAAATTATTATTGTGTTTACTCTCAGAAATTGAGCCAAAGACTGTGGAAGAAGCATGTAATGATTAGAATTGGGTGAAGGAAATGAAAGAAGAGCTTGATCAGATAGAGAAAAAATAGACTTGGGAACTTGTGCCTAGACTAGCAGAAAAAAATGTAATTGGAACAAAGTGGGTATTCCAGAATAAGCTGGACAAAAATGGAAAGGTAATGAGAAACAAGGCAAGATTGGTTTGCAAAGGTTACACTTAGGTTGAAGGAAATTATTTTGAAGAGACATATGCCCATGTTGTTTGGATGGAAGAAATTTGGATGTTCTTAGCTTTTGCATCTTTTAAGGATTTCAAAGTTTATCAAATGGATGTAAAATCAACATTTTTAAATGGAGAACTAAAGGAAGAAGTCTACATTGAGCAACTAGAGGGATTCAAGTCCATAAATGAACCGGATGTTATTTGCAAGTTGAATAAGGCCTTATATGGATTGAAGCAGACACCTAGAGCCTGGTATGGTAGATTAGAAAAGTATTTGATTGGACAAGGATTTCAGAAGGGATCTACTGATAGTAATTTGTACTACAAAATTCACTCAGATCAAATGTTGATTGTTGTGGTTTATGTTGATGACATAATTTTTGGAGGAAATGATAATATGTGCAAAAAAATTGCAAATGAAATGCAAAAAGAAATTTGAAATGTCTATGATAGGTAAGTTAAATTTCTTCCTTGGACTATAGGTAAATCAAAAAAGCAAAGGAATTTTCATTTCTGAGTCCAAGTATACCAAAGAATTATTGAAAAAGTTTGGATTGGAGAACTCCAAACTAGTTTATACACCTATTGTTATTGGATGTAAGTTGAAAAAAGAAGATGATTCACCTAAAGCTGATGCAAGCATGTATAGGTCAATGATTGGAGGATTGTTATATTTGACTATTACTAGACCAGACATTATGTATGTTTTTTATTTAGTAGCTAGATTTCAGCAAGAACCAAAGGAATCACACATTGTTGTAGTAAAAAGGATCTTTAGATATTTGAAGGGTATGAAAGATATGGTGTTATGGCACCCAAAGGATTCATATTTCACTTTGAAAACTTATACTAATGTTGATTGGGCCAGATGTGTTGATAACATACATAGCACTAGTGGTGGAGCTTATTTCCTTGGCTCTTGGTTGGTTTCTTGGTCAAGTAAGAAACAAGATTCTATATATTTATCTACTATTGAAGTTGAATACATTACATCATCCTCATGTTGCACTCAAGCACTGTGGATGAAACAAATGTTGAAGGACATTGGCATACCATTTGATGAACCAATCTCAATTATGTGTGATAAAACTAGCACAATAAACATTTCTAGGAATCTGGTACAACACTCCAAAACAAAACATATATCCATCAAATATCATTTTCTAAGAGAGGAGGTTTTGGACAATGAGGTAAAACTTGAATATGTACCCACAAAAGAGCAGATTGTGGATATTTTCACAAAACAATTGAGCAAAGATACTTTTGAGTATCTTTGGCAGAAGTTAGGGGTTCTTTCCCCTTCTAGTCTACAATAATGTGCACCGGGGTGTGCATTGGTCTAAGGAAATGCATGCTCATCCTTATCCAGATCAATGCTTGGTGGCTTCCTCATAGGGGGAGCAGAGTAAGTTTTTCAGGGGGAGTTTCTCCCTTTGTCCTTGATGTCGAAGGGGGAGAAGAAAAGAAGATGCTAATATTTGAGTTTTTTTGTTGTTGATGGATTTCGCCATCAATGACAAAGGGGGAGATTGTTGGAATGTGTTGTTGTTGATTGTTGTCATTAATGGTTGTCATTGATGTCAACATATCTTAGTTGATTGATTATGATGCTTTGGTCATCTAGATTGGTGTACTTCAGATGTTGTGTTGTGATGATCTATCTTTGGTTATTCTTGTCTTGGTCCCATTCATTTTGCAACATAATGAGGTACACTCTTATGGGTTTGGACCGATCTGGATGATGGTTAATGTGCCCCAGAACATTGTTTGCATTATAACATGTATATCCTATTCTTTGGTTCCAGATATCATGTAGAATGTTGATTTGAGCAAGGAGGTTCTTTGTGGTTCACATTTCATTCCTCTCCACCATAGGAATGTTTTGTGATGACCTAATTGAAATTGTGTTTGGCCGACTTAGGAGATTCTGAAGACTTTGTATATGGTCGACTTAAGAGATTATGAAGGCATGGAATGGTATAAGTAAAGGCTAATTCTATTCAATGAAAGAAAGTTTGATGAATGTGAAATTATAGACATTGTAAATTATGTGAAAGTATATGATTGGAGATAACAGATAGTGAGATTCTATCTAGTGTCATTGTTGGTAACAATTATTTCAGTGGTGGATTCCCTTTCATAATTCTTCTAGCAGTGAGCCATTTTCTATTAGTAGTGAGCCCTCTTTTGTAGGTAGTTAGCCTTTCATTTTTGGTAGTGAGCCTTTTTGTTTCTTTGGTTGTAATAGCCAAGAAGTGAGCCCAACCAGAAGTGAGCCTTACCTACAGTGAGAACTTTGGTAGTGAGCCCTTCGTAAAAATCACATTGACCAGTGTCATCTTAACTGGTGTTTTATAATTGAGAATTAGCATTCTCCATGGTTTTTCCCTTCTTGGGTTTCCACGTAAATTATGGTGTTTATCGTGCATGGTGTTGATATGTGCTTTCATGTTCGTATCTGTTAGATAATTATTTGATTGATTTATGTTTGCTCCAGATTAATTAAAGTCATTTTTTTTTTATAATAACCGACTCACCCCCCTCTCAATTATCTAGATTGTTCAACATACGTTGAGTTTGATCTTCTTGATTATAGAGGCTTACATCCATGTTGGTATTGTTACATGAATCATATGTTGTACTTGATCTATGAGATTGAGTGTATGGGTTTTGTTGAGGCTTCTCATTTGGGGTTGATAGGAGATCATACTTGACACATAATTACACTTTTGAGGTGTTGGTAGAAGGACATTATGGTTTACAAGTTTTCTCTCTTCATGGTTCCTTCCTAGATGTTCATGTTTCTGGGAAGATGGTGGAAACATGTTGTGAGAGACTATGTGGCTCTTTGGGTTGTATGTGTGGATCATTTTTATTGTTCTTGGTATTGCATTCTTTTATTTACTTATCACACCTTTATATAGTGTTGATTGGTAAACTTGATAATATGCTTTGATATTACCTATATCATGGGAGTTCCTAGATATGTATGTTCTTTATTGATAGGTTTGATATAGGGAGCTTGATTGTAGTTTATCGGTTGCATATGTTCTTTTCCTGAGTTTACTGATGTATTGATACCTTGGAGGTATGGATGGTTGGATGTATTAACATGTGTTGTGGATGCTATTTCTGATCATGTGGGATTTTTCAATTGACAGTAGCTTGGTTAAATCTTATCACTTGTATTTGATGCTTGTGCTCTTGAATTGGTGCATCTTCACATTGGCATATTCATTTTCTTCCATAGGTGGCACGTTGGAGGATGAGAGTTCTTGCTTGATATGGTGGTCACTTTGTTCTTATTGCAGGTATCTCAATGGAGCACAAGATCATGTTGGAGGTTCATGTGGTTTTAGGTATGGCTTTGATGATGTATTTCATATATTTATCTCTTATGCAATGTATACAACAAGTGGGAGAATGTTGGGATATGGTCTTGTACACCATTGTATACAATGATTTATTATAATGTTGGGATATGGTGTTGTACACCATTGCATGCAATGATTTATTATAATGTTGTAATTAAATAATTATTTAGTTGTGATGCACCTTGGTTGTGTGGTTAATCACACTAGGTAATTATTTTGGGGAACACTTATGTTGTATTGTAACATTGCATTATTATTTAATGTGTGGGAGACATGTGATAATAATTTAATATTGGGGAAATATTAAATAAAGTGAAGCCTTAGTAGCAAATATTAAATAAGGGGCTAGTGGTTTTGTATTCACATGGTTTTTTGGTACATGGTTTTATCTTACCACTAGTTTTATTTGTGTGAGCTTGTATCTATAAAAGCAAGCACATGTGTAGTGGTTTAGGTTGGCTGGGTAGTTTGGCTATCATTATTGAGTCTTTTTGAGGAGTGCATATGTGAAGCATGGCATGGGATGTGTGGATTCATGCTTGGACACATGGGGATGCATTGGAGGGTTTGATGCTTCACATGTATTCATTGTAGCTCTTGTATTGGTTTATTGTTGAATAATATGGAGTATGGATGCTTTTGGAGGTTAAATTTTTACCTCTTGATGGTTTTCCTATGGTATATCTTGTGTTATCTTGTGGCTTGTATATTTGATCTATGCATTTTGGTTACTTGTATTCATGTTTATCTCTCATGGGGTTATGTAGGAAATGGATTAAGAATGTGGGTTGAATGTAATATTTTCTAACATAATGTAGGGTATGTGATTATGTATGAATAAAACTTGGGCTAGCAACTTGGAAATTTGGGATAAATTTAATTTTTGAGGAAGATAGTAAACACCATAAAAGGATTAAAAGTAGATGGTTTTTATTGGTTATAGGGCATGAAGAAGTTAAAAAATCATGCAATTGTATGGATTTTCAACAAGGGGACTTGATCTCCAAGTATAAAATAATCAAGTCAAGTGAGCCTAAGATGTGCGAACCTAATGCAAGAACATAGGAAAAAGGACACACATAAGGTTTGGAAAGATCTAGTCAAGTTTTGAAGATAAAATATAGATGAAAAAGGTAGTCACATGTGAAGGAGAGGATCCATAGAAGGGCATCAACATTATTTTCAATAAAATTCAATTGAGTGAGTGGGCATGGGAATAAAAGAGAATGCAAGAAGATCCTCAACAAAAAGAAATGAGGAAGGATAATGGAACACATAAGTGCTACAAGAACTACTACAACCTAAGAAAATCTCAATAATATAGAGGAAACTACCTCAAGAAGGTACAAAGGTGTCCACAAAATACATCAAAGAGAAAAAAAGGTATATAAGTGTAGTGTTCAAACCCTAGTAAAGGAGGTTGGAAAAAGGAAGGAGTGAGGATGGAGAAGAAGGTAAAAAGGAGAAAAAAATACATGGTATAATAGAAAAAAATTGAGAAAAAATGAAGGAAATGGACTTGGATAGAGGAGGTTAGTGTATGCCATGTAGGTGAGGTTAAGAAAAAAACAACAAAAAAAAACATTTTAATCATGCTAAAGTATGAGTGTCTAGGGAAGGATGAGACAATCTTGATGAAGCTTGAAGAGCACAAAACTACCAATTCATCTCATTTTTGAATAAGGATTCATGTATTATTTCACACCTAACGAGTTTGATATAGGGGTACAATAAGTTGGATAAAGACTTTTTATAGTCCAATATAGGAATAGGTGTTTTTTTAACTCCAAAGGATTGGCATAGAAGGAGAGGGTACGGGGAACATTATGTAAAAGGATAGGGTGAACACATGAGAGAAGATCATGTTACAAGGAACGAGTTATGCACAAGAACAAGGGACGACACCCACACATGAGAAATAAATGAAAAGTAGAGAATATAATAGGTGCAAGGACAAACATGATTGTGCGAAACCACATAAAATGAGGACATGACTAATGCCTCAAGAAGAAAACTATCTAAAATTTATAATGATTATCTTAAACAAAATAGGTGAATTGAATCATATGTTTGCAAATTTCATAGTGAAAATTTGTAGGTGCACTTGAATGATCCAAAATTGTGGGTCCTTGTATGTGTACACCATAACCTAATAACCGTAGTTCTCAACCATATTCAAAGGAAAAAAAGTGAAAACTAATTTCAAATGCACCCATGAAAAGAGTGACAATCAATTATAAGTTGAAGATCAATGCACCTTCAAAAATAGCTCTTCTTTTGTCAAAATAAGTCATCCTTTATATTTTCGAAAATTTCCTTGAATTGAAAAAAAAAAAGTATTTATATGGATGCTTTTTAGCCTTACATATTTTGGCCAATAGACTTTTGACCAAGTACATTCCAATATGAAGGGTTTTGGTGAAAACCTCTCAACTGGAACATGCTTGACTGAAAATAGTTTCACTGAAATTGTCTAGTTGGCATCCTACTTGGCAAGCAACTTATCTTTTTTTAGAGTTTTTTGAAACTTTCAATATCAACTAAGTATTTCTTCATTCAAAATGATTTTTAAGAATAAAGATAAAAATACCCTTTTGTAGAGCTCAGAGCAGTGAATCCAAACATGTAATTTTTTTAATATTTTGATTAGTTTATGTATATATATATATATATATAGATAAAGGAGGCTCATTAGAAATTAAAAAAAATATTAAAACATATTAAAAAAATTTGAAAAATATATGGTGTAGTAGATGAGAGAATCCTCTTCAAAAGGGTATAATTTTTTTTTTTGAAAATGATTAAAAAGGTAGACAATAGTTGACGTCAAATGAAAAGTATCAAATTATTTTAATTTTGACTTTAAAATGTTACTATGGGAACAATATTCATTAAAATTTGATTCTCTTTCTATGTAGTAGATATTGAAGTTACCTATTTGGAGAAAATTTAGGGGAAAATCAAGTTTTTTTCAATTTTTTTCTTGACGACAACTAAACGTCACTTTTTCAAAAAAAAATTAGCATTCCAAAATATGTTCTTAAATTAATGAAAACAATTTTTAAAAAATCTAAAAAATTATAGGAATAAACTTCATCAAGAGTTCTACATTTCATTAGCTAACATTATTTTGAAATTCAAAACATAAAGACCACTTTTATGTGGTCGAAGTTTATAAATTTTTTGTTGTTGGTCGATTCCTCTATAAAGTGTGACACAAGTTTGTAATTTTACCCACCATAAACACCTCAAAATTACATGACAATATTTTGCATAGCACAACAATGCAGACAACAAAATTGTTCCTCTAAACACTAAATGTGCACATTAGGACCTAGTCAATTCTCCAAAACACTTGGTATTTTTTGGACGAACACTTTTGCATTTCTTCAATTGGTTTCCATCAATGACAACACCATACATCATCATGCTCATGTTTCTGATAGGGAATTGGTTCAAGAAGAGCTTAATTATTGCAATAATTTAAGGAATGACCATGAATTATGACCTATCTTACAAAAATGCAAGCTATTTTCTTACATCAAGGTGATGAAAGGGCGTGACCCTAATGTATTCATGGATTTTTCTAATCCCTAGAAGGATGATCTTGTCGAGGTTAGGGGTCTCTCATTTGTGGTATCAATGGAGCTTATTTTGGTGGCTACAGATCTCCCTATGAAAGGTGCTTGTATTCCCAAAATCCCAAAGGTCACTACCAAAGAGATATGGAGAGATTCCTATGAAAAGGAGAGAAAGTGAATAGGCTTCAAAAAGGATTCAACAAAGATGATTTGTCAGGTGTTTGGACGAGTGTGATGGAGATATTAATGAGGTATGTTACATTGAAAGGTAGATTTAAAATATTTCATTCCCATCTCTTTCTAATGTTAAATCATTTTCATCATAATGTGAAGATGAAATTTTCTTTTTAGATTCATTCTTCCCTTGAGAAATCTATAAAAGAAGTTTAAAAAAATAAGATTTTATGCCTCTCCATCAAGGCCTAATATATATGATTTACTGGTGTAGTGACATAAAATGTATCCCTCTACATTTTCGCACTTGTTTGGGACCTCCCTATTAAATTAAGCCCAATGTTGCCTTGATTTAGTGTTGTAATGTGTTTAACACATTCACATTAAGTCTTGGGCTCTTGTAAACTAAATGAACCTAGTTTTTCCTTATTTAGGGTGTTGTAAAGTGTACCTTTACACTTTCACATTGATCTAGGGCCTCATTAATAAATTGGGCTTCTTTATGCCTTATTTGGCCTTATTTTGCATCCACAAGCCTTAATTAATGCATCTTACCTAGGATAATCCCAACATTCACAAATAACCAATCATAATTCATGGGTTTTTGGATTGTATGGCCCAGATTTAGTGATTTGGGACTCATATGCCACCTCAGCGTATGAGTCCTACCTAATTTTTGAGGTCGTGATTTGGATTTCACATCAATCTAAGCCTTTTTTGAAAAATGTGTCCCAAAGCCTAGCCTAATGGGATTCATATGCCACTTCTGGAATTTGAGTCCCATGTGGCTTAAACCTGATGGAACCCCTAAAAATGCTTCATGTTCCATTTCAAAATTCTACAAAATTTTGGTTAAATCCATGTCTCTAAGCTTAGGGTTTTGTTCATTGTCATTGTTATAGGGTTTATATTGCTAGAACCATTCCTAAGTAACCCTTAAGCTTGTGCCCTTTCCAATGTTATAATTCATCATTGATCCCTTATCGCTAGTACCCAGTCACTTAAGTTACATCCTATGCCATCAGAACCCATGAAGTAACCAGCCCCTCATGCCTAGGTCTAAAACATATTTTATTTTATAAGGCTGTCTGATCGACCTTGTTTGGCCTTTACATCCTTTGATTAAAATGGTTTTAAGTCTATTGAGTCCTTTTCTTACATTGTCCTAGGAAGTCCCCATTTTAAAACTAACATTTTTCATATGTAGATTTCTAGAAATTATGGTAACTGTTATACAACCACAATCAGATCCTACCCATTCATGGACATATTCTACTACTCTATTCTATTTTCCATTTAATTATTCCAATGTGTGGGTAGGAAAGCTCCATGTACATTGTGCATTAGTGGGCCCAACACCTTCAAGGGGTTGGCTAGAAGTGTTTCAATAAGATCTATGGTGGATGTTTTGTGATGTGGCTTCATTTGGGCCACTCCTTGCCACCCCATCTATTTTTTATTTTGTCTTAAAATAATGTTGTGAGTTAGCAAGCTTTAGCCATCTATCTCTTTATGGAGGGACCCACTGGGGTTTGAATGTTGTGAGCATTCTATCAAGCAAAAATTGATAGTTGATAGTGGGTGATGTGGGTTAATCCTGACCACTCCCCGCCATCCCATCCGAGACCAACTCATTCCTCTTGTTTCTTAGTGGGGAATCAAGTGACTACCACATGGAGTATTCTGACAGGCCGAGGGGACATTAGTGTTTGCAATTTGTGTAACCCCAATTCAATAATAGAAGTATCATCTCCCCTTGTGCACTTGTGCCATCCTGGGTGCAAGAGAAATTGTTATTGACTGTAGGAATTAGGCCTTCCTTGGTGGGAGAAAGTACTCACCCAAAGGTGACTCAAATTGACAACAAAGCTCTTTAGCTGAGCTACTCTTGACCTATATACAAATGTGAATCCTAATGAAAAACTTAGGATTACGTGTGTGGATTTATCACATAGACAACTAAATTCTACAAAACCCTATGGAGCATAACCTCTACACACTAGAATTCCTCCTTATCGGAGCTAATATTGACTCATGTGTGGCCACTTGAATCAGAGTTTGAACTAAAAACCTTTGTGTAGTTGCCAAAAACCCATCTATTTGTTGGTGTAGCAACAGTCGTTGCCAAGGAATCCATATTCTCGTAGTTTTTATAAGAGGTGAAGAGCCTATCATGTGAGAGTTATGAGGGCTCAAAGCTTGGTTGACCCAAGCAGTGAGTGCAATGTAAGGGGGAGTCTGTGTGGCCGAGCTTCTAGATCACCTGCTAAGAATAAGTGTGGCTAGGGAAACCCATGTGGAATCTAGTGAATATAGTGCTTGCCTAACCTAGGATTGTTCTTTTGGTCATTGTGCATGTTTTCAACATTCAAAGATAAAACCATGTGTTTTCCAAGTGTTTTCTAAAAACAATGAACAAATAAGCATCTTTCACAAATCTTGAAAAACACACCCAAACTGAAACAATCCTAAAATCTACCAAAATTACAAAGAAACCAGACTTTTATTCACTTTGCAATGCATTTTCTATTATGTGCAATGCATTCGACATTCTAAACCACATCCAAGACTTTTTGCAACACAATCGACCTACTAAGCCACATTTTCTAACTTAAACAATGCATTCACTTGTATTGCAACATATTTGATTTCCATAATGACGCAATTGATTTTTTTAACCGCATTTGTGACCTAAAACACTAAATTTGCCAAAACTGAGATGCATATGACCCCCTGCAATGCATTTGCTACCTGAAACAATGTAATTGCTTGTCATTTGGAAAAACATTGTTAGTATCCAAAACCCAAGAACAAACATTTTCAATCTCCTTCTAAACATCTTTTTCCAGTGGCCTTTGTTCAAAACTAGATAAGGAAATTGCTCAAATCTCTCATATTTGCATCTTTTAGCTTGCTTTTTACCATAGGTCCACCTTTGAAAATATTTAGTTGCACCTTAGGATCCATCATTATCTTCAGCCTAAACAAGTTTTGAGGTACTCATTTTTGTAGAATTTGGAATAGGAAAACTTGCCAAACCTTGCAAAATCTTTGCCTTCAAAAGTAGGTTACCATTGGGCTAGACAAAATGATTTCCTTTATTCATTGTCCTTTTGTGAGACCTTTCCAAATCATAATTCTAGTTAGGAAACCTCACTTTGTCATCTTTTCATTTTCATTTAGTCCTTCAAATAGTCCTTTGATAATCCAAATTGAGACATTGACCAAGCTTTGAGTGGTTGAGTAAACCTTTTAAAAATTCCATCAAAATTGATTGCACCTTAGACCTTTGCATTTTATTTATCATAACTTAAAACATTTTAGTCTCCCATCATCATTTTCTTGCATCCCTTATTTCAAAAATCCAAAAAAATAGTATCATACCTCTCATTTTATTCTTCATCGTCTTTAGACAACATTGTCATTATTGCATCCTTTATTTCCAAAAACACCATAAATATAGTTGCATTTGCATACCTTATTGCAAAAAAAAAAAGAAAAATCCAAAACCAATGTCATATCATTCCCATCATTTACTCATTCATCCTCCTCATTTGAGAAAATCCTTATATGATTGAGACTAGGCTCCAAAGGAAAAGAAGACAAATGGACCCTTTTGGACAAGACACCAACCCCTACAAATTTTCTAATGACATGAACCAAAATAAAAACTTGGGAGCACCTTTCATCAACCCTTTCAGTGACATGAACATGGAATCTTATTCATGTAACCCCTTTGAATAATTTATACGAAGAGATGAAAATGGACAAGTATTTGTGGAAGAATTAGAAGCTGCAGCCCAAAATCTTGATGTGGCTTCCTTTGTGGAGGAATTAATTTTACAAGATTCTGAGAGATATCTAGCCATGCTTTTACACCAAGGGTCCAAATTGCTACGATGGTTTGACATTAACACCTTAATAGAAGCCTTTGACAATCATGATGCAAATAATAATGCAAACAATACCTCCAATACCAATCAACCTCTTTTGACACCACAACATAATGCAAACAATACTCTCATTAGTGCCACAACACAAAATGAAATAAACACCATCAATGCTACCTCCATGGTAACCACAACTCAAAATACATATAACATGGTGAACACAAAATCCATTGGGGGAACACCAACCATATCACAAGCTACATCACAAGCTATCCCACAAATGTCAACAACTTCATCACAAACTATTCGAGCTACCTTTGGATATTCAACCAATAGAATGGGAGCAAATTCATCAAACCTTTTATTTGGAGCTTCATCTAGTGCTATGGGAATGGCATCATTAAGTCTTATACTTGGATCCTCAACTAATGCCATGGGAACAAACCCATTGAACCCCTTTGGGAGAAATAAAAGATGAATTACTATTCCAGGACCTCAATTGAATGTTAACACTTCATCAAAAATCAACACCCACACTAATATCCCCCAAAGAAAAAACACCAATATTCCACATGGCCACATTTACCAATTTGGACAAGGAAATCAAATAACGCAACACATGACTTCATTTGGACATCAAAACACTAAAGGATAACATATTCCACAAATAAAGACCAACACTGTTGGAGTGCACATCCCCACATATGCATCACACATCCATACACAACAACACATTCCTAATAAAAATTCTCAATACCAACAAATTCCAAACCAAAATATGTCATACATCTCACAACAACACCTCCCAAATCAGAACTCATCCTCACAACAAGTTGGAACTCATGGAATACCCATCACTAGCATGTGTGATGCTACAAACAACCCCATAATTGATGCACTCATAGCTCAACTTGCAACCTTGCAAAAACAAATGGAAAATATGCAATTCTCACACAAAAATACCCACACATCCTATGACTTATGTCCATACCCATTTGACATGAGTTTACACATGCCACTATTCCCTCCAGGATATGTGGTACCCAACTTCACCAAATACAAAGGCAACACTAATCCACTTGAACACATAAGAGAATTTACAACCAATTGTGTGGATGTTGCATATGAACATACCTATCTGATGAGACTCTTCCCTAGAATTCCCGTGGGTCCCTCACTTGAATGTTTTTATACCTTACAAAAAGGAATAAAGACATGGGATGAACTTGCTGATAAATTTGTCAATAATTATGCCTATAACATTGACACTGGTGTTACCATTACCAATTTATGTGGGCTTACTCAAGAAGAAACTAGTGAAACCTTTATTCCATTCTTCTAAAGATGGAGAATCTTAGCAAGTAAATTCCCTATTGAGATACTAGAAAAGGAAAAGGTAGACATGTTTGTCCAAAACCTTGTTGGACCCTTAAAATAAAATTTACAAGTTCATTGTTGCACCACTTTTGTAGACCTAGCGGAAAAAGGAGTCTAACTCAAGAAGGCCCTTATTGCTAAAGGAGAACTCAAATATGGCAACAATAACACAAATCCAAACCCACTCACTGAAAAAAAACAAATATTGGTTCAAAAACAAACACATCACCAATGACGACACTGTTGACGCTAAAGCAGTAAATGCCACAGGTCCTACAATCATGCTCAAAGGAGATCAACCTCAAAACACACCATTGACAACACCAACACCTATTGAAAATTCCATCCAAAATAATCAAAACCAAGGGAAACCACATCAAAATAGACAATTTCCAAAGAGATGCAAGTACACCACCCTAGGTGAACCAATTGAAGTGGTCCTTAAGAAGCTCCACCAAAATGGTGTCATTACATTGCAAGACCCAAAACCCTATGACCCTGGACAATTCAAACCATCAAGGTGGGATGATAATGCATCTTTTGAATACCACCGAGCAAAAGGGAATAAAAATTCATCTTATCAAAAATTAAGAAATCTTGTATAGGTTCTTATTGAAAATTGCACCATTGAACTAGGCAGACATCAATTTTCTTCAAATTCAAACCATACAATCCATACAAACCCATTGAAATATCATGGTTCAAATAACCCCTCTACTTCAGGTCCAAAGAATAACAACAATCGAGCCAATTACACTTGCACCACCTTTGATTATTTTGGTGGACCCATCATTAACCACCTCTAGGCTGCCAATGAGCATGTCAATACTATTATCACCAAGAAAAATCCTGAGTGTAATGCCACCACCCATGGAGGAAAAGTCACCATAGCTAGTCCTCCTACTAGATAGCCAAAGATCACCATACCTGGTCCATATACCAAATAGTCACAACCCAAGGGACAATTTAATCTCATTGACTAATTAGGAAAAACACTTGCTCAAATCTCCATACTCGTGTTGCTACGTATCTCACCTGCACACAAGGCCATACTTGATAAGGTCTTACAAGATTCTTCTATATCAACTAACGTTTATGTCAACCAATTTTAGGACATGTTCGAATACTTGGCTACTCCCCATCACATTACCTTTTTAGACCAAGACTATTCCTCACCAAAACCATCTCACAATGATGCATTGCATATCAAAGTCTTCATCCATAAACATAAGGTTAGATGAGTCTTAGTAGATGGCAGAGCAGGATTGAATATTTGTTCCCTAAAATTGGTTAAAGTACTAGGCTTATTTGATGCTTTTGTAGATGCTACCAAGAGAATTTTTATAAAGGCTTATGATGATGAGGAATGCTCCTCTAAGGGAATTATCACACTTACTATTTGTGTGGGGTCAGTCATTGTGGATACAACATGTCAAGTCCTGGATCTTGAGCTGCCATACAACATATTACTTGGTTGACCTTGGATACATTCCTTAAAAGTTGTACCATCCACTTACCACCAATTCTTGAAGTTTCCTTTGATGGCACTGAAATTACCATACATGGAGATCCTAACCCATTTTAGTATTGCACCAATTTGAGAGTGGTGCAGGGGCACCTTGGGTTTCCATGCCTCTTTGAGGCCTTCTTTGTTTTTTTGTTTGATGTCAAGTTGAATTTGATGTAATAAGGTCCTAAGGACCATCTTAAATTCCTTTTAATATGTTTTCTAGGATTTTTATTGAGTTTTGGTCTTGGTGTTAAGTTTCTATGTAATAACAAGGTCTCCATCCTCATTTTGTAAGCTTGGTGCACCTTGGCAAATTAAAGAATCAAAATGCCATTATGCAACCAAGTAATTGAGGGGAGTTACCTTGATGATTTCATGTGGTTTTGGTGTCCTTTAACACCTTTTGAAGCCTCATTTAAATTGGGCTTATAGGAAGTAGTGTGCATTGCCTTAACTAGGCAATTAAGAGACTAAAGTGAAGTTTGATTAGTTCTAACATGTAACTAATCAAATTTTCAGTTGGAGGACATTGGGAAAGGTTGTTAGAAGTTGAAATAAGCCTCTCATGGTCGAGGCATGACTGATGAAACACGTTTTTTGAAGTTCTAATGAAAAATTGTTGTTTTCTGGAAAAATCTGTGTGTAAGAATTGCTGCTAAAACATGTGGTACGGACGTTGTACGGACTGTACGGGTACAAGACTGATATGGTTGGAAAGAGGAAAGACCTAGCTTTCATTTGGCGTTCATTTGACAAGATTTCATTGAGTGTATCAAAAGTTATAGCCGTTTTAGCAGAAGCAGGTCTGAAACCCTCAAAACAAGGGTTTTGGTTGAAAAATGGCTCCTCCTTCCATCTCCACATTGTAAAAATGCTGATTCTTGGTGGGATGGAAGATACTTGTGTAAATTTTCATATTTTCTTGGTTCTGGAGAATGGCAAGGTGTGTGGAGAATTTTGTGCATTGAACTAGGTCTGGCATCTTCATGTGACAGGCCTAATTGGTGAAGCAAAATCTGAGTTTTGCTTGTTTTGAGAGATTTTTCTTCAAGGTGGCACTTAGGAATGTTGAAAATGGTTGTAAGTAGCCTGTAGGAGTTTGGAAAAAGGCTTTGGGGAGAAGGGGTGAGCCTAGGTAACCAAAAACCAGTCAAGTGCACTCAATTAGGCCTCTTGAGGACATCAATAGGTTGGTCCATGGTTGCTTTTCTACTCACTGTCAAGAAGTGAGATTTTGTGGCCTTGTAGAGGCATATAATACTTGCCTAAAAATGGTATTTTACATCAGATATAGGTTTGTGGGTGAGAATTAATTGGACTGTCCTACCAGATAGTGCTACAAGCAATTGGGTTTAAAGAGGTCTACTAGTTGAGGAATGAACTCATGGGTTTTCCTAAGTGCTAATAATGGCTATGGTGTTTGATTGTGGTCTGATAGAACATGTTTGAAATGATTTCAAGTCCCTCAAAGGTTTGAGATACAAAGGCTCTTCGTGAGTTGATTTTTCTTTATACAAAGACTGCCATTTGTGGGTGTGTTGATAAGAGTGTTTGACAAAAGTACTTATTAAAGAACCTCTGCCATCTGGGATTGGTGAACTTCCCTGCTCACTTTGCATTAGAGTGGTATCAGAGGCAGGTTTGATTGTGGAAGAGTAAAGAAGAATTGTGTGTTGAGGTGCTTGAAGAAAACAATGCCTCCAAAAGGTGCAAAAGGTGGGTCTACAGTTGCAAGGGAAATGAAGGCCATGAGAGATAGGATAGAGGCCTTAGAGAAGAAGAGAGGGGTTACTGATGAGGACAATACCTCTGAGGATGAAGTGGAGGAAGGAGGTGAAATCCCTTCACAAGAAGAAAGGTTGGACCCTCAGGAAAAGAGGTTCATTGGTGCCTTGCAATCCATAAGAGCAGAATCATCTGATGTGAAGATTGACATACCAATGTATGGGGGAAAGATGAATGCAGAGGCATTATTGGAATGGGTGGATGCCTTAAACAACTATTTTGAGTACAAGGAAATGGCAGAAAATAAGAAAGTTAAGTTTGCTAAGACTAAATTGAATGGGGCTGCCTTGACTTGGTGGAATTATCACCAAGGAGAAAGAGTGAAAGAAGGCAAGAACATGATTACTTCATGGGACAGAATGGTGAGCAGATTGAAGGCACAATTTTTACCAGCAGATTATGAAGTGCAAGTGTTTAGGAAACTACAAAGCCTAAAGCAAAAGGATATGGATGTAGCAACCTATACTGAGGAGTTTCACAAACTTAGTATGAGGTGTGGTCATGTAGTGAATGACAATGAGAAAGTGGCTAGATACTTGAATGGCCTAAGGTTTGCAATCCAAGATGAGATGAGTCTTGTGACTCCTAAAACAGTAGAAGAGTGCTTCCAAATAGCATGCAAGGCAGAGGAGAAGTTAAAAAGAAAGCAAGAGCAGCAAGGAAGAGGAAGAGGCAGAAATTTCAAGGGAAGAGGCAATTTTAGTGGTAGAAACCAATCACAAAGGCAACAAGGGGAGTCAAGTGGAAGAGAGGAACAAAACCAAGAATCAAGAGGAGGATTTAGAGGTAGGAGGTCTAATGGAAGAGGCAGATTTAATGGAAGAAGTTCTGGTTCATTCTCTGGAAGATGCTACACATGTAACCAGTTTGGACACCCATCTTTCAAGTGTCCTGAAAAGCAAGCTTCAACCTCTCAAGGTGCAGATAGGAGGAACCAATTGGTGCAAGAAGAGGATGCACAAAGTGTAAATTCACCTTCTAGGCCTGCTGATCCTGAATTTGGAGAGAGCTTGATGATGAGAAGAACACTTCTCAAGGTGCCAAGTGCCAAGGAGCCACCACAAAGAAAGTCCTTGTTTAGGACTTCATGTAAATCTCATGGGAAGGTATGTAAGGTAATTGTAGACTTTGGTTCCACTGATAATTTAGTGTCTCTTGAAATGGTTGAGAAGTTAAAACTAAAAAAAATTCCTCATCCTACCCCATATAAGGTGTCTTGGTTGAATAAGGGCCAACAAGTGCTTGTTAATGAACAATGTTGGGTAGAATTTCAGATTGGAGAGTATAAGGACAGAATTTTATGTGATGTCACACCCATGGATGCTTGTCATTTGCTCTTAGGACGTCCTTGGAAGTATGATAGGAAAGCCCAACATGATGGAGAGAAGAATACTTATACAATAACAAAAGATGGACACACTTTCAGTATGAGACCTTTACCGGATGAAGGAGTAGATAAACAACTTGAGTCTAACATCATGGTGGTAGGTGAGAAAGAATTTTTGCAGACCTTAAAGGAAGAGGGAGGTCTAGGGTTTGCCTTGGTTGTTAAGCTAAAATGCAGGTCTGTTTTGTCCTCAAACAAAGAGAAACCCATACCTAGTGAAGTCCAAACTTTGTTGGAGAAATACAAGGAGATTGTAGTGGATGAATTGCCTAGTTCCCTGCCTCCAATCAGAGATATAAGCCACCATATTGACCTGATACCAGGTGCTACATTGCCCAATAAGGCTGCCTACAAGATGACACCAGCCCAAAATGAAGAGATAGCAAACCAAGTGCAAGAGTTGTTGGATAAGGGCCTAGTGAGGAAGAGTTTAAGCCCTTGTGATGTTCCAACTATACTAGCTCCAAGAAAGGATGGTAAATGGAGATTATGTACTAATTCAAGAGCCATAAATAGGATAACCATCAGATATAGGTTTCCTATGCCAAGGATGGAGGATCTTATGGATTGTCTAGCAGGAGCTCACTACTTTTCAAAGATTGATTTGAAAATTGGGTATCACCAAATTAGGATTCGTGAAGGGGATGAATGGAAGACAGCTTTCAAGACCAATGAAGGTCTTTATGAGTGGATGGTGATGCCTTTTGGTTTATCTAATGCTCCCAGTACCTTTATGAGGCTGATGAATGAGGTATTGAAACCGTTTATTGGAAAATTTGTTGTGGTTTATTTGGATGACATTCTTGTTTTTAGCAGGACCAAGGAGGAGCATTTGGAGCATCTTGGACAGGTTTTAAGAAGGTTGCATGAAGAAAAGTTGCTGATCAACTTACAAAAATGTGAGTTCATGAAACAAGAATTGGTCTACCTTGGGTTTGTTATCTCACAAGGCAGTTTGAAAATGGATCCATCAAAGGTTGAGGCTATTCTTAATTGGCCAACACCTAAGTCAGTAGGTGATGTAAGGAGTTTTCATGGCCTAGCAAGCTTCTACAGGAAGTTCATCAAGATTTTCAGCCATATTTGTGCCCCCATCATTGATACAATCAAAGGAGAGAAGAAGGGTAAGTTCCAATGGACCAATGAAGCAAATGAAAGGTTTGAGTACTTGAAGAAAAAGGTATCACAACAACCTATTCTTGCTCTTCCTGATTTTAATAAAGTCTTTACTATTGAGTGTGATGCAAGTAATCAAGCAATAGGTGCTGTTTTGAGTCAAGAAGGCAGACCGGTTGCATTTTTTAGTGAAAAACTAAATGAATCCAAAAGAAAGTACTCTTCATATGATCTTGAATTGTATGCTATGGTCCAAGCTTTAAAGAAATGGAGGCACTACTTGTTACCAAGGGAGTTTATAGTATTCACTGACAACCATGCTCTTAGTTTCTTGAATGGACAGGAAAAATTGAACCAAAGGCACATGAAGTGGGTTGAATACCTACAAGCATACACTTTTTCCATAAAGCATAAGAAAGGTCAGGCTAATAAAGTTGCAGATGCACTTAGTAGAAGGGTCATGATGGTTCAAGAAATCCAATTTCAAAGTGTGGGCATTGAGGCTCTCAAAGGTATGTATAAGGAGGATGAAGATTTCAAGGCTGCTTTTGAAGTTTGTTCTCAATTTTCTGCTGCTTTTCACAGTGATTATGCTGATTATGTTTTGCAAGATGGTCTATTGTTTAAAGGGGCTCAATTGTGCATTCCCAAGTGTTCTATGAGGGAGAATATAACAAAGGAAAAGCATAGTGGGAGTCTTGGAGGACACTTTGGACTTGACAAAACTTTGGAGCAGGTGAGAAGATTTTACTTTTGGCCTAAAATGCAGATGGATGTGAGAAGGTTTGTGGAAACTTGCACCATATGTCAAAGAGCAAAGGGGACCACTTCAAATGCTGGTCTTTATCAGCCTCTACCAATCCCAAGTAGGCCTTGGGAGAGCATAAGTATGGATTTTGTCTTAGGATTGCCTAAGACACAAAGGGGGGTTGATAGTGTGTTTGTAGTAGTTGATAGATTCAGCAAAATGGCACATTTTATTCCTTGTAGATGCACTAGTGATGCCTCTAATATTGCAGGTCTGTTTTTCAAAGAGATTGTGAGAATGCATGGCATTCCTATGAGCATTGTATCTGATAGGGACTCCAAGTTCATAGGCCACTTTTGGAGGACCTTGTGGAGGAAATTGGGGACTAATTTGCAGTATAGCTCAGCCTACCATCCTCAAACAGATGGCCAAACAGAGGTAGTTAACAGATCACTTGGTAATCTTTTAAGATGCTTGACAAAAGAACATGGTGTGCAATGGGATTTGGTGTTGCCTCAAGCAGAGTATGCTTATAATGACTCCATTAATAGAAGCATTGGAAAAACTCCATTTGAGGTTGTGTATGGGATGAATCCAAGGGGGATCTTTGAGTTGAGAGATCTGAAAGGAATGGAGAAGAGGAGTGCTGAAGGTGAAGAGTTTGCTATGGCAATGAAGTCTATTCATGATCAAGTGAAGGAAAATCTCAAAAAGAGTGTAGAACACTACAAAGAGAGGGCAAATTTGAGGAAAAGGAATGTTCAATACAAGGTGGGAGATCTAGTTTTTTCTTATTTGAAGAAGGAGAGATTGCCTAAAGGAAAATACACCAAGCTGCAAATGAAAAAAATAGGCCCTTGCAAGATTATTCATAAATTTGGGCAAAATGCATATGAGATAGCACTCCCTCCTGGGGTGGCTATCTCACCCATTTTTAATGTCGCTGATTTGTACCCATTTAAGGGATCTTTGGATGTAGGTACAGGTGTGGAAACTGATGAAGATTGGGTGCAGGACCTTCCACCATCTAAACCATTGAAACTTGAAGCCATTCTAGACACCAAAGAGGTAAAGAGGACAAGGAAAAAAGTATATAATGAGTATCTTGTTAAATGGCAGGGTTTTCCACTTGAGGATGCAACTTGGATGACTGAAGAGGACATCAAACAGCATGGTACTACTTTGCAGCAACTGATCTCAGGTGGTACTTGAGATCTCTTCCACCCCGGGTGCATGGTGCAGGGGCACCTTGGGTTTCCATGCCTCTTTGAGGCCTTCTTTGTTTTTTTGTTTTATGTCAAGTTGAATTTGATGTAATAAGGTCCTAAGGACCATCTTAAATTCCTTTTAATATGTTTTCTAGGCTTTTTGTTGAGTTTTGGTCTTGGTGTTAAGTTTCTATGTAATAACAAGGTCTCCATCCTCATTTTGTAAGCTTGGTGCACCTTGGAAAATTAAAGAATCAAAATGCCATTATGCAACCAAGTAATTGAGGGGAGTTGCCTTGATGATTTCAAGTGGTTGTGGTGTCCTTTAACACCTTTTGAAGCCTCATTTAAATTGGGCTTATAGGAAGTAGTGTGCATTGCCTTAACTAGGCAATTAAGAGACTAAAGTGAAGTTTGATTAGTTCTAACATGTAACTAATCAAATTTTCAGTTGGAGGACATTGGGAAAGGTTGTTAGAAGTTGAAATAAGCCTCTCATGGTCGAGGCATGACTGATGAAACACGTTTTTTGAAGTTCTAATGAAAAATTGCTATTTTCTGGAAAAATCTGTGTAAGAATTGCTGCTAAAACGCGTGGTACGGACGTTGTACGGACTGTACGGGTACAAGACTGATATGGTTGGAAATAGGAAAGACCTAGCTTTCATTTGGAGTTGATTTGACAAGATTTCATTGAGTGTATCAAAAGTTATAGCCGTTTTAGCAGAAGCAGGTCTGAAACCCTCAAAACAAGGGTTTTGGTTGAAAAATGGCTCCTCCTTCCATCTCCACATTGTAAAAATGCTGATTCTTGGTGGGATGGAAGATACTTGTGTAAATTTTCATATTTTATTGGTTCTGGAGAATGGCAAGGTGTGTGGAGAATTTTGTGCATTGAACTAGGTCTGGCATCTTCATGTGACAGGCCTAATTGGTGAAGCAAAATCTGAGTTTTGCTTATTTTGAGAGATTTTTCTTCAAGGTGGCACTTAGGAATATTGAAAATGGTTGTAAGTAACCTGTAGGAGTTTGGAAAAAGGCTTTGGGGAGAAGGGGTGAGCCTAGGTAACCAAAAACCAGTCAAGTGCACTCAATTAGGCCTCTTGAGGACATCAATAGGTTGGTCCATGGTTGCTTTTCTAATCACTGTCAAGAAGTGATATTTTGTGGCCTTGTAGAGGCATATAATACTTGCCTAAAAATGGTATTTTACATCAGATATAGGTTTGTGGGTGAGAATTAATTGGACTGTCCTACCAGATAGTGCTACAAGCAATTGGGTTTAAAGAGGTCTACTAGTTGAGGAATGAACTCATGGGTTTTCCTAAGTGCTAATAATGGCTATGGTGTTTGATTGTGGTCTGATAGAACATGTTTGAAATGATTTCAAGTCCCTCAAAGGTTTGAGATACAAAGGCTCTTTGTGAGTTGATTTTTCTTTATACAAAGACTGCCATTTGTGGGTGTGTTGATAAGAGTGTTTGACAGAAGTACTTATTAAAGAACCTCTGCCATCTGGGATTGGTGAACTTCCCTGCTCACTCTGCATCAGAGAGGTATTTTAGAACACCAAGTGCCAATTAACCGTGAAGCTCTAACATCCTCTTCATCCAAATACATTGATTTGTACACACTCACCAAGCCTTCCACATCCACTTCTTCGACCTCCACCACACCATCTTCCACCACCATCCCAAAACCCGATCCTAATATCAAGATCCAAGACCAAGGTTGCAGAGAATAAAAATTGAACATGGCCTATTGCATCACTAAAATACCCAAGTCTCCAAAATCTTATGGTAAGCCTTGTTTTAGAATGGAGCCCAAAGAGATTTTCAAAGTTCCTTCAACAATGAATTTCACAAAATGGGGGAACTAAACAAAGAAGACATTGAAGAAATATCAGCTTAGATTTACAAAGACCCAGAATACCCATCCCCATTACTAGTACAGATATATGGCAAAGGCTATGACATAATGAAGGAAAAAGGCTATGATGGAACCAATGGCCTTGGTAAAGACAAGACTGGAAGAAGAGAATCTATAATTCCTTATGAAAGACCAAAGTATATTGGGTTAGGGTTTAGGCTACTCAAAACTAATAATCAACATACCAATGTACTTTCAGGTAAGAGCGTGAATGTTTCTGAAAGTGTCGAGACTATTGACGATTACCTTACCAAAACTAACTCACATGAGTGGGAATTTGGTTCACAAAGATCCTTGAGTGACTGTTGCCTTGATGAAATGTTTCTAGAACCTGGTGATATTTCCTTTGATGAAATATTCAAACAAATGTTTAGAGTTTAACTTTCTACATATCCTCCTAAAGTCCCATTGAAAAGATAAGAATGGGTAGGGCTATTTTTGTCTCGAGATGATGATAAACCTACACCATCATCTAACCCTATTGATCATCCTTCTGAATCATTTGTTTGACCATCTAACCCTAATGACCATCACTCAGACTCATTTGACTCACCACATGACACTATTGACCATGATTCCAATCCATTCATCCCCTATTTTGGCAATGAGTCTGATTTGCATGAATAAAGTGAAGAAGAATATTGGGTAGAATCTGAATGGGAATTTGATGATGAAAATTTCATCTTTACCCTTTTTGCATCAATCTACATGCTTTCCACATCATCCCCACCATTTCCCAACACTGATGATGGTATCTCCCTTGTCTACACATAGCTCATTGACTGGGATCAAAAAGGCCCGCCCACTATGGATATTTTTCAGAATTAGAAAGCTATTGCAAAATTCATGGGACTCCATGAGGGCATACCAATTGGGGACCATAAGGATAGATTAACCATAGATATAGATTGTGCAGCATACTTCGGGGAGATTGTGCAATCCTCTAGTCACAAAAATAAAACTAAAAATAAAACAAAAAAATACATGTCTTTTGGTGAAAACCACAAGGCACCTTCTAACGATACAAAAGTAAAAATAAAGGACATATCTGAGGGTGAAAACCTCTTCAAGGTGCGTAAGGATGGGGGATTAGACTTTCTCCCCATTACATAGGAAAAATCAACAATTCTCATCAAGGACACCATGGAAGTTAGTATAGCCACAACAAATGATCCCAAAATTGTTCTCTTTGTCACATCTTTGACAAAAGAATAAAAGCCCAAATTTAAAACAAAATTCTCATAATGAAAGATTAACCTTGCATGGTCGTATTCCAATATGCCAGGACTAGATCTAGAACTATTTTTGCACCATTTACCCTTGATTCTAGATGCCAAGCTAGTCAAATAGAAACTTTGAAAGATGCATCCTTAGATTGCATTGCTAGTAAAAGATGAACTCAAGAAGCTACTGGAAGCAAGATTCATAAGATCAATAGACTATGTAGACTAGATATCCAACCTTGTACCTATCACCAGTCCAAATGGTCAAATACGCATTTGTATATACTTTCATGATTTAAACAAGGCATGCCTGAAGGATGAATTTCCACTGCCCAACATAGACATATTAGTTGACCTAATGATAGGATACGAGATGTTGTCCCCCATGGATAGCTTCTTAAGATATAATCAGATTCGTATTGCCCTAGAGGATCAACATAAAACATCATTCACTTGTCCTTGGGGTACATACTACTAGAATGCCATTCCTTTTGGCCTCAAGAATGTAGGATCCATGTATCAATGAGCCATGACAACAATATTTCATGACCTCATGCACATGCTAATGGAAGATTATGTGGATGACCTCTTGGATAATTCTTTGACACGCAAGGATCACCATAAGGTACTAGAATATTTTTTTAAAATACTGGAAGAATACAAGGTCCTGTGAACCCAAAGAAGTGTTTCTTTGGAGTGACTTTAGGAAAACTTTTGGGATATATAGTTTCTCGTAGAGGCATTGAAAACCATATTAGACATGTCTCCGCCCAAAGGAATTAGTGAGTTGAGGACATTGCAAGGAAGATTATAGTCTATCTGATGCTTCATCGCATAACTAGTAGACAAGTTCCAACCATTTCAATATCTCCTACACAAAGGCATCCCCTTTGTATGGACAAACAAATGTCAAATAACCTTCCAACAAATCAAAGACTATCTATTGTCACCACCTATCTTAATGCCACCCATTGAGGGAAATTTTTTGAATATGTATACTTCTACAACCACTTCAGCACTAGGGGCATTGCTAGCACAAAAAGATTAATGAAAAAGGAAGGGCTATGTACTGCATTAGTCACACATTGGTCAGATATGAACTCAATTACACACCCATTAAACGTTCCTTTCTTGGAGTCATCTTTGCAGCCCAAAAGTTAAGGCATTACATGTTGAATCACAAGACACAACTAGTAGCAAAGATTGATCCCTTGAAGTATCTACTCAGTAGGGAAACACTAACAGGTCAGTTGGAAAAATGGGTTATGATACTGAGTGAGTATGATATACAATATGTGGAATGAAAAGTTATAAAAGGACAAGTAATAGCCAATCAACTCACTGATGCCCCCATACATTGTGATCATCCTTTGATAGAAGATTTCCTCAATGATTCCATCTTTCATACGGAGTCTAAATCACCCTAAAAGCTCTATTTTGATGGATCCCATACTGTTCATAGCTCAGGAGTAGGTATACTATTCATCACACCACAAGGGGACTCCATTCCTAATGCATGTCGAATTGCTTTCTCGTATATAAACGACGTAGCAGAATATGAGGCACTTGTCATTAGGCTCCGAATGGATATTAAATGGAAAATTAAAACACTGTTAGTCTTTGGATATTCTTAGTTGGTCATCAACCAGGTTAACGATGAATATGACACTAAGGATGAAAATTTGTTTCCCTACAAATGCATGGTTGATAGCTTTCATTCATATTTCCACATACTCACTTTCAATCAAATTCCAAGGGCACAAAATAAGGCAGTAGACGTAATGGCTATGATTGGATCTCTTCTAGACATTCCCAACAATGTGCCACAATTCAAGTTCTTGGTGGAACAACTCTTGGTTCTTGCATATGATATTCCAGAGTCAGAAATGGTTTGTGGACTTGTTGGTCCTAGTTCACCATGGTAACAAGACATATATGATTACCTTCAGTCCTAGACACTCCCATCAAACCTTTCCAATAACCAACGAAAATCCTTTAACCACAAAGCCTCCTGATACACCATTATTAGTGACACTTTATATGGCCATAGCTTTGACAACACCCTTCTTTAATGTATCAACATTGATGAAGCACAAACAACCTTACGTGAGATACATCAGGGTCTATGAAGATCTCATTTGAGTGGCCCAACCTTAGCTAAGAAGATCACAAGACTTGGGTATTATTGGTTGACTATAGAAAAGGATGCACTTGAGTTTGTCAGAACATGTTGCCAATGTCAAATATATAGTGATTTAATTCATGCACCAACATAGGAACTACGACCAATTACTTCTCCTTAGATTTTCACACAATGGGGACTCAACCTCATAGGAAAAATCCATCCCACCTCATCTAATGGCCATAAATTCATTATCACTACCACTGAGTATTTCACTAAGTGGATCGAAGCCATCCCACTTACATACATAACCGAAAAGAATATTTCCAAATTCATCCTCAACTACATCATCCACTAGTAGGGTGTTCCACAGTCCATCATCACAAACAATGATCGTCCCTTCAAAAATCAAGAGATTCATGAGATTTGTGAACACTTCCACATCCAACACCATTTCTCCACATCGTATTACCCATAAGGAAACGGTCAGGCCGAGGTGTCCAATAAGACAATCATCAAAATTCTTAAGAAGAACATCAATGACACTAGTTGTGACTGGAATTTACAACTTAACTCTACTCTGTGGGCTTATTGTACAAGCATCAACACGCCTAATGGAGCCACTCTATTCACCTTGGTCTTTTGAGCCGAAGCCATCCTGCCCATCGAGGATGAAATTCCATCTTTGAGAGTCTCTCTGAAGGGTTTGGTTGATGATGAAGAGTATAGACAATCCTAACTGCATGAGCTAGAAATGTTAGAAGAATGAAAATAGAATGCCTTGAATCATTTACAGGCATACCAAAATTTCCTTTACTGTAGTTATAATAAGAGAGTCATGGTTTGAAAGTTTGACATTGGCAATTTTGTCTTAATGCAAAATCCTAAAAATTAGTCTAACAGAGAGAAACTCAACAAGTTCAAGCCCAATTGGTTGGGTCCTTATATCATCACTGCCTCATTCGATTCTGGTGCATACCAGTTGGCCACTCCAAATAGGGAACAATTAATAGAGCCTATCAATAGTCTGCATCTTTGAAAATTCTATACATAACATTATAGAGCTTGGCTGGAAAACCACAAAATACAAAAAAAAAATGAAAAATATAAAAAATCGTCACAAGCGTCTTGGTGACACCAAAAAAATCAAAAACATATCAAAAATAGTGAGAGATAATTCATCCAATAGTGAAAACCTAGTAAACAAGCGCTTTGGATAAGTACCATGGTGAAAACCTAGCAAACAAGCACCATGTGTAGTCAATCTTTGCTTTGCTATCTACTATCACTCCATCTGCCTTTGTCCATAATAAATACCCAGTCACCTGATACCATCATTACATTTTGCCATAACATCCTACCATTTCTTTCCATGGCTGGAAATGGTTGACATCAGGTCTTGCATACCGTCCACCTTTCATCTCGATCACGTCCTTTTCTATCCCCTTCAACTTGGTTAGTCTTCAACCTAACTGGGAGCAACCCTCTTATCATGTGACTATAGTGGGTATCACACATGGTCCTACCAATCATTAAAAAAAATTTAAAAAAAGACAAAAAATTATAAAATTTCTTAAAGAAAGACAAAAAAATCATAAAATGTCCTAAAAAAAGACAAAAAAATAATAAAATGTCCTAAAAAAAGACAAAAAAATCATAAAATGTCCTAAAAAAAGGACAAAAAAATCATAAAATGTCCTAAAAAAGACAAAAAATCATAAAATGTCCTGAAACAAGACAAAAAAATCATAAAATGTCCTAGAAAAGGACCAAAAAAATCATAAAATGTCTTGAAAAAATCCTAAAAATTGAAAAATGTTCTGAAGGAAGCCAAAATAAAATAAAAATTGAAACATGTAAAAAATCCCAAGAACAAAGTCAAAGTATGTCATGTCAATCAGTCAGTCTTTATCATTGTCGAACTACGTTGTCTCTGGAAATTTTCTACATAGGAAAGGCTCATTTGTGAGCCCCCGAGACATTAGGTCAGTCCCTTTTAGGTTGTCCAAATAAAATCATGACTCAATCCTTAATCAATTGAGACAAATTCATTGGTCATGTCGAACTACGAGGTCTTTGAGTGTATAATGTAGGCAAGGCTATCAATTGATGAGCCACTTAGGCTATGCTAGGTCAGTCCATTAGGGTTCATGACACCGCACTATCACACACATCATATATCTTCAAATCAAACAAAAAAAATAAAAAAATCTTAAAGAAGAAAACTCTTAAATAAATTTTGACAATCATTTAATTGGCATTAGCATGTCAACACTGGCATGCGGTCAATTTAGCTATCTAGTCAAACTCAGTCAAAATGAGTCAACCTATCAACTCTTGGTTATTCTTTGAATTTGTCCTTTTGAAGAACAACTCTTGTCATTTATTTATGCCTTAGTATATGTCCTTCCTATGCATCATCACTATCATTTGACATTTTGAGGGATTCTCGTGACATTTGAGGATCAATCCTCTTAATATCAATATCATTTAGGATGTGTCCTTGAATTTGGAAAACCTATCATCTATCACACACAAACCTAGACTTCATCAAAACTGGCATCTAGACAACAAAACACTTGACATTCAGACATACTTGGAAAACATTTTGGAAAACACTTTGGAGAACACTTTGGAAAACACTATCTTTTTGCATTGGTCCTTTGACTTGTCACCATGTTACTAGTTCCTTGAGGATGTCCTAACAACAGGACTTAGGGGAGCAGTGATGTACCATGATGATTGTATTTTCTTTTCTTTTTGAGACAGTCATGTTGCTAGTTCCTCAAGGATGTCCTAACAACATAATTTAGAGGAGCAACAATATTTCATGGCTTGTCTTTCTTGTCTATCTTATTTGCGGTTGGTTGTGACAAAAAGATTAGGGAAACTAAGCTTCTGGTATGAGTCATGATCATCCTTGTTTGCAACTGTTTGTTGTAAGGAAAATTAGATGCGGAAACAACTCTCCTAAACGTCAAAGACTCAAGGAAGAATGCAGATATACTTTTAATTTTTCAATTACAGTTCAATTAAGATGCACTTTGAAATAAATATCAGAAATAGATAATTAGACAAACACAGATGAACACTAGATATACATGGAAAAACCCTTATGGGAGAAAAACCCACCACACCAAGAGAAGTCACTTTGTATTATAGTAATAAGGATTATATACAAGAGTTCTGACTTATCTTTCTAATTTCATATTACAGTAGCATTCACTTTTATCAATCTTGTATAGGAACCTTCATGTTATAGTCTACACAGAATAGAATTCAGTCTAATACAATTTGAACTTTTCACACACCTGTTGATTGAACCAACCATCGAACCATCGAGCATCTACAACTATATTCATGCCACCCCTATCTGTCAAGCTTCCTCACAGAACCGTCCTAACAAACTATCTTCCAACTGTTCAGATTTGGCTTCTCCTATTGGTCCATGAGATGCCACATAGGAAAGTCTCACTCAGTCAAATGGCTTCAAGCTGTGTTGTCATATTGGTGAGACACTGAACGTGTCTCCCCGATGCCAACACAGGAAACACTCAATATCGCCAAGACTCCATCCTATCGCCAAGATGTTACATCGAGTCCAGAGACCTATCACTCAGCTTTCACCATGTTGCCAAGACATTGCTTTCACTGAGACATCATACCGAAGCCTCAAAGTCACACAATCATGAGTTTTCCATTTGGCAAGATTATCACTCTTCAGTGAGACCACATATCTATATTAAAAGTCACAACGATCTCAACATTCCTATTAGCAAGACTTATCACTTGCCAAGAGGCTACACCGAGATATCTTATGTTATACCGAAGCCATCAGCAGTTGCCAAGACTATCATCCTTCGCTGAGACTTTACTCTGAGATCCTCTAGTCATACCAAGCACCAAATAGTAGTCAGCAAGACCTCTATCTATTTGCTAAGAGTTCACATCGAGATCTTTAAGTTACTGTGAAGAATCTTTGAAGACTCCATATGTGTTCCCGTCGGTGAGACATTCATCATTCCCTGAGACGTCTTCCTGGGACCATTTGGGTTACCCCAACAGCCATATGCTATCGGTATGACATTCTTTAGTCACTAAGAGATCTCCCCAAGATCTTTTGTGTTACTCTGATGACCAACACTTGAACGTCCATCGGTGAGACATTTGCACATCGGTAAGACTTCTTACTGATAGAATATAAGATACACCAAAGACCACAACATGTAACATATTGTCGATAAGACTTTAATATCTCCATAAGACTTCTCATTGAGCCACCGTAGGTTATCCAAATATGCAATTGAATGGCCTGTCAGCCAGAGATCTCCACGTGGTAAGATGTCACAATGACTGATTCTTGTCACAACGATAGGTTCCAAAGTAAAAGCATTCGGCAAGACTCTTGCAAGGTCACAGTGACCTAATCTATTCAATAAGATTCAAAACTGCTAGTCGGCTAGACTTCATGGATGTCACACCGACTTTGCCCCAGTAGAGGTTACAGCCTGTGATGATTGAGACATAAATATCCAACAATCTCCCACTTGATGAAGATCACACATGCACCTCTAGAGCACAACAAAATTTACTAAAAATCATGGGCCTTGAGGCCCATTGAACTGGCACACCACCTGAACTTGTCTGTGCTCACTGGCTTCATCAATGCATCTGCAACATTCTCCAGAGTATCAACTTTTTTCAAACTGACCTTTCCATCCTCCACCATATCTCATACAAAGTGGTATTGTATGTCGATATGTTTTGTCCTAGCATGGAAATTAGGATTCTTTGCCAGACAAATTGCACTCTGACTGTCACAAAAAATAGTTATTTTACCTACATCAAAACCAATGTTAGAACACAAACGTTTTAACCAAACTGCTTCTTTACAAGCATGAGTAGCTGCCATGTATTCAACCTCTGTAGTGGACAAGGCAACTACAACCTGCCGCTTACTCATCCAACTCACTGCACCACCATTCAACATGAAAATGTATCCACTGGTGGACCTCCTGCTGTCAATGTCCCCTGCCCAATTAAAATCTACATATCCACGAATGCTGAGAGTCCTCTGTGATTCAACTAAGTTCCCTTGGTAACACAAAGCAAAATCTGAAGTACCCTTCAAATATCTAAACTCTCTCTTCATAGCATCCCAATGTATTCCTCCAGGATTAGCCATAAACCGACTAAGAATTCCCAGTGCTTGGGCAATGTCTAGCCTTGTATAGACCATTGCATACATAAGACTACCTACTACACTAGCATCGGGTACAATGGTCATGTCCTCCATCTTAGTAGGATATTTTGGACAATCTTCAACAGATAGCTTCGTTCCCTATAAGACTAGAACAACTAACTGCTTGCAATCATTCATGCAAAATCTCTCTAGAACAGTCTTGATATACTTACTTTGACTGAGCCAAAGCTTTCTACTATTCATGTCCCTGGTTATCTCCATCCCCAGAATATACCTTGCTGCACCAAGATCTTTCATTTCGAACTTAGCAAACAATTGAGACTTAAGATCAGAAATCATTAGCTTACTATTGCATATGAACAACATATCATCAACATAGAGAGCAATAATGAGAACCTAATCACTTTCATCTTTGTAATAAACACAATGATCAGATTTTGATCTTACAAATCCCAAAGATAATACAAAAGTATCAAACTTCTGGTACCACATTCTAAGTGACTACTTTAACCCATACAAAGACTTTTTTAATTTGCAAACCAATTTCTCTTTACCTTTTTCAACAAAGTGCTCAGGCTGGGACATATAGATTTCTTCTTCAAGATCACCACTAAGAAATGTTGTCTTCGCATCCATCTATTCAACCTCTAAGTCATACGCTGTTGCAAGTGACAAAAGAAATCTGATAGATGTCAACTTAGCTATAGGAGAAAATATTTCCCCATAATCAATTCCCTCTACCTAGGAATAATCCTTTGCAACCAACCTCGCCTTATATTTTTCCACACTGCCATCTAGACCAATCTTCTTTTTGAATACCCATTTGCAGCCAATAGTTTTTCTGCCTTTAGGCAAGGGCACCAAACTCCAAGTTTCATTCTTTTCTAATGATGCCATTTCCTCATTCATGGCTTCCATCCAAGAGTCTAAATCAGACATTTTAAATGCCTCCTTTACAGTCCTACACTCATCAGTGCTAGAAATTAAAGCGTAGGCACAAGTAGAATCTTTCAAAGAGAATCCATACCTATCTGGTTGTTTTCTTTCATGAGTTGACCTCCTCACTTGCTGAGGCTGAGGCTGAGGTTCTTCTTCTTCAGAACTTTCAGAACTACTTGAGCTCTCCTCAGTTTCAAGTACATTTTGAATTATCAATTCCTCTTTCTCTGGTGTAGGAGGAATTAAAGCTACATCCTTATTATTTTCTGACTTTGTCTCTGATTGCAGATCCAAATTAGAAGGTTTCAGCTCATGAAAGATTGTGCTTCTGCTGTATACAACCTTTTCCATATCAGGATTCCAAAGCTTGTATCCTTTTGTGCCAACACTATAGCCAATAAAAATACATTTGATGGCTTTGTTTTCCAATTTAGATCTCTTCTCATATGGCACATAAGCATATGCCTCACAACCAAAAACATGAATATGTCTAAGAGAGGGCTTCTTACCAGACCATGCTTCCAAAGATGTTTTCTTAACAAGAGAAGAATTTGGAGTATGATTAATCAAGTAACATGCAGTAGCAACAGCCTCAGCCCAAAACTTCTCCTCCAAGCTAGCACTACTCAACATACTTCATGCTCTCTCCATTACTATGCTATTGAACCTTTATGCAACTCCATTTTTCTGTGGAGTATAAGGTGTAGTCTTATGTCTTTTAATCCCATGGTCTTTACAGTATCTTTCAAATTCATCAGAACAAAATTCACTGCCATTATCAGTCCTTAAGCATTTTATTTTTCTACTAGTCTAATTTTCAACAAGATTCTTAAATTCCTTAAATCGACTGAACACTTCTGATTTACTTTTCAAAAAATAAACAAATGCTCTTCTTGAATAATCATCAATGAACGACACATAGTATCTTGATTTAGACAAAGAAGAAACATCCACTAGACCGAATACATCTGAATGGATATAATCTAGCAAACCAGAAGATTTATGAGAACTAGAATAAAATGAAACACGGTGTTGTTTTCCATATATACAATGCTCACATAACTCAAATTCAAGGTTACAATCTTCAAGCCCCTCAACCAATTTTTTGTTCTTCAAGGTTTTTAAACCTTTTTCTACTATGTGGCCTAGCCTATGATGCTAGAGTATAGTCTTCTCTACTAGAAGTTTTACTTCCATAGAGTTTACATAATTAGGGATATTTCCCTTTTTACCTCCACGAGTAGCTTTCTGTAACTTTACAGAGACACTGTTACATTGAATAGCCTATGCATCCAGCTTGTACAGGGTACCAATTCGAGCACCTCTAGCCAGCACCATAGAGCCTCTAGTCATCTTGCAGCCATTTCCAAAGAACAAGACTTGTACTCCAATATCATTCAGCATACTTACAAAAAGTAATTTTTGAGCCAGACCTGGTATATGCATTACATTATTGATTCCCTTCACTTTGCCATTGGGGAATTAGATTCTGACTCTTCCATGGCCAACAATCTCTAAAGTTGAATCACTTTCCAAGTACATCTTTCCACCATTGTATTCTTCATACTTTTTGAACCAGTCTCTATGAGACGTCATGTGGAAAGATGCTCCAAAATCAATCAACCAGACATCATCTGATGCCTGTGTAGCCAAGGCTACAATGAAGGCGTCTCCATCACTATGAGAAGAATCATTGTTAGAAGAATACTTCATCATCTTCTTCTTCTCCTATTTACAATCCTTTCGAACATGACCAGGTTGCCCACAGTTCCAGCACTTCACCTTGGACTTCTTGTTAGGAGACTTTTATCTCCCTTCTGATTTCGATTTGGACTTCTTGTCATTCTTCTTTCCTTTCTCCTTTGACCTTCCTCTAACAACAAGGGCCTCCTTCGCCATCTTAGAATATTTCCTTCTCATCTCTTTTGACAGCAAATATGCAACAACATCCTCCAACTTGAAACTGGATGTTGTACTCCCACTAGCCATCACCAGGTGATCCCATGAATCTGGCAAAGAACACAATATCAGCATACAACGATCCTCTTCATCAGACTTTACACCAATAGAAGTTAACTATGCAATCAACATGTTAAATACATTTAAATGATCAGCTACATACCCTCCTTCCTACATTCTCAATGAGTACAGCTTCTTCCTCAGGAACAATTTATTCACTAAAGATTTCCCCTGATAAATAGATGCCAGTCTCTTCCACAAGGAAGATGTAGTCTTCTCTTCATGCTCATTGAGAAGAACTGAGCCTACCAAATAGAGCCTTATCAGTCCCTTAGACTTTCTATTTGCAAGGTCCCAATCTTCTTGCTTCATGCCTGTAGGTTTAGTTCTAGACACTGCAAGCCATAGTTCACGATCCACTAAAAGATCCTCCATTTTGAGTTTCCACAACTCAAAATTACTACCATTGAACTTCTCTATTTCAAACTTTCTTGACGTGCTAGCCATCTCAATCTATAATTAGAAAATTGACAAACTTCTACAAGACTCCCACTAAACATAAATTGAATCAAAAAACCCAACATACCCACAAGGATAACACAACTTGCCAGGCTCTAATACCACTTGTAAGGAAAATTAGATGCGGAAACAACTCTCCTAAACGTCAAAGACTTAGGGAAGAATGCATATATACTTATAAATTTTCAATTACAGTTCAATTAAGATGGACTTTGAAATAAATATCAGAAACAGAGAATTAGACAAACACAGATGAACACCAGATATATGTGGGAAAACCCTTATGGGAGAAAAACCCACCACACCAAGAGAAGTCACTTTGTATTACAGTAATAAGGATTACATACAAGAGTTTTGACTTATCTTTCTAATGTCATATTACAATAGCTTTCACTTTGATCAATCTTGTACATGAACCTTCACGCTATAGTCTACACAGAATAGAATTCACTCTGATACAATTCAAACTATTCACACACCTGTTGATTAAACCAACCTCAAACCATCAAGCATCTGCAACTACAAACTATATTCATGTCGCCCTTGTCTGTCGAGCTTCCTCACTGAACCGTCATAACGAACTATCTTCCAACTATTTAGATTCAACTTCTCCTATTGGTCCACGAGACACCACATAGGAAAGTCTCACTCAGTCAAATGGCTTCAAGCTGTGTTGTCATATCAGTGAGACACTGAACATGTCTCCCCGATGCCAACACAGTAAACACTCAATATCACCAAGACTCCATCCTATCGCCAAGATGTTACATCAAGTCCAGAGAGCTATCACTCAACTTTCGCCATGTCGCCAAGACATATCGCTTTCATTGAGATGTCATACCGAAGCCTCAAAGTCACACAGTCGTGAGTTTTCCATTCGAAAAGACTATCACTCTTTGGTGAGACCACATACCGCTATTCAAAGTCACAACGATCTCAACATTCCTATCGGCAAGACTTACCACTCGCTAAGAGGCTACACCGAGATATCTTATGTTATACCAATGCCATCAGCAGCCTCCAAGACTATCGTCCTTCGCTAAGACTTTACTCTAAGATCCTCCAGTCATACTGAGTGCCAAATAGTAGTCAGCAAAACCTCTATCTATTCGCTAAGAGTTCACATCGAGATCTTTATGTTACCGCGAAGACTCCATATATGTTCCTATCAGTGAGACATTCATCATTCGTTGAGATGTCTTCTCAGGACCATTTGGGTTACCCTGACAGCCATATGCTATCAATATGACATTCTTCAGTCGCTAAGAGATCTCCTTGAGATCCTTTGTGTTACTCTGATGACCAACACTTGAACCTCCATTGGTGAGACATTTGCACATCAGTAAGACTTCTTAACAATAGAATATAAGATACACCAAAGACCACAACATGTAACATACTATCGGCAAGAATTTAATATCTTGATAAGACTTCTCATCGAGCCACTATAGGTTATCCCGATATGCGATTGAATGGCATGTCGGCCAAAGATCTGCATGAGGTAAGATGTCACAATGATTGCTTCTTGTCACAGCGATAGGTTCCAAAGTAAAAGTGTTCGGCAAGACTCTTGCAAGGTCACAGTGACCTGATCTGTTCAACAAGATTCAAAACTACTAGTCAGCCATACTTCATGGATGTCACACCAACTTTTCCCTAGTAGAGGTTACAACGTGTGATGATTGAGACATAAATATCCAACATTTGTTTCATGTGATGGCACGACCTTGCACACCATTGATTTATGTCATATCATTGGCCATTACAATAATCTTCCCAATGATGATTAGAGCAACATCTATTAGTTCTTTAGTAATATATTGAAGGTTTCTTTCTCTGCACTAACATCCATCTCCTTCTATTTGTTCATTTCTCTTCTCTCGCCTCCAAATGATATCCTGTGACAAACAAAAATACAATTGCATACATGATTCTAAATAGGCATTGCATTAGTTCATTAAACATTTCCATATATCCATTCACATATTCACATTTACATTATTAACATACATATATCATTTGCATTCATCTATTTGCATTCACATAACATGTAAGTGCATTAAACATTTTCATATGTTAACCATATCATTAATGCATAAACATCATAACATGAAACATCACATATCACATTATCCATACATACATAAGCATACATTATTGCATCCATAATCATAAACATGGCGTAACATATACAACATTAAGCATACATATAGAACATCAACATCGTCATCATATAAGCATCATACATAACATAGGATCATCATGGCATATAATCATAAGTAACCATCACAAGTGTATACATCCCATCAAAACAAAATTCATCATCATAGGAATCATCACATAAATCACATCACATGAAAATAATAAAATCATAAGTCATCATCACATAATGCATAGCATATAGTCTGTGCCAATGCCAAAATTGCATCATATATATATATATATCTCAAAATCATGTCACAGGATAGAGTCTTGAGGAATCCCAAAAATAGAGCTTGCAGGCTCAATGGTCAATACATCAAAATTCTAAACATAATAACAAGATAGTAATGCCCTAGGTTGTGCTCTCCTTATCCCCTCAAGGTGAAGAATGGGGTGACTGATGCTCTATAACTGGCACTGATGGAACCTGTGAGGACACAGAAAGCTGAGTTTGCAAGGCTGATGGATCAATAACAGGAAGCTAACTATGATGAGACCTGTGTCTTGATGATACAAACCCATGGCTATGATTGGATCTATGGCCTAATGAGTGCCTATGACTCTGAACCGATGGTTGAAAGATGGGAATATGCTCCCAGGTCCAGATCATCAATAAGGTAGTCCTATAGCTAATACTGCTCACCTCCCTATAAGCCACCTCATGCAACTGATGATAGAGAATCCTAAGTAAACATGGTCCCCATGCAAATATAGTCATGTCCTGTCTCATGCGAATGAGCACCTCTCTCCATCTGATAGGAAACCCATGCCCGCAGCAATCATGAATTAGTACACCAACAATCAAAGTGCATAGCACTCAGCCATAAACTCCAACCTGATCTCATACTCATCAAAGCCTAGTTGTAGAACATCACCAGGCTCATAATACTTTGTCAAAGCCTGCAGTCCTTGGTGTGGATTGTAGGCCACCTGCTCTCCCCTAATCAAAATTGATAGAATCTTGTAAATTTCCTCAAGATTTATAGTAGCCTCTACCGTTAGGAAGTGAAATGAACAAGTCTCTAAGTTCCACCTCTCTTCCAGTGTTGTCAATGAACCCCTATTTTCCCAGACAATAGGTATATAGGTAACATAGTACAATCCCAACTGCATCAGTCACCTACACTCCCTATCCCGCAGCTAATCTTTGAATGCATATGTAGATGGCCTGAACTCACACCTATAGATAGGTGGTAATCATTTCTACACATGCATAAATAGGAGTTAGCACATCATTGAACATCATCATTATCATCTATCTCATCAAAGTATCTAAGAAACTGAGCCTAAACTATGTCAACTCTGGGAAAAGTCAAATGCATCATTTTATCAGTCGTATGCATCTCATCACGATGATTGCATCACACAAATTCACAAATGTGTCATTCTATAGCACTTGATTCACTCCCTCCATAAGTAGCGTCATTGTAAAACATTTGAGTCACATGGCCCCGTGTTTTCCCTCCAATTTGGCGATTGTGTTGCGAAACCTAGCAGTTGCATTGCGATTTGGTGATTGCATCTCACCAGTTTGCAAATGCATCATTGTAAACCTAGACCTAGTTTGACCCTTGCATTTGTGTCATGACACATTAAATGTGTGCAACGTGAACATGATTGTGTCTTACGTGAAAGAAGATGCGGTGTAATGCATCTATTGTCCTAAGTTTAACACCTAGAAAAGCACATAAAACAAGAAAATTACAAAGCGGGAATAGGGTACATAATGGTGGCTCTGCGCTCTCTGGCCGTCAGAAGGTCCGCACTCAAAATATGTGATGCTTGGTCACTAGAATCACCATCTTCGCATTAGGTACTCTCTCTTTGAGCTCTCAAATCTCAAAATGTAAAAGTGAAAATGAATTGACTTTTTACCCAAATTAAGCCTATTTATAGGGTGAAATTGGGATTTTCTTGAAGGATTTATTATTGGAGGCTCATTTGACCATCTTTGACTGACCATTTCACTACCTTAAACATGTCAAAATTCAGAACCGATTGTGCCATTGTTTTTCTGGACATCAAATTAACTTATCGAGACACTTCCAAAATTTTCTAGCCCCAGACCAAAATTTGCAAATTTTCTTGAGGGGGCATAAATAATTTGTACCTTTGTTGGGGCATGTTTTTGACTTATTTTCTTTGTCACAATGCAATAAACTGCATTATGACAAAGAGAGGAAAAATGTAGACACATAAAATTGACCTAGGCGTACAAGCTTTATTTTCTCCACATTTCTTCTTAAACATAATTAAAATATTTAATTATGTCCTATAGTCCAATTTCAACTATTAATTAAATAATTTCTAATTATTTAATTAATTCATGTCATTTATTTGTCATGACTATATTTATTTATTTAAATACGTCGCTAATTTCTTATGTCCCTCCATAATTGAATAAATTCATAAATTTATTTAATTATTTCTTGTCCATTATTTCCTCCTAATTATTTAAATAAATAAACTTTATTTATTTATTTGAATACATCATTAATTTCTGATGTGTTCTTATAATTAAATAAATTCCTTAATTTATTTAATTATTACCCACTTTGGCTTTTTCTAATTTTAAATAAGGAAATTTATTTAAAATTGTCCACTTTCTAATTTTCTCTCCTAGTAAATAATTTAAATTAATTATTTACTGTCACAGGGTCCCACCACTTTTGAATTGAATTAATTTTTAATTCAAAAGGGTCAACTCAGTCTTTAAATGAAATAATTTTAAATTATTATTTGATTTTCCAGCTTTTTCTCTTGTCACATGCAACCCTATCCATCAATTTGATTTTTCTAAAATTAAATCTTAGCCATTCATTTCAAATTTTCCCTAATGTTGCCCTAACCCTAATTTCTAGTTGTCACATTCAATTCTAGCCATTGATCTTAGGGCATCTCTCATTTGATAATCTTGTCCATTCATCCAAAATTGACTTTTCTATAAAAAGGAGATTTTGGCCTCATTTTGGATATCTCATATCTCTTGGATTTTGACTTCATGTTTTCATAACATTTTTTGAATACTTTAGGCTTGCATTTGTTGAGTACATTGCAACAAAACTTGAATCTTTCAATATTTGCTTAGGACATTGTCATAGTCATAGGTTGCTCATAAAAAATCTAGGCAATTATCAACTTGCAGCAAATAGAGAAGGTACAATGAAGGTGATTCATGTAGGGCTTGAAGACTTGGTGTGATCTTTCTTTGTTTTCATGTTATTTTCTTCCATTGTTCTTCATTATTTATGTAGGGTTTTGTTTGTTTATGCTTTATAATGCTAACTTGATATTTTCCCTAAGTTACATTAATTACCTTGATTTTAATTATCCATAGATCCATCTCGACATATGATCAACGGTTGAGATTCAAAATCAAGCGACTAATTGTCAGCTTGCTCGTGGAAGCCTTCTTCAAGCATTAATGGTCAACATGCTCAAATTTCTCAATATAATGAGAGTTAGCAGCCATATTTTTCTTCACAATTGCAATTAAAAATTGAGAAATTAAGCTTAGGTTTGAGAAGAAGATGGTGTGAAGAACTTTGGCATGAAGTTGCAAAGGCATTAAGGATATTTTTCCTAGAATGGGTAAGCTAGGTGAGTCTATCCAACTAGTCAGAAGGTCTAGGAGACTTAGTATGCTGGAATCCCAAGATGATGCACTTGAAACTAAACTTGGCACACTAGGAGCTCTTACAATGCCAAAGGGCACGAGGAGTGCCCATGATAAAACTAAGAAGGGTGGTGTCAGGATCAGTTACCACCTAAGGAATAGAGTTGTTGGTCATAACCAAGGAGAGTCTAGTGGGAAATTGGCTGTCTTGTGGGAAGAAGAAGAAGAAGAATAAGTACCACAAGGCTTATGATTCTTATATGGAAAGGCACAACTCTCCCATGTAGGATTTAGCTAGTCCTTTAAGCAATGAAGAATATACTAACCCAAAGTATGGTCGTTACCTTCTCACTCTGGTGGCATGAGAGGATTTTGATGATAGAGGGATAGTGGCTTCTCTAGTTTTAGCAAGAACACGAAGCAGGTGTACTTACTCTTATTCTAAAGAATTAGAGTAGCACCTCGATTCTATTTTTGTTTTTGATGAAACTGCTACCACAATGGCAGGCTCATCCTCTTCAGAGATTGTGTAGCTTTTTGTTTTGGGTGTTGATGTGGAGAATCTTCTTTGATCAATGTGGATGAGAGATTTTAGAGCTACTGAAATGATGAACAATGTCTTTTGGAAGGCTAGTTGATCTTCTTCAATGGATGATATGGAGTTTTGTCTTTTGTTTTACCCCCATTTTGCAATGAGAAAATCTAACCATCTGGGGAATCTTTGAAATTGAAATGAAATTAAGTGTCAAATGTAAATGTGATTGAAATGGGATTTTTTCTTAAAGCTTGTTACTCCCATGTTTCTATAAATGGGAATTTAGGGCCAGTTATGAGGGGTTGGTTGTTTTGGAATTGATCACCTAAGGATTGTAAAGAATATACTCAACATTTTAGTGTTAATTCTTAGCTTTGAGTCTTCTAATATGTAAATGTAGTTGTGATAGTAATACTGACAATATAGAATAGAATAGTGTAAATTCTGCACAATTTTCTCTCCTATGTATTAGTTTTATAAACTATAAGTAATATAATCAAGGATTATCTTATTTGTCTCTATTGAATTCTAATGAGTATGGTTTTATTCTTTCTTATTAATTAAAAGAGTTGATTTAAATGCTTGCATGGAGCTATAGGTTTATATCAAATCATGTACTAGGATGTTAGTAAGAAGTGATGGTTAAGATATAATGTTGAAATATTGTAATGTAGCATCCTCATGGCTTTAAACAATGTCGTGTGAAATTGCTATCAAATCATGTAAATGTTAGAATTGAATATGTTCTAAGGATGAGGCATTGATCTAAGTGTGGTGATCATGTTGCATTATGTTGATTAATTTAGAAACAAACCATTTATTAAATCAAATTTTATGAAATGGGTTACAATTGGGTATGTGCAGGATCATCATGGAAAAAATAGGCCCTTAAGTGGAAAAAAATTTAGAAAAATCAGATTTAGGCAACTTGACGTAAAAATTTGAATAAGTTATCTATATTATTTCAAAAATATGTAAGAGTAGAATCTGTAGAAAATTGAATGTAGTTTCTAAACTACTAGGTTTATTTTTTTTTCAAAAAAATCTATTTGGTGAAAACTTGAAATTTGAATGTAGTAGTACCTAAATTTGAGGGAAAAAATAAGTAGGTGTTTATTTGACCACACTAACCATAATAAAATGATAATATTTTTTATAATATTTTAGATATAAGTAGAGGACTCATGTCCCAATATGATGATGCATATTTTTTTGTAATTTTTTCGAAGTAAATAATTAATTATGAATTTTTTATTATAACTTTTAAAAAATATAAAAACTCGTATGTCTGACCACCTTAACTTGGTCAAAAATTCATGAAATTCAATTTTTTTTTTTAATCCTATAGTATGTGAAGCATAGAATGTGGCACATGTTTCAAATTCAAAAATGTGATACTATTTGAAAGCTATAAATGTTTTCAATTAGCCTATCAATCAGAACTTTGGTCATAATTCAAATAGAAAATGAATAATAATTATTTATTAAATAAAAGTAAATCATAATTTATATTGGTGGAAATATGAGAATCTCCTTTAAAAACCCTTTTTGTTTCATCAATTTCGGGTAAAAAAGAAGTTGTAAGCCACATACCCTACACATACCCATCATATCACCACTTTTTGGCCCATCATGATCCTGCATATACCTAATTATGTTAGGTTTTACCATTCTCGGGTTCTGAATATAAATTGTTGTTAAGAATCAACCAACTCCTTTGATATGTTATGTTCATTGAGTTGTTATATGAGAATTATCTATGTATTGCAATGTTTATAATAAAAATGACACAAGAATATCATGTAAACATTATTAGGATCACCCTCCTTGGTTTCACAGAGCCCGAAGTGTAGAAGTAGAGGCCCAATAATCCTTTACTTGTTTGTTGGCCAATCCTTGCCTTTACTTATCATTGGATTCTTGCAAATTCATAGGTATATGATGAGATTAAGTTTGGTTCTAAAAAAATAACCAATAGATTGGTGACTCCACTGGGGAAAAAATACTCATAAAGTATGTGTTCCCAAATGATAAGTGTTAGAGTCGAATGCTTTGATAGTACAAGTCCATGTTTAGTCTAGCTTTGATATGAGTGAGTTAACTCTCAAAAATGTTGTAAGATTTTGCTATGTTTCCCTTGAAACTTTCAAATGATATCAAGATCTACCATAATTTCATGAATATTTTCATAATTTCTCACTAGATGTGGGCGGCGACTCTGAGATCTCTGAACCAGCATGTATTATTTGAGAGAATCCAGTAAAATAGAATGAAAATTTGCTAAGAAAAGATAGGGTAGACTTGAGCTCATATGATGAAATACCCTGATAGGAAGCTAGAGAGAAAATTTCAAAGGACTCCAATATTGTTTTGAGAGAGTCAAAGAATTTACTAAATCTGAACATCTGGTTCATATTTTGAGTACTTAAAACATGGAAATGGATGTGTTGCAGAAAACATAAAGGATTCATGTGTGAATCCGTTGATCACTAAAGCTAAAATCAAAATCAACCTATGAAAGAAACTTCATATTGTTGAAGTTTATTCCTCTATAAAGGAGGTGGTGGCTCTATGCAAAAGAACTTGATGGAATGGTGATGATAGCTTCAAATCTGTAAAGTTTTCTAGTCAAAAGTATAATTCAAAGTAGTTGCAGCATATCCAGGTATTTCCCCTGTTTTGTTTTCAAGAAGCAATAAATTTGTGGGAAAACCATGTTGAGTGATTTGAAACATTTTGGTTCCCTATTAAGTGAATTGAGCACTAATAAAGGGGAATGGTAGTAGTAATTTTACATACTTCTAAGATGTAATTTGAATTTTGTATATTATGATGAAGAAGTATGCTTATCTTTAGAATTTTCCCATTAGAAGATCCAAGGAATATATGTATTTGAGTCATGTACTTTAAAATCATGATTAAATCAAGGAGTAAGGCAGTGAATGATCAACTATGAAGTTAATATTTGAGGTCTGTAAAGGGATACAAGAAAATGTATCATTCCTCTATATCTCCCTATGGAAAGTCAAGTGGAAACATGCAGGGTGTGCAGACTTTTTCATGCCATCAAATAAATTTCTCTATTTGGAGGTATATACCATTAAATTTTGATGGTATTCAAGGTTTACTGAACTTTATTCCTAATGATGTTAGGGAAAATTTTCCAAAATTCACAAGGCAAAGTTCTGAGTCAGCTTATAGACATTTGTATAATTTTATGGACCTAATGGGAAACTATGAGATAAGTCATGAAGATGTTGTTATGAAGATGTTGTTATGAAGATATTTATTCAATCTATGAAGGAGGATGCTAGAGATTGGTTTTCATGCTTACCAGTAAGTTCTATACCTTCATGGAATGAATTCGTGGTAGAATTTATAGAACAGTTTGGTGAGAGAATTAATCAAAATTGAGTAAGGAGAAAACTCATGGAAATTCAAAAGGATGAAGATGAGTTAATCCTAGCTTTCAACCTCGTATTTACAAAAGCAATAAGAAATATTCCTGAAAATATGAGATCAAGTGATGTAGAGTGCTTGGTTGTATATTTGGGTGCATTTGATGAAGAAATGAGTTATTTTTCAAGAGATATGGAGCCCTTAACATTACATCATCCATATCAAATTTCCATGGACATTGAAAATAACTTGAGGTACTCAATGATGAAGGGTTATATGGCTGCAAGTGTCAGTCACTTTAGCACATTTCATACAAATGGAACAAATAATAGCAATAATTTTCATGATAAGGATGCTTCTACTATTCTGATTTGTCTACTATTATCCAAGGTAACTGATGGTGAATTGTAAATTAAACATCAAAAAAGCTTAAGAAAGCTAATTAAATTTCTTTTGTTGAAAGACTATCTAGTATGAAAAGATATCAAGGGGAATCACCATATGACTTGTTTGCAAAGTTTTTAGATGCCTTGTTGGAAATTCCCAAGTTCAAACCTGAGGATTTAGTATGCATTGAATTATTTTGTGATATCTTTGAGCCAGGACTGAGTACCTTGCCAGAAGAATTGAAGCCTTAGGGTTTTGATCAAATGCTTGATTGGATAAGAATTGTTGAGGAAGCTAAGTGTGACTATGCACAAAGTATAGTATCTCAAGGTGCCAATAGTGGATGTCCTATTGAAAAAAATCAAAATACAACTCAAGTAAGTGAAAAAGGTAAATCAAAGAATGGACACTTGTCTTGTGGTATGTGTGAGGACAATGATTGTAATCAATCTATAGATAGCCCATATGCAATTCAATACACTGGTGATGAGGGTGAAGATATATTTTCAAGCATTTTTGTTGTCTCACCACATGTCAAAAGTCAAGGCATTGAGAATGAGATTTTGAGTATTCACTCTAAAAACTCTACGCATAGCCTAGGTGATGATGAATTCCCTTGTAGTAATGATCAAAAGGAAACTGAGGTCTCTGATTACTTTTCTAAAGAATATAAATCTTCCTATGATGATGATCCAAGAGTATTTTCTTTGCATTAGGGATACAATGACACTAATTCTCATGAATTTTTTCCCTTACAAATGAATGAAAAAAAATTCATTTGATGGATACCTGGAGTGCAATCCAGTTATATCAGGGATAGAGTGTGCTAGTCTTGTGAATGGTAATGAGTTTGAAGATAGGATTGTATGTGTTCAATATCCTGAGCCTAAGCATAGTGTTGAAAATGATAAAAATTGTGGTGTTAACCATCAAGATCATGTTCTAGTTGCTCCAAATTGTTTGTATAAAGTAGAGGTGGAATATGCAAGTTTTGTAGCAGAAATGGACATGATTATTTTTTACAACGAATGTCTTGAGGAGGAAAGGAATGAGGAATCTCTTTTAGATGCTAACGAGCAACATTCATATTATAATGAACCCTTCACATTTGAGTCATCATACATATCAATTGAAGGTACACATGAGTTCCTTGTTACTGACTCTATTAATCCTAAGTTATTTGAGTCATCCTTTCAAACATTTTGTTTTCAGATGGATAGTGATTTAAAGAATGAACTAGAACATGTTAACAAACCTAAAATGGAGGTATTATTTGATGCATGGGATTTTATTAGTAATAGTGTCTATGGTAATGACCTTGATTTGAATAAGAGCAAAGATGTTGTGGGTTTTGATGAATCAATTTTCTAGGGAAGTGGAGCATATGATAGTATGACTAGTTCACAATGTTTTGATGAGTGTGAAAACCAGTTTGAAAAGATGCATGTATATGAACATTTCTTGTTCATTATACAAGATGACTGTACGTGTGGTATGGGATAGGAACTAGATGATGATTTTGGGTTTTTATGTAAGCTTTCTAATGATTTTGAGATATCAGAAGTAAAATTGCAATATCCCTCCAAAGGGTTAGGATATATGTTCCTAGATGGGAATCCTAAAAGAAGTGTGTATGAGGTTTTTCAGTTTGATGTCCGAACTAAACTTGGTATTAACCCTTATAATGTTAGTGATCAAATGGATTTTGAATGCTTTCAGGTTTTGATCTAGTTGGATAAGTATTGGGCAGACTATGATGGTGAGTTGAATAAGATAAAATGTTATGTTGATTGTGGATTCCAATTAATGTCTGATTACAATTTTTAGTTGGACAAGGTTAATGATGACAACAACAAGTTCAAGCATAAGTAAATTATAGTTAATTGCAATGACTACAACATGATTGGTTGGTGGCTAATTCATGGAAATTTTTGTGGCCTTGGCCTAATATAGACAACAGAGAATAAAGATTTTGACATAGGTAAAGAATGGTTCTAAGTTTTTGGGGGCCTGGGGCCACCAATTAATACTAAAGCCTATTGAATTAAAAAATGTAGGCTAAAGGCTTATGCATCAGAAAGGGGCTTTTGCAAAAAATTAATTTGGAACACATTATACAATCATGTTTATTTGTATATATGTTGGTTTTCTTTGGTCCAGTCTTTTCTTGCCTTATCTAGGCAAGTCCTAGTTTTGGTTCTCTGTGATCAATCTACTCTAACCTGAGGTTTTGGGCTCTCACTTTGTTTTGGAAGAATAGGAATTGCCAATAGGAGCCACTAATGGAACCCCTAAAAATGCTTCATGTTCCATCTCAAAATTCTATAAAATTTTGGTTAAATCCATGTCGAGCAAAAATTAGGGTTTTGTTCACTGACACTATTTTAGGGTTTATATTGCTAGAACCCTTCCTAAGTAACCCTTAAGCCAACATCCTTTCCAATTTTATAATTCATCATCAACCCCTTATCATCGATACCCATTCATTTAAGTTACATCCTATGCCATCATAACCCATGAAGTAACTAACCCCTCTTGCCTAGGTCCAAAACATATTTTATTTTGTAAGGTTAACCGATCGACCTTATTTGGCCTTTACATCATTTGATTAAAATGGTTTTAAGTCTATTGAGGCCATTTATTACATTGTCCTAGGAAGACCCCCTTTTAAAACTAACATTTTGCATATGCATATTTCTAGCAATTATGATAAGCATTCGATTACCGCAATCAGATCCTAGCTGTTCCTTGTGCCCCAACTTTGTTCTACTTTTCATTTAATTATTCTAGCGAGCAAGTGGGCAAGTGCCACATGCCTTTTGCATTAGCAGGCCCAACACCTTTGAGGGGTTGGTTGGAAATGTTTCAATAAGATCTATGGTGGATGTTTTGTGATGTGGCTTCATTTGGGCCGCTCCCTACCACCCCGTTCATTTTTTATTTTTTCTTAAAATAATGAAGTGAGTTAGCGTACTTTAGCCATCTATCCATTTGTAGAGGAACCCACTAGGTTTTGAATGTTGTGAACATTCTATCAAGCAAGTATCGACGGTTGATAGTAGGTGACATGGGTCAATACTAACCACTCCCATCCATCCCGTATAGGACCCACTCATGCCTCTTGCTTCTCAGTAGGGAAGCAAGTGACTACCACGTGGAGTATTCTAATAGGCCAAACGGACATTAGTGAAGGTGAAATATTAATAAACTTTTCTAAGAAGTATAAAGGCTAAATGGTGCAAGATAAGAATTGATTTCTTCTACACGTGTTTGAGATATGATAGGTATTTTTTATCTTGGTTGTCATTTCTATTAGAAATTTGTATGCACATAAAGGTGGTTTGTGAAATGGAAAGTATAGGTTGGTGCATTGAAATAAAATCCTAACCGTTGCCTGTCGTCCTATTAATCAAAGGTACAAGTGGGTTAATTCTCATAGGCTTGTGAGAGATATTGACACAATGGGATTTATTTAATGTTAAGTGGATGATTAAGTGTGCAGACAGAGTGGATGCATATCCACATGGGATTTTCTAATTAGACAAAGGAAACAAGTGCATGCAATCAACTTCTTCATAATTAATTACCTTGATTTTAATTATCTATTGATCCATCTCGACATATGATAAATGGTTGATAATTAAAATCAAGCGGTTGATTGTCAGCTCACTTGCACAAGCCTTCCTCAAGAATTAATGGTTGACACACTCAAATTGTTTGATATAATGAGAGTTGGAAGCCATATTTTTCTTCACAGTTGCAATTAGAAGCTGAGAAATTAAGCTTAGGTTCAAGAAAAAGATGGCATGAAGAATGTTGGCATGAAGTTGTAGAGGCATTGAGGATAATTTTCCCGAAATGGGTAAGCCAAGTGAGTCTACCCAACCAGTCAAAAGGTCTAGGAGACTTAGTATACATGAATCCTAGGATGATGCACCTGAAACTAAAATTGGCACACTAAGAGCTCCTACAACACCAAAGGGAAGGAGGAGTTCTCATGATAAAACTAAGAAGGGTGGTGTCAGGAGAAATTACCACTTGAGCAATAGAGTTGTTGGTCATAATTAGGGAGATTTTGGTGGGAAATTAGCTAAGTCTTGTGGGAAGAAGAAGAAGAATAAGTACCACAAGGCTTATGATTCTTATATGGGAAGGCACAACTCTCCCATGGAGGATTCGGCTGGTTCTTTGAGTGATGAAGGAGATACTAACTCAGAGTATGACTGTTACCTTCTCTCTCTAGTGGCATGAGAGGATTCTAATGATGAAGGGGTAGTGACTTCTCTAGTTTTAGTAAGAACATGGTTTGGGCATGCTTACTCTGATTTTGAAGAATTAGAGTAGCACCTCAGTTTTATTTTTTTTATGACATCACTACCACAATGGTGAGATCATCCTCTTTAGTGAATGTGTAGATTTTTTTTTGGGTGCTAACATGGAGAATCTTCTCTAATCGATGTGGACAAGAGATTTTGGAATTGTTGCAATGACGAACGATGCCTTTTGGAAGGCTGGTTGATCTTCTTGAATATATGATATGGAGTTTTGTCTTTTTTTTTCCCCCCATTTTTAAATGAGAAAATGTAACCATCCGAGGAATCATTGAAACTAAAATGAATTTAAGTTTCAAATGTAAATGTGGCTGAAATGGTAATTTGGCCTGAAGTTTGTTGCTCCAATGTTTCTATAAATGCAAATTCAAGGCCAAATACGAGGGGTTGGTTTTGGAATTGATCACACTAATGATTGTAAACAATACACTAAACATTTTAGTGTTAATATTTAGGTTCGAGTCTGCTAATATGCACATGTAGTCTTGATAGTAATACTGACAATATAGAACATAATAGTGCAATTTTTGCACCATTTTCTCTCCTATGTACTGGTTTTATAAACTATAAGTAATATAATCAAGGGTTATCTGACTTGTCTCTATTAATTTCCAATGTGTGTATGGTTTTTTTATTTCTTATTAATTCAAAGAGTTGATGTAAATTCTTGAATGCAGCTATAGGTTTATGTCAAATCATGTACTAGGATGTTAGTAAGAAGTGGTGGTTAAGATATAATGTTCAAATACTGTAATGTAGTATCATCAAGGCTTTAAATAATGTAATGTGTGAAATTGCTATTGAATCATGTAAATGTTAGAATTGACTCCGTTCCAAGGATGAGGCATTGATCTAAGTGTGGTGAGAATGTTGCATTATGTTGATTAATTCAGCAACAAACCATTTATTAAATAAAATTTTTTGGAATGGGTTACAATTATGTTAGGTTTTACCATTCTCGCTGTTGTTAAGAAGCAGCCAACTCCTTTGATACATTCTATTCATTGACCCATTATATGAGAATTATCTGTTTGTTACAATGTATAATAAAAATGGCACATGAATTTCATGTAAACATTATTAGGATCACCATCTTGGGTTTCATAGAACCAAAAGTGTAGAAGTAGAGGCCCAATAATCCTTTACTTGTTTGTTGGCCAATCCTTTCCTTTACTTATCAATCATTTTGGAACATCATTCAGGTATCAAGCATCATGTCAAAGTCATCATGCATCATGTTTGTTTTTGAGCTAACATTTACAATGTAGGGTTTCATGATTCAAGCAAGTATTCAAGTAAAGATCCATACCATTCAAGCAAGAGTTAAGATCCACATTCATGCTAGCCATTTGACACATGTTTGCAACATCTTATTCAAGGGTTTGGTGAGTTGACACATAGCATTTTATTCATTCATCATTCCTCCTTTATATTTCATTTCATTTCAAGGTTTGATTACCAAAATGGGGTTTGACCAAGGCAAACCCCTTTCTACTAACAAAACAACATTTTCCCCTCTCTTTAGTGTGTGATTTATAGATCTAGGTTAAAGATACATTGAAGAGAAAGATTGAAATAAGTTTTCAAGGTTGCAAAATTTTCAAAGTTGTCACCTTGTTTACAAGATCACTAAAAGACACCTACAAAGAAAAATTTAGCATTTTAGATCTAGAAATCAAGATAGGAAGGAAGAGTAGAGATAGAAGAGTAGATTCAGAATTTGACTTCTGAAAAAGCATAATAGGATTGATATGCCACTTCTAGTGTATGATTCCTAGTATAGGCCCTTTTGAGTATGTGCATGATCATCATGGAAAAAACAGGCCCTTAAGTGGCAAAAAATTTAGAAAAATTAGAGTTAGAAAACTTTCCATAAAAATTTGAATAAGTTATCTATATTATTTCAAAAATATGTAAGAATAGAATATGTAGAAAATTGAATGTAGTTTCTAAACTACTAGGTTTATTTAAAAGAAAAAAATCTATTTGGTGAAAATTTGAAATTTCAATGCAGTAGTACTTAAATTTCAGGGAAAAAAGAAGTAGGTGTCTCTCTGACCACCCTAACCACAATAAAATGATAATATTTTTTTATAAGAGTTTAGATGTAAGTAGAGGACTCATGTCAGAATGTGATGCATACTTTTTTGTAATTTTTTGCAAAGTAAATAATTAATTATGAATTTTTTATTACAACTTTTTAAAAATATAAAAAATCAAATGTTTGACCATCTTAACTTGGTCAAAAGTTCATGAAATTCAATTTTTTTTAATCCTATAGTATCACGAAGCATAGAATGTGACACATGTTTCAAATTCAAAAATGTGACACCGTTTGAAGCTATAGATGTTTTTCAATCAGCTTGTCGATCAGACTTTAATTAAATTCAAATAGAAAATGAATAATAATTATTAATTAAATTCAAAGTAAAGCATAATTTATATTGGTGGAAAGTTAAGAATCTCCTTTAAAAACCCTTTTCGTTTCATCAATTTTGGGTAAAATAAAAGTTATAAGCCACATACCCTACACATACCCATCATATCACCACCTTTTGGCCCATCATGATCCTACACATACCCTTTTCTAGTTTTCAGGAGTTCCAGACATCACTGCCAAATTTTTATTCCTGCCCAGAAACCCTAATCTAGGACTAAATCGCCTAGCCTAGTGTATGAGGCCTAATGTGCATTAATTTCATCATTCTCAACATTTCAAAGCTTCATCTAAGCTTCTACAAGTTTCCAGGTGCACCTCTGCACTTTTCCAGTTTATTACTCTAATTTGCATACATTTCTAGGTCATTTACTTAAATATTATGTGCATCATTAAGTTTAATCATTAGGTTTTGCATGTTTCTTGTCTTTCCAAGCCCTAACTTGGTGGTGAACCCCTTTTTAGACTCTAAACATACCCTAAGACACCCTCTTACAAATCTCTTTCTCTCATTCCATCCCTAGATTGAGATCTCTAGGGTTTCTTTGAATGAAACTTGAAGAAAATTGGTCTAGGTCCCTAAACAAACTCCAGTTTGTGTTCCACCTCCCAGAAGGTGGAATACCTATTTCTTCATCTTATTTTGGTGAACCTAACCTTTAGAACACCCTCATTTCTAATTTGGAGTGCACCATAGTCCTAGACTTAGCTTGAATTAACTTTGTATTAGGTTTCACATTAGTTAATTTGCATCTAGGGTTTCAAAATATTGCATTAGTGAAAGTGCATATAGGTTGAAAATTTTTGCCTCTTAGTGTTAAACATGCATAGGGAAACTTAGAGGGGGGATGAATCAGTTGTCACAAAATTCAAACTTAAAAACTTCAACACTTATCAATTCCACAACCACACTATTTTGTTATTAAGTAAGAGCATGAAACACAAATAAGAGAAATTAAATCAACACAATGAACACTATATTTTTACATGGAAAACCCAATGAGGGAAAAACCATGGTGAGGGTTAACTCACAAATATAAAGAGATTATAAAATGGAATACAAAGGCTTAATGCCAAGTGCTCACTGCCCATAAGAGGACTCACTGTCCAAATACAAAGGATCACTTTCTATAGAAAGGACTCACTGTCTAATAGGGAGGCTCACTACCTACAGATACAAAAAAGAACAAAAGATCCACCATAGCAATTAACACACATTTGCAGCCATGAATATTGGATTGTAGAAACCTTAAGCTCACTGCCTTTAGGAATCAAACACAATGAAGAACTGTTGCCTCAACACATTTTCACACACTTCTGCTCTTATGATTTGTGGCTCACTTTGTCACTTTGCATCACACTGTCATACAACTCTTCATAATTCGACTTCCATTTATACCATCTTCAACCTTAGAAACTTTCTCCAAGGTTTGCCACATAAAAATTCATTTCATCAATTCAAATTAGGTCGGAAACTCAACACTCCCATGGTGGAAAGGAATGAGAGTGGACCAAAAAATACTTAACCAAGACCAATAAGAAAGTTTCTTAGATCAACCACATGCTTTCTTAATTAAATTTTATTCTTCAAATGAAGTGTAAACACCATGTCGGCCACACCTAATGAAAATACAAATGAACATTGATATACACGCTTCCCAACAAGAATATGACATGTGGATGCCACAACATGCTTCATTATGCATGAGAACACATCTTAGATTACTTCAAATACATCTACAACAAGTGAAACAATCTTTGAACACTAAACTTCTTCCATCAATCCATCTAGACTATGCAAACAAACACATCAATACTGAAACATGGCTTCTGGACTATCAAACCTCAAACTTATTTGCCAGAACCTAGAGAACACCTTCACAAGACATATCCTAGACCTACAAGATCTAAAAAAAATAGCAGAGGACTATGGAGAAGAAACGTTTCTCCCAATCCACAGAAGACCAACTCTTCCATAATAGTTCACACACCAGTGAATGTGACTTTCACATACTATCACACCAGAATCTAGAACTTAGGACATATCACCACAAGATCTCCATTATCAAACCTTTAGATCTGCACAAACATAGGATCAACACAGGAGAAATGCGAAGCACATTCCAGAGCACATTTTGAACAGATTCATCACTTTGACTTCTCTTCTTTATTAATTTCCTCAAAAGAACTTGTAAACTTATCAAAGCATCATATCTACAACATCATAAAGATAGATCCATGTACTCACAACATCTTAGAAGCATCTCAAATATACATGTACAATTTGTAACATACAAAACTGTGTTGACATCAATGACAACATTAATGACAACACCACCAAACCATGCTCATACTTGCAACAATATCCCCCTTTGTCATTGATGGCAACACATGATGTGAAAAACCATCAAATAAAACATCCTTCACAATATCTTGGGAGAACACCTTCTCATCCTCTACAACTATTTTTCACATGAATTTCTCACTCCCTTTGACATCAATGGAAAAGATCAAAAACTCTGATCACTCCCCCTTAGGAGTGCACTCATACTGCAACAATGAAAAACTTTTCTACTCCCCCTATGGAGTAGACCCATTTAATAGTCCAGGTAAATGAAGAATCTATGAATTCACTAGACTAATGAGCCTTAATTTGCACCTAGTTTAGAGGACCACTGACCCCCAACTTCTCCCTAAGATGCTCAAAAGTATCCTTTGGAAGAGCCTTAGTAAATATATCTACAATTTGTTCCTTTGTTGTCACATACTCCAATCTGACTTCATTCTCCAACACCTTTTTTCTCAAGAAATAATATTTATAGATATGTGTTTTGTTCTTGAATGCATAACTAGATTCTTTGAAATATTTATAGCACTATGTTGTCATAGAAAATAGGAATAAGCTCATCACATATTACTCCAATGTCTTTCAGAGTTTGATTCATCCATAAAACCTGTGTGTAGCAAGATGTTTCAGCAATATATTTTTCCTCTACAGTGGATAAAGAAACTGAGTCTTGTTTCTTACTCAACCAATAAACCAATCTTCTACCAAGAAAGAAAGCATCTCCACTAGTACTCTTCTGGTCATCCACACAACTAGCCCAATCTGCGTCGGTATAAGCACTCAAGGTGAAATCAACAACCATAGGATACCATAATCCATAATCTGGTATAACTTTAAGATATCTAAATATCCTCTTTATAGCTGTAACATGTTCCTCTTTAGGATCTTCTTGAAATCTGGCAACTAGACATATTGCATGCATAATATCTGATCTGGTAGGAGTAAGATACAATAGTCCACCAATCATAGATCTATATTTGCTCTGATTAGTCTTAACAGATTCATCCTCTTTGCTCACTTTACATCCAGTTACCATAGGAGTACTAACTGGTTCAGAATCATCCATCCCAAACTTCTTGAACAACTCTCTTACATACTTAGATTGTGAAATGAATATCCCTTTATCAGTTTGATTCACTTGAAGACCAAGAAATAAATTCAATTCACCAATCATAGACATCTCAAATTCTTTTTTCATCTCTTTAGCAAACTTTTTACACATGCCTTCATTTCCACCAAAAATGATATCATCAACATATACAACTACTATCAAAATTTTGTTACCTTGCACTTTGAAGTAAATATTGTTGTTAGCAGAGCCTTTGTTGAATCCTTGCTTTGTTAGGAATTTTTCCAATCTTGCATACCAATCTCTACAAGCTTGGTTTAGTCCATACATCGCCTTCTTCAACTTACAAACCATGTCTGTTTTGTTAGATAACTAAAACCCTTCAGGTTGTTCCATGTACACTTCTTCCAATTCACCATTTAGAAATGTCGACTTGACATCCATCTGATACACTTTGAAATCCTTGTGGGCAGAAAATGCCAAAAACATCCTAATAGATTCCATTCTAACCACAAGGGAAAATGTTTCTTCAAAGTCTATGCCTTCAACTTGTGAATATCCCTTGTATACAAGTCTTTCCTTATTCCTTACAACTTCTCCACTTTCATTCAGCTTATCCCGGAACACCCATTTTGAACCAATTACATTCCTATTCATGGGTCTAGGGACTAGTTCCCATGTCTAATTATTTTCTATCTGTTGCAACTCTTCTTTCATAGCTTTCATCCAAATCTCATTTTCACATGCTTCACTTACAGAATTGGGTTTAATTTTTGAAAGTAAACACAGATTTACCTCAATTTCCACTTTACTTCTTGTATTCACACCTTCACTCTTATCTCCAATAATTTGTTCCTCCAAATGATTCTTCTATACATACTTAGGAGTCTTAAGAGTAGGTTCCAACTCATTCTCTTCTTCTTCTTCAGTCTGTTCTTCTTTCGCTTCTTCTTCCTTCTTATTCTCCTCAAGTACATGTCTATAGATAGGAACATCAGGTTCAACTTCACTTATCTCAATAGGTCTGCGTATGTCTTCTTCAACTTTCACATTATCAATTTCAACAATCTTCCTTAATCTCTTATTGAAGCATCTGTATGCTTTTCTAGTAGTAGAGTACCCAAGAAAAATTCCTTCATCACATCTAGCATCAAACTTTCTAAGATTTTCATCATCTCTTTTAATGTAACATTTTCTTCCAAATACCTTGAAGTACTTCACAGTAGGATTCTTACCAATCCATAACTCAAAAGAAGTCTTTATGTTTTTGCTTCTAATTTGAACTCTATTAAGAACATAAATAGTAGTGTGTATTGCCTCTCTCTAGTACACATGCAGTACATTTGATTCTTTCATCATGGTTCTTGCAGCTTCCTATACTGTCATGTTCTTCCTCTAAACTACCCCATTCTGTTGAGCGGTTCTTAGAGTAGAAAATTGTCTCTTTACGCCACGTTACTAACAAAATGCATTAAACTCAATAGAAGTGAATTCTCCACCTCTATTAGATCTCAAACACTTGATTTTCAAATTTACTTCATTCTCCACTCTTTCTTTGAACACTTTAAACCTATCTAGAGCCTGTTTCTTTTCCCTAAGAAAAGCAACCCATGTCATTCAAGAAAAATCATCAATAAGAAGCAAGAAATATCTGTCACGATTCAAGCTTCCTATTCTAGTCAGACCACAGAGATTAGTGTGAACTAACTTTAGCATTTTGGTAGTAGAGTGCTCTTTTCCCATAAAGTTGCATCTTGTCTATTTCCCCAATTGAAAAATTTTGCAAATAGTATTAGCAAGTCTTGAGATTCTAGGTAGACATCAGATGATTTCTTTTGAATTGATTTTGACCAAATTATCAAAGTTTACATGTCCCATTCTTTGGTGCCATAACCAACTTTCACTGACTTGAGATACAAGGAACTGACCATCAACTCCCTTAAGTTGATAGATGTTTCCATGAGTTCTTCTTCCAGCAATAACCATATCTCCATTTCTAGATCCTTTTATGATTTCATAGGAATTATTCTAAAACACAAGTTTAAAACCATTGCTACACATCTAACCAACACTCAAAAGGTTATGCCTCAAATCCTTCACATAATATACATCATCAGTGTTGTGCACTCCAACAAAACTAATTGAACCTTTCCCAAAAATCTTAACTCTTGAATCATCACCAAACATGAATAAACAACCATCATACTTTTCAAGTTGAGTGAACTTACTTTTATCTCCGGTCATGCGATTAGAACATCCACTATCAATTACCCTATAGTCTTCATCCTGTCTTGCATGAAAATCGGTTACTAAAGTATCTTCCATCCTATTCCTCTTAATCTTCGGAGCCTTCTTTCTTGCACATTTTATAGGGTTAGCAGATACAAAATTACTTTCCAAAGCTAAGAACAAGAATTCACTATCATGAACCTCATTTTCAGATTCATCATCAAAGATCCCAACTTCTTCCTTAACGTAATACAACTTCTTGTATTTCCTATCCTTCCTATCCTTATCTTTATAATCCTTGTTCTTCTTATGTACAACTCTATTTAGACATCTTGAAGCATAATGACCAATATTACAACAACTGAAATATTTAAAGGGCAACATACCTTTATACTTTTTGGTACCTTTCTTCAACTTCTTGGTGAAGTTTGCTTCCAACTCATCTGAACCATCACTCTTTGGATCATCTTCAATCTACATTGCCTGAAATGTTGTCTCTTTCTTTTCTTCTTTCCTATCTTCTTTCTTTAACTTTCTCATCTCAAATGCTTGCAAACTATCGAACAACTATTCTTTAGTATACTTTGTAGGATAATACATCCCTTTAATAACCGAGATCTTATCATTGTAGCAATCTAGTAGGGTGATCAAGATCTTCTCAATAATATTTTCATCAATAAGCTTTCCCCCTTGATTCATAACTTCATTTGTTGTCATCTCAACCCTCTATAAATAACTTGTAAACTCTCCACCCTCTTCCATTCTAAAATTTTAATTTTTTTTCTTTTTTTCCAACTTCTTTGTCAATTTTACTCTTTCATTTCCTTCATATAGTTCTTCCAACTTCTAGACTTCATGAGAAGTATCTAAAGAAAGAACCTTAGGTCCTTAGTTTTAGATAAAGCACAGAAAATAGCATACCTCACTCTCTCATTCTCCTCATAAGAAGAAACCTCATTAGAAAAAGTAGGACCATTCGTCGGAGGAGTATACTTCATCTCAACAACCTTCTAGGTCTTGTAACCAAGAGAAACAATGTATCCTCTCATTTTCACTTTCCAATCATTGTAATTAGATCCATTGAACATAGGGATTTCCAAATTATGTGCCATGAAATCTTCCTTAAGCAATTAAGCTCTACAACAAGGAACCAAAGCTCTAATACCAATTGCTAAATAGGTGCAGGACAATTGAGAGGGGGGTGAATCAGTTGTCACAAAATTCAAAATTTAAAATTTCAACACTTATCAATTCCACAACCACACTATTCTATTATTAAGTGAGATCATGAAACACAAATAACATAAAGTAAATCAACACAATGAACACCAGATTTTTACGTGGAAAATCTAATGAGGGAAAAACCATGATGAGATTTAACTCACAATATAAAGAGATTATAAAACTGAATACAAAGGCTCACTATCCAAAAGAGGACTCACTATCCAAATACAAAGGCTCACTGCCTACAAAAAGGACTCACTATCCAATAGGGAGGCTCACTACCTACAAATACAAAAGAGAACAAAAGATCCATGACAAAAATTAACACACATCTGTAGCCTTGAACAAAGATTGCAGAAACCTTAAGCTCACTACCTTCAGGAATCCAACACAATGAAGAAATATTTCCTCAACACACTTTCACACACTTCTACTCTTATGATTTATGGTTCACTTTGTCAATTTGCATCACACCGACATACAAATCTTCACAATTTGACTTCGGTCAGCAACTCAACATTCCCGTGGTGGAAAGGAATGAGAGTGGACCAAAAAATACTTAACCGGGTCCAAAAATAAAATTTCTTGGATCAACCACACACTTTCTTAATTAAATTTTATTCTTCGAATGAAGTGTAAACACCAGGTCAACCAAACCTAATGAAAACACAAATGAACATTGATGTACATGCTTCCCAAGAAGATGACACACAAACACCACAACACACTTCATTATGCATGAGAACACATCTCAGATTACTTCATATACATCCACAACAAGTTAAACAATCTTCAAACATTGAACTTCTTCCATTAGTCCATCTGGACTGTGCAAAAACACACATCAATACTGAAACATGACTTCTAGACCACCAAACCTCAAACTTCTTTTCTAGAACCTAGAGAACACCTTCACAAGACATATACCAGATCTGAAACAAAACAACAAAGAACTACGAGGTAGAAACATTTCTTCCAATCCATAGAAGACCAACTCTACTAGAATAGTTCACACACTAGTGAACATAACTTTCACATACCATCACACCAAAAGCTAGAAATCAGGATATATCACCACAAGATCACCATTAACAAACCATCAGATCCGTACAAGCATAGGATCAACACAGGAGAAACACATAGCACATTTTGAGCACATTCATCACTTTGACTTGTCTTCTTTATTAATTTTCTCAAAATCACTTGGAAACTCATCAAACCATCTCATTTGAAACATCATAAAGATAGCTCCATGTACCCACAACGTCTCATAAGCATCTCAACTATACATGTACAATCTACAACATACAAAACTATGTTGAAATTAATGAAAACATTAATGACAACACCACCAAATCATGCTCATACTTGCAACACTTAGATCATTCAATTTCACTAAAATTTTGCAATTACAAACAATAAGGTCAATATAAAAGTTTAAAAACTTAGAAACAACTTGAAAAATTTGTTGAAATTGGTGCAAAAACCCTAATCTAGGACTCATATGCCCTCTGGGATATTTATTCCTAGTACAGGTTATTTTTCGTACTTTTTGGGAATTCAGTGTTGTGCATTTTTCAGCATTTGACCCATACAAAAAACCCTGATTAGGACTCATATGCCCCTTTGGGAAATTTAGTCACAAATCAAGCCTGAACCTACCTTTTACAGCATTAAAAACCTTGTTTTATACTTCTTAATCTTGCTAGTAACCTATAGTATCAGTTTGGAAAGTTTCAGTAACTTATGTTTTATGCATCTAGGTCAAAAACATCAATTTAGGGTAGTCATTTTTGTATTCTTCATAAATCAATGTAGTAGCAAACATCATCAAATATAAAAATGTTCACATTTCTAAAACTTTGTATAATATGGATAAAAGTACTTTTCACTTGTTCATACACAATGTTTACATTCATAAAGCTTTGCATAAGTTTGATAAAAGTGCTTTTCATTTGTGGATATACATTGTTTGCATTCTTAAAGCTTTTCATACATTAGATAAAAGTATTTTTCATCTTTGGCTATACATTGTTTGCATTGTTAAAGCATTGCATAAGATGGTTAGAAGTACTTTTCATTCTTGGTCAAACAATGTTAGTATCTTACCTATCTAGGCATGCTAAGAAAAAATTCATGTATCCCCTCCCTATGAGAATACTTTAGCAAAAATGAATACAACCTTGGGCAATCATAACAATCATATTCGTTCTTCTCCTAATATCTCTCCTATTTTTAAAGAAGATATTTTGGTGTTAGAAGAACCAATTAATGATATTTTCGAGAGTCCTACTTTTTCTCTCCCCCTACCTATCTTATTGGACAAGACATTGCTAAACAAGAGGACACAACCATAGGAATCATGATGATCACATAACACAACAAGAGACCATTGAAAATTCAACTAGTCTACATTCATCTCCGAACATCTTCCCCTCCTTTGATAATGTTTTAGAGGATGAAATTGTAAGTGAGGAGGATATGTTGGTGTTAGATGATCAAATATTTAAGATCTATGACAACCCTCTTTATGTTTATTCACCTACCTATCCTATTTTAGAAGACATTATGGGACAAAGGAATGAAATTATGGACAATCATGATAATCGCATTCATTCTTCTCCTAGCATCTCTCCTAGATGTGAAGAAGATACTTTGATGTTAGAAAATCCAATCAATAAAAGTTGTGAGAATCTTAGTTGCCTCTCTTCCCCTATGGACAACATTATTGATAACTCCCTTACTTGTGATGAAGTCATTTTAGAAGAACCAACCTTTGAATGGAATGAACATCTAATTATTAGGTCTCCTAAAAACTCTCCTCCTAGGGAGGATATCATGGTACAAGAAAATGACTACATTAACAATAGTAATTTGGCTCCCTTAGGTGATTGTGAAAATATGACACTAGAGTCCCCTTCATTAGAAAGAATAAAAACCATTGAAGTTATGAATGTGCAAGTGTCCATTAGATCCCCCTTGATTAATGGACCTCCTAAATACCCTATGGGACATCCTAAGAATCCTCTAATTCTTTACCCACCCTCACAATGACCACAAACTCAAAACAAACTTGAAATTATCCTTTACCCACCTAAGAATAATGTTTCACAACAGTTGAGTTATAATATCGTTGCTCATACATATAACACTAGAAACAATCCAAAACCAAGAAAAACACCTTCAACATCCCTCCCATTACCTCAACCTATCTTACCAGGTCCTCCTCATTTTCCTCCACAAAGTGGAAAGGAGTATAATCTCGTTGAAAAACTCAAGAATACTCCTACTAAGATATCCTTATGGGACCTTATTCAAGCCTCCCCTCATTATAATACCTTTACAATAAGTTCCTATCCCTTCTAATGTGCAACCATATTACATAGAAACCATGATTCAAGGAATGAATGCTGATATTTTTTTCCACCAATGTGAGTTCCCTCCTTTGGAAGTGTTAAAAAAAAAGGCTTTCATGGTAATAGCTATATATAATAGGATTGGGATAAAGTGAACTCTTGTTGACAATGGCTTGACCCTTAATTTGTGTAGTGTAGCCCTTTTGGATAGGCTTGGTGTGGATAAATTAAAACTTCAACCAACCTCTTTATCTATTAGTGGATTTGATAATGTGGGAAAACAACCACGATGTAATCACATTACCTATTACAGTCGGGGTGGCCACCTTACAAACCCCAATCCATGTTATGCCTCATGAACTTTAATTTAACCTTCTTTTAGGTAGATCATGGATTCATGATATGCATGTGGTTCCTTCTACCCTTCATGGTATTGTGAAATATGTCTACAACAACAAAATACATACAACCAAAGCTAACAATGAGCCTTACAATGTTTTACAACTTGGAAAAAAAGGAAAATCCTTTGAAAACATTGACACCAACTACACAAGTAGAACCCATGCAAGAAGAATAAAAATATATTTTTCCTAAAACCTTCAAAATGTTATCACTAGATTATTTTGGATCATTGGATTTAACACCTACATTCATGGGAGAATACAAGATCATAAACAAAGAAATGAGGAAAGAAAAAGCAATAATGTCAACACAAAATTCGGATGACTCTTTGAAAGCATCCACCTCAACCACTTTAGAACAAAAGACAACAATTTACACAATAAAATTTGATGAAATTGACTATTAACAACCACTGAATCCTAAAGAAATGAAAATTCAAGCTTTATGGAAAAGATTATGAACTTATGAAATAACTTGGATATAGTGGAAAAGGATGTGGTGCTAGAGAACAAGGTATTTGTGTCCCTATAGAGCCTAACATGCAAGGAATGACTAATGGTCTTGGTTATTGTCACTCAAAAGAAACAAACAAGCATTCACTTAATTTCAAAACTATTACAAAAGATTCTTCTAAGCCAAGTTTAACATTAGTGCATCTTGAACTGATAGACAATAGTGGTCTTGGTTTTTTTCCTTTGAAAGAAATGAAAGAAAGAGAGAAATATTTACTTAATATCAATGTCATCACACAAAACACTAATGATTGGAGTTTGTTATATTTTACACCCTCCTTTCAAGGAGAGAACAAATTCTCACAATCTAAAGAGTCTTGCGTAAGTATACCATCTTGCACTAAGCAAGAGATAACTTTGTCACAAAATAAAGGAACATCTTCTACTTTTGATCAAGAGAGTATCTTGTTGAGACTCCTCCAAGATCATATCATATCTCTCCCTCCAAGAACATGGAAGAATTTTTAGTACAAGAGTTAATTTTATGCATATCATAGAGTTCATGGTCATTCTACTAATGAATGTAAGGATTTACGTAATAAAATCCAACATCTTAAGGATTGTGGTGTTTTTCCTTGTGTTGATGCATCTAGATCCTCTAATTGATACTAACATTCAAACCTCTCATCAATCATTTCAGCTCATCCTTGTCTTGTACTAAGTAGTGTTGATGGTGTTTTCTGCACAGCAACAACTTAGACAGAATGTAATATCCTATCTCTCTTGAAAGGTAAATCTCTATCAGCAAGCTTCAAGAGATAACCCCAAGGTCTCTAATGTCAGGTCTTGACAATGCATAAACAACTTAGTGATAAATGTGAGAATGTTGGTAATCACAATGGGACCTTACTACAAGCAAAATACTGAATCAATTTTATCAGATCTAACAATCTGATGATATTTTAATCCTGAATCTAACCCAATAATCAAAGAAAATGGAAAAGGATAAGGGTGTCAAAGAGATTTCTAAATATAATACCACTTCTAAGATTAATAATGAAAGTAACCAATACTCGAATGGACCAATCCCTCAAAACTGATCTCTGCTTGACCAAGATAAATCTATAATCTCACAGAAAATAGTGCAATCTTCTGAGGTGTTTAGATTTTCAAATCATGAACATTCATTCAACAACCCTATCATAGTTGAAATAAACAAATCCTCACAATTGAACTAAGCACAATGAATATGAAGTCTAGGCTAACTTTGCAAAGCAACTAACAATCAGTTGGTTGCGAAAAGTATGGATTAAAGGATTGCTGCAACATTCCAGTATTAAATCACAGACATTATTGAATCAAATCTAATCTAAATATTAACCTCCTCAAATCAATTTTAAAGATGGAAAAACAAGAACCATGCAAGACAAGAGAATACAAGTATGGCACCAAATCACAATGTCATTACTTGCATTTGAATTATCCATCGTAGCAACAATTCTACCTTTATGTTACAATATTTGCTTGAGAATACCTACTTGATAACTTGCTCTACTTCTAACTACCTTTGCTCTATATCAATCTCTATATTCTAATTAAAAATTCTTACTATCTAGCCCTTTACAAATGAGGCGAAATGCCCAATATATAGAATTCTCCCAGAAAACCTGTCGATCAAGCAAGAGCCTGCAACATTAATGGCACAAAAACCCAGCCAAGAGAAACCCACAGTCAGTCAAATAAGCATTAAATGCACATTCCATCCAAGTCGTCCTGGGATCCACAGTGCAGTTTGGACCAATGCGCGAAAAGATAATAGGGAAGCACAAATCGCGCCACTGGCTATCATTAGCTCCCTTTCCTATTATCCCTATTCCGGTCTGGCTCTTCATGTACTTTCAAGAATGCCCGATCCAGGTCAGCCATAGGTGGCAAAGGAAAATCCCTAAGTCGATTCTCAATGGACGCAATCTCCTCTCTTGACTGTTTGACTGACTTATCCCAATCTACCTTATACATTAGGTATTTATCAATAACTGCAAGGTAGGTAGCCGCATCATCCAACTAGTGCTCAGAAATGGACCCATCATCAAGTGGTGCGTAAAAATCTTGCCACCAGTTCCTCAATTGCTCTAGGCTCAAGTATTTGGGCGTGATCTTCCTTCTTCCCATCGTAATCTCAAAGAAGGCAATGGAGCCACTATATACACTACTCAGGGTGTCATCAATCTACCTTCTTTGTTTATAAGTCTTCTTCAACACCCCTTGCCTAATCTACAGTGACTTTTCTCTCAGGGATCCTACTCTTAATGTCCATTTTAATCCTTCTTGCATCAGACATTGAGGACCCAGCTGCCACTTTGCTTGACTCAACCTGCACTCATCATGAAACATAATAAAAATCACAAGAAAGAGTCATGTTAATCCATCAAAACACTATTAGAATGCATCTCATATAGTCAAGGTGTTATTACATCATATAAAATGATCATAGCAAATTTTAGGTTTCAAGACCATCCGCAGAATTTGAGCTAGAGAGGAATTTCGAGAAATTCCAGACTGATCAAATTCCAACGAAATAACTAGGAAACACCTACCTAACCATTAAACCTGATCATTTTTTTATCAATAAACCACATGGGAGATCATAAGATAGCATGAATAAATCATTAAATGGATCAAAAATCACTAACACATCATGCTATTCCATATTCCTTTACATTTCATCAACTTTCGGGAAAATCCGCTAGAGACGGATTCCTACGAAGAATGAGCCAAAGAGGATTTTTGGGAAATCAGAGAGACGTCGAATTTCAGAGAAATCTAGACTCGGCAAAAATCCATGGATAAGGAAAAACTCTGAACCAATTGGTGCAAAGGCAAGTACTTCGGCCAAACAACTTCCATTCAGGATGAGGTCACATTGAGTGGGGCACGTCTTGCCGACCGGTGATGAGGAAAGTCATGTCGATGAGAGATCCTCTTACAGGGTGAGGTCTTTGTGAATCCTCTTTGTCTCATCGACTAATATGCATAAAAGACTTTATCGGTGGGAGAAACGATATTGTCACGGCAATCCAATATGAACTTAGGAAGATCTCTTCGGCGAACCACAGGGTGATCGATATGACATCTCCCCGATATCAAGGGTCATAGTGAATAAATTTTAGAAGGGAAGAGAGTCCTGATTTCATCCAGACACTGAACCAACGCCGAATTTCAAAAGGTTTAACTCAGGACCAGTTAGGGATGGACCTTTCATTGATTTTCCTTGTGTTTCAGGCCCATTTTAAGATGAAATCACCTGACATGGCACTGCCCTAGGTCTAAAACCCTACTCATCTGTCATTACCACACAAGAAAGTTCAGAATTCAGTTGTTTCAACTGCTAAGTTGTTACTAGGGTTAACTAATTATTCTCAGGTGAGATTCATCAAAATGCAAACAGACAATATGAGCTCAAAACTCACCTAGGAGATGACAAATGATGCAATACTGAAAAACCCTAGTATGAAATGATCCAAGAGACCTAGAAACCAAGTTAGATAACCCTTCAAAGCACACACAAAGCCAACAACACAATCAATAGGACAGTTAGAAAACCTGGAAATCCGATGACATGGTGGAATTCGAGAAAATCTAGCCCACTTGAAATTCTGTGAATACCAAAAATCCCTGAACAAGAAGGGTCCAACTAGAATCTAAGTGGGATCCGAGAAAGTCTGACCAAGGCAAAAAATCCCAAATATGAGCAAAAGCCTAAAATTTGTCCAGAACTTAAAATTTTCAGTGAATAACCCAGGGGAAACACTTAGGCATTCAAAAATAAATATTTAAGCACATGCCTAAATAAGACAAAACCTCAAAATGAAAGGGGCAAGATGCAAAAACCAAAGCAAAAGAGGGTCCCTGCTTTCAGCAGGGTGTGTGTGTGAAAACTGCACAAGTAGGAGCAAGGGGTTAGGTAGCCTTGTCCTTGTATGTCACTTGTCTTTTTTGGGTAGTTGACCGCCTTCCAAGTATATATATAGGAGCAAGCTTGGGATGTGGACAACATTCCTTAAGTTGGCTCACATGTGACATACTCATTCATGACATAGCTTCATTTGAGAATATATGACTTGGCATAGGGCTTTCCAACTAAGCTCTCATGTCCTCTTTATTGTTAACATTTATCCTTTTCTACTTTAAAGTAATTTCTCACAGCATGGTGTTTAGCAATTTCTGTAAAGTGGGGGCATACATTGGTATTATTCTTTTGAATTTCATGTTTCATTAGTCTTCTTACTTCATCTGTTGCATCTTTCACTTTTTGGTGACATTGGGTGTGATTTCCTTCAAGAGCATGATCTCTCTTAGCATATTATATTCCTCTTAGTGGCTTGATGCGACACACTGCATCCTAGAAGTTGTGAATCTTTTATTCTTTGATTGGTCCTTTCTTGGATACATTAGGCACAATGTTCCCTAAGTTAAGACCGTACATGAACTAAGAAAAACTCCTTTGAACATACCTTACATTATTTTACAATTACATTTTTGGTTATAAGGCCACCTTGCATAACACACTTTGCTTGCCTATGGTGCCATCTTGTTTGTTCACGAGTTTCAAGCATACAAAGGTTTTCCTGCCTCATGAAGCTCAAAGTTCATTGTTGTGTGGCACCTTATCAAAGTTATCAGGAGGTATAACTTTGGTATGGTTGTACACATGGGAGTCAAACTTAGGCATGACTTTTGCATAGCCACTTTCTTGTGAGCACATACCGGCCATGTGTGTATGTGTCTCACCCTTTTGGATACTCACCTAGCAGGCAACCTAAATTTTTGTTTCCTCAAAGAGCATGCATTTTTGGAAAAATAGCTTAGATCTAATCCACAACGTGCAGGACAAATGTTCAAGGCTTGATCCACCCCTTTTTTCTTTTTGTGTTTGTTTTTCTTTTCTTCATGTTTTTGGAAGTGTATGCTTGTATGTTATTATTTCTCCTTATATCATGTGTCATGTGTGTTCTTTTGTACCTATGTTGGTCTACCATAAGATATTTATCCTGGGGGCTTGATTCACCCCTCTTGATCGTTGTCCTATCTTGCTAGCATTGGTAGACTTGGACCCCTCTTGATGTGAGTTTGTCAACTTTAGTGTGAGTTTGAAGCAAGTTCCTCCTCTAACTAAAGTGGAGGCTAAATGCAGTGACAAAAAATGCATCCCTCCACATTTTCACACTTTTTTGGGCCCTCCCTATTAAATTAAGCCTAATGTTACCTTGATTTAGTGTTGTAATGTGTTTAACACATTCACATTAAGTCTTGGGTAATTGTAAACTAAATGAACCTAGTTGTGCCTTATTTAGTGTGTTGTAAAGTGTACCTTTACACTTTCACATTGATCTAGGGCCTCATTAATAAATTGGGCTTCTTTATGCCTTATTTGGCCTTATTTTGCATTCACAAGCCTTAATTGATGCATCTTTCCTAGGATAATCTCAAAATTCACCAATAACCAATCATAATTCATGTTTTTTTGGATTGTATTACCTAGATTTAGTGATATGGGACTCATGCACAACCTTGGGCATATGAGTCCCACCTAAGTTTCAAGGCCCCAATCTAGATTTCACATCAATCTAATCCTTTCTTGAAAAATGTGTACCAAAGCCTAGCCTAATGGGACTCATATGCCACTTCTGGTGTATGATTCTCATGTGGCTTAAACCTAAATTAAATTCAAATTCTTGTTGGGATTTTATTCTCCTAGATCTGATGTTATCTTGTAGTGTTGTAATTTTAGGAAGTTTGGCATAAATAAGTATAAATACAAGGTTATTTCACTTATTTTCACCTAATACTTTCATAAGAGCATTCCTAATAGAAAATTTAATATTACTTGAGAGAATTCAAGAGCATTCAAGAGTTTATTATCAAGCATTTTGAAGCATCATTCAAGTATCAAGCATCATGTCAAAGTCATCATGCATCATGTTTTCTTTTTAGCTAACATTTGTGATGTAGGGTTTCATGATTCAAGAAAGAATTCAAGTCAAGATCCACATTCATGCTAGCCATTTCACACATGTTTACACAATCTTATTCAAGGGTTTGGTGATTTACAACATAGCATTTTGTTTATTCATCATTCCTCCTTTCTATTTCATTTCATTTCAAGGTTTGATTACCAAAACAGGGTTTGACCAAGGCAAACCCCTTTCTACTAACAAAATTTTTTTTCCCTCTCTTTAGTGTGTGATTTGCAAATCTAGGTTGAAGATACAATGAAGAGCAAGATTGGAAGAAGTTATCAAGGTTGCAAAGTTTTCAAATTTGTCACCTTGTTTACAATATCACTAAAAGATACCTATAGAGCATAATTTAGCATTTCATATCCAAAAATCAAGATAGGAAGGAAGAGAAGAGATAGAAGAGAAGATTCACACTTTGACATCTAAAAAAGCACAACATGACTAATACACCACTTCTTGCATATGAGTCTCAGTATAGGCCTCTTTCCACTTTTCAAAAGTTCTAGACTTATCACTATGTATAAGAGCAAATTTGTACCCCATGTGCAAATCCCCTTTTTACCTTTACCCACCTTAGAAAACCAACTTCGGAGGCTTAATTCCACCTAAGCCCATTTCTTGCATACCACTTGGTGCCTGTTTCTAATGTCAATGGAGGTGTTTCTATTAGGGATGCCCGCGCGGAATGTAGACATCTGTGTAGTGCACTTACGTCCCTAGCAGATTCATGTGGTTGAACCTACAAAGGAATTACTCTTCTCATTAGAGGTGAAGTTGTAATGCCCCCTTTGGTTGACTGACCCGAATATGACTATTTCTTTTATTCCTTCTTCAAATTCATCCCTTCAACATGCATTCTAAGTTCTGGACTTCATTCACGAGCTTCTTCCATACTCTTGCACTCACTTTGAAGCTCTCAAGTAGCATTCCAATCATTCCATTTCAGCAAAATAAGCACTCCATCACTTCGATAGAGCATGTTTAGGACCACACCATTGCAACAGAGGCTCGAGTACTCTCATTTTCTCCCCAAGCAACCTTGAGTGCTCTTGGTGGAGGTGGTAAGCTTCCCTCTCCTCTTCTCTATCACTTGGTTAAGTAGCATAACACTATTTTGTAGTGCTTATTTTCTCTTTACTATACTATTTCTTTACCTTGTTTCCTTGACTGTCTGTGGAGGTGGAAACACCTAAACGAGGGTCTGACTGAGGTAGACCCCTATACAACCACCCATAATTTTCTCTCTTTTTGTGTGTAGGTGTGCGTGCTTCACAGAGAACCACCTGGTGAATGAGTTCCTTAGTGAGATTCTCCTTATTTTCATCACTCTTGCATATTTGCTTTATAATATTAGAGAATATTTTCAATTTATCTAGTCATATCATTCTGGCCCTTTAGTTAGTTAGTTGGTTTGTTAGCTAGTTTTGTTGGCTTGACCTCGTCTTTATTGTTGTCTAGCCATACGGATGACAACACACTTTTGAGATGCTAGCACACCACGTTGACATCCAGAGATCGCACTTTTTTCCTCAGACAGAGAGCTTTCCAAGATGTAGTGTTAGACCTAGAAACCATCTCGCCTAGCCTTTTCCTATATTTCAGTCCACAAAGTAACTAAGAGGCCCCACGGTCCTCATTACTCTTGCCTCACATTTTCTAAACATTACACTTAGCTGAGGTAAGTTAGGGCAGTCTCTCATATCTTGACCCTTTGTGGCCTGGGGTCTTGCATGCAATGGTCCCCCTCTCTTCAATTTTTGGTGAACCCAATGTGAACCATTTTGGTTTCATTCTTGCAATCCTAACAGTTCCTTTCCTCATACTCTAGGAGCATTGTAGGTGTGAGTGTTGTGAGCCTGTCGCCTTACAACCCATCCTACGACCCCTAGTTAGCTTAGTTGGAAGGTTCCAAAGGTATTGCATGATGAAACCTTAATTGGGTCACTATCTTATCCATTAACCTTTAGGGACTCTATGAAAGCATTGTCTAGTGTGCATAGTGGCCTCCTTCTTACACCAACCCATCCCCTCTACGTTGCCTATGGATAGTGGTCCTAGTATAACTTTCATGTCATAAGATCTGTCGATAGGTTTTAATAGAGAACCATTTCCTCTTTACATTCCTACATGGATCAATGGAAACATCGTAGAAGGTGTTCTTGTTGATCCGACATCACAAGTAAACATCATAACAAAGGAGATTATGCTAATAAACTTTTTACACAAGGATGGGTACAATGCTCCTGTGAGTACCATCCGCACACATGACAGGCTTTCCATACCCCCTTTGCATAGTATTGTCCTGTCGGTCTTAGTTGGACCTAATTCTGTGAAACTCCTATTTGACATCAACCCTAGGTCTAAGACTTTTAGTATGAAATGGGTTATCCCTTGGTTAGTGGCAATGAACATGGCACCCTCCATTGTGCATAAATGTCTAAAATTTATCAACGGAGGCTCCATACACGTAATCAATGACATCGGTTATATATCATCGGTTGCACATGGCAGCTACTCCTTGGACCACTCATGGCCTACGCCTGTTGGTCCTCTTCCACCTAGGATGGACCTTCTACACCGAATATATCAAAATTATAAGAAAGGGCGCCTAAGGCCAAAAGTGAGATTTCCTCCCTCACCTTACACCATTACACATAGGGCTTGCTTAAAAGCTTATAGTGATGTCGCTAAGGCACAAAAGAAGAAAGAAGAGAAGTGGTCCTACGACCCTCCTTCCTCTTTTGCTAGTCACTCGGGTGCCTCTTCTCAATTTAATGTGGTACCATCATATCTTTCTCCTCATTTGTAGGAGAATCCTATGGTGCCCACTTGGCCGAAGCCTAAGCATCCTACTTTCAAACTTCCTAATCTACCGACAGAACCTAGAACTATTTGATATAACAAGAAGAAGGTCTCTCATGGAGAGTCCTCTTTGTCTTGACCTTTGTGGCCTCCTACTGCTCCTACTCCTATGGTAGTGAACAAAAAGAGGCCCACTATTAAGGCTCTTGAGTTGAATCCTCCTATCGCTCCTCAACTTGTTCCTCCTGCTCCTATATAGGAACTCGTCCCTCCATAAAAAACAGTCATGGTGGACATTCCTATGGTTGAGTAGGAGCCCTCTGCTTCCTCACAACCTCTAACCTTCAACTCTAAGAGCCATAGAAACTGCCTTGCATGTGAACATAAGTGTTGGAAAAGGCTCTCTTGGCCAAGCAGGCTATCTCACAAAGAAAGGAGGAAGAAATTACCACCCCTAGTTCAGGGCCTCCTATAGTGTCTACTTCTTCCCTTCCTTTTGCTTCTCTCCAGTCTGGTCATGTACTACTCCCAATTTTTGTTGCGAGTATGAATGAGCCTAACCCTAAATGGGTGCAGGTGTTCATTGCTCCTTCGATGGAGTCACCTTGTTGATGTCCATTCCAAATATTCAACCTCTCCCAAAGCTCATGGGCATGGTTAATACCTCGGTTGTGTCTACTTTGGTTCTCTCCTCCTCTTCCTTTGTGCCTCTAGCCTCATCTATGGGGAGTTCATCTCCTCCGATGAATAAGGAGCTGGAGAGTGGTCCTTCTCGCAACGGGGGACGTAAGAGGTGCCCACCTTCTTCACAAGATGGCCTTGTGTTGACTTGTTCTATCCTAGTGACAAAACCAATCCCGACTTCTCCTGAGTTTTTCATTGCTCCTAAGTCACTCAGCGAGCCTAGTAGTGAATCTTAGGCTCACTCTACCCCATCCACTAAAGTTAGACACGAGGCTCCTATGGAATGCATTTTTAACTCTATGGATGAAGTCTCGACCTTGTCAGTGATCTTCACAAAGTCGCTAATCTTGACTCCACAAGAGCTTGATGGAGACAACCTTGAGGGGCCCTCTTCCTTGCCCCTTGTTATGGGAGGGCCAGACGCTACTCCTCTTAATATCCCACCTTTGCAGGTTCGTCCTCCTTCCCCTTATGAGGATTTAGATTGGGAAGTGAATGACCTCTTGGCTGATCAATGTTAGGAGGAGACCCCTTTTCTTGATCTTGTGTATGGGTGCTGTCATAATAGTGGTTTACAATTCCTGAGAGGAACGAATTTTAGTTGAAATCACATATTTTTAAAAAATATAATGATTTAAGCCTTAAAAAGTTCTATTTTAAGGATTCCAATTGAAGAGGGTTTGATCAAATCACTTTAGATCAAACCCCCTTGGATAGAACCTTGCTAGTTTTAAACCATACCTATAAACGTGTCTCCTTTACACCTATCAAAATGCTGATAAAAAATCACTTTTGATTTAAATTTTGGGGGATCAAATGAATTCATTTAAAATTTATTTCAAATGATTATGGTATTCCTCAGAAAAAGCTATCCAATGAATATAATTTTAATATGTTTTGGTTTTGTTATGTATTTGTTTGTTAATTTTTATTAAACATAGGTTTTTCATCGAAAATAATTTTATTTGTTCTTCACATGTCGAAAAATAGAAGATTATCAAAAAAAAAATTGAAAAATATGAGTGCACCAGATATTGAAGTCCTTGATCCAACAAAAAAAAAAATATTTTGACATATACAAAAAAAGTTACGCGTTATACAATCGCGCTGTGTCTAAATTGTAATTCGTTTGACTTTGAAACTTGATTAAGGAAAAAATATTCAATAAAAAACTATCTAACCAAGTGAAAGCACTAGATATCAGAGTTACAAATCTAAATTTGAAAGAATTATAATTTTATCCTTCATGGAAAAAAAGTTATGTGTTATATGGTGCGCACTTTTTAAAAATGTTGTTTTCTAAAAAATCTATTTTCATGGGAGATGGAAAAAGAAGTGCAATTTGATTCCAAAAATTTTGAAAAAAATATTTTTAGAATCTACGACAAAATTTGATGAGACTAGTAAGCACCATCTTCAAATTCTAATAGTTTAGCTGCTATAGGTGCCGAATGTGAAGATTTAGTTAAAATAATAATTTGTTCTAGTTTGGCCAAAATTGTAAACCACTATTATGGGATCACCCAGATGTGGGTATGTGTAGATCATCATGGAAAAACATGCCCTTAAGTGGCAAAAATTTAGAAAAATTAAAGTTAGGCAACTTGACGTAAAAATTTGAATAAGTTATCTATATTATTTCAAAAATATGTAAGAATAGAATCTATATAAAATTGAATGTAGTTTCTAAACTACTAGACCTGTTTATTTAAAAAAAATAAAAAATCTATTTGATGAAAATTTGAAATTTCAATGCGAGTACATAAAATTTTAGGGAAAAATAAGTAGGTGTCTATCCGACCACCCTAACCACAATAAAATGATACTATTTTTTAATAATATTTTAGATATAATTAGAGGACTCATGTCGGATGTGATGCATATTTTTGTAATTTTTTTCCAAGTAAATAATTAATTATAATTTTTATTACAACTTTTAAAAAATATAAAAAGCATATGTCTAACCACCTTAACTTGGTCAAAACTTCATGAAATTCATTTTTTTTAATCTTATAGTATGTAAAGCATAGAATGTGATGCATGTTTGATTCAAAAATGTGATACCATTTCAAAGCTATAGATCTTTTTCAATCATTTATCAATCGGACTTTTAGTCGTCATTCAAATAGAAAATGAATAATAATAATTTATTAAATTCAAAGTAAAGCATAATTTATATTGGTGGAAAGCTGAGAATCCCCTTTAAAAACCCTTTTCGTTTCATCAATTTTGGGTAAAAGAAAGTCATTTGCCACATGGGCCATCATATCATTTACATATCGCCAGTTTTTGGCACATCATGCTCTTGCACATACCCATGTGCGTGTGTTTCATAATGTGTTCCCCTATACCATGCTATGTGTGCCTAGATGACCCTTGTCACCCCTGTCAATGCTTGGATACAGGCGTGGGTTTTGTGTTGTAAACCTTCACCTATTTGTATCATCATTCTTCCATGTTTGTGCTTGACTTTTGATAAATTGGGGATGATGCAAAGCATTGGGGGAATTTAGGCTTCCCTTCCATGTTGACCCAATTTTTTATTTTTTCTTTGTTTTTCAATGCATTCTTCCTAATCTGGTTGGGGATTGATGATCTTTCACCTTGCACTACAGTTACCTATTATTATTTGAGCTCAAACAGATCTGACCCCGCTAAACTAGATCCCCCTGTGCCCTTTGTTTGTATTCTTTTCTCTTTTAATTTCTCCTCTACTTTCTCTCTTCTTTACTTGAGTTTTCCCTCCTATGTGCAACAATGCCTTCTCTTTAACACTTCAATTTTTAGAAAATGCATTTATTCCTTAACAAATATTTTCTCAAAAATCCATGCAAACTTTTCTTTGTAATCGCATTCTTAACACGAAACCCTAATGGAACATGTTTCCTTCATCACAAGTTCATAAAGAAAGGAATTGAGAACCTTCCTTTGAAGTGGGAACAACTTTGATCTTCCCCTCACATGGGGGAATATCCTTCCTTTCAAATTCTTTGATGAAGTGAGCATCTTTTAAAAGGATTCCTTGATGAAGGATTGATTCAGGATGAAGAGTATTTACTTTTGGACTGTGTGTCCCTTGAGTAGACCCTCTCTTTACAACCAGTCCCCAAGGGACCCCTTTTGAAATTTTTCAAACCTATCGACAGTCTACACAACTATCTACTTACTCGCCTACATGGTTGCTTCCTAACTCTGTGGAGTCTACTTTCTCAGGTTTCCTCCATGTGAGAGATCTTGGGGGATACCTCCTTACAAGACAGAGAACCTGTAGGGTGCTTTCCTTTGAGCTTCCTCCATGCAAAATTTCTTGGGGGTGGCTCCCCTGCAGGACTGAGAGCCTATAAGGTGCTTCTTTCAGTATTTTTCATGCTTGAGCTCATGGAGAATACCTCCCCTGCAAGACTCAGAGCCTGTAGGTTGCTTATTTCATTATTTTTCATGCTTGATTTTGTGGAGAATACCTCCCCTTTAGGACTGAGAGCCTATAGGGCACTTCTTTCAGTATTTTTCATGCTTTAATTCATGGGCAATACCTCCCCTGCAAGACTGAGAGCCTGTAGGGTGCTTCTTTTGATATTTTTCATTCTTGAGTTTGCGGAGAATACCTTCCCTACATGACTGAGAGCCTGTAGGGTGCTTCTTTCATTATTTTTTCATGCTTGAGTTCATGGAGAATACCTTCCCTATAGGACTGAGAGCCTATAGGGTGTTTCTTTCGGTATTCTTCATGCTTGAGTTCATGAAGAATACCTTCCCTACAGGACTAAGACCCTATAGGGAGCTTCCTTTGGGTCTCCTCCATGCTAGAGTTTTTGGGGGACACCTTCCTTATAGGACTGAGGACCTGTAAGGTGTTTTCTTTCTTCAACTTCATAGTTTCGAGTAGCTATGAAGTCCTTTGCCTATCTTGACCTTCAGGTACACCAAACCGAGCACTGCTTCCTCGACGATTCAGGTATATATTTCTAACCTTACACTCCTCTTGATCTATTTTACCAAGCACTCATCCGTGTTCATGCTCGCTAAAGTGGGGGAAAATGTATAAGAGCAAATTTACACCCCATGTGCAAATCCCCATTTTTCCTTTAACCACCTTAGAAAACCAAGTTTGGAGGCTTAATTCCACCTAAGCCTACTGCTTGCATCCCACTTGCCACCTATTTTGAGTGTTGATGGAGGAATTTCTATTGGAGACAGGCACTATCAGGGACACCTACGCAGCACACAGATGTCTGCACGGCATGCTTACATCCTTGGAAAATTCCTGTGGCTAAACCTATAGAGGCGTTACTCTTCTCATTGGAGGTGAAGTTGTAACTCCCCCTTCGGCTAACATACTCGAATATGGTTGTTTCTTTCATTCCTTCTTCAAATTCATCCCTTCAACATGCATTCTAGGCTCTGGACTTCATTCACAAGCTTCTTCCATACTCTTGCACTCACTCTGAAGCTCTCAAGTAGCATTCCAAGCATTCCATTGCAACAAAAGTAACACTCCATCACTTTGGTAGAGCACATGTGGGACCACACCATTGTAGTAGAGGCTCGAGTACTCTCATTTTCTCCTCCAAGTAGCTTTGAGTGCTCTTGGTGGAGGTGGTAAGGTTCCCTCTCCTCTCCTCTATCACTTGGTTGTGTAGCATAACAGTATTTTGTAATGCTTATTTTCTCTTTACTATACTATTTCTTGATCTCATTTCCTTGGTTTTTTGTGGAGGTGGAAACACCTAAATGGGGGTCTAATTAAGGAAATCCCCTATACAACCACCCAACATTTTCCCTCTTTTTGTGTGTAGGTGTTTGTGCTTCTTAGAGAACCAGCTAGTGAACGAGTTCCTTGGTGAGATTCTCCTTATTCTCGTCACTCTTGCATATTTTCTTTATAATATTAGAGAATATTTGATTTATCTAGTCGTATCATTTTGGCCCTTTAGTTAGTCAATTGGGCCATTAGCTAGTTTTGTTGGCTTGACCTCATCTTTATTGTTGTTTGGCCATATGGATGACAAGGTACTTTTGAGACACCAGTGCATCGCACTAATGTCTAGAGATCGTGCTTTTATCCTTGAACAAAGAGCTTTCTGAGACATAGTGTTAGACCTAGAAACTAGCTTGACTAGGCTTTTCTTGTATTTTAGTCTGCAGAGTAACTAAGAGGCCCCATGGTCCTTGTAACTCTCGCCTCGCATTTCCTAAACAATACACTTAGCTAAGGTAAGTTAGGGAAGCCTCTCGCATCTTGACCCTTTGTGACCTAGGGTCTTGCACATGGTGGTTCCCCTCTCCTACACACTGCTAGATTTTTGTTCCTGCCTAGAAACCCTAATCTAGGACTAAATCGCCCAACCTGGCGTATGAGTCCTAGTGTTCATTAATTTTAGCATTCTCAACATTTCAGACCTTCATTTGATCTTCTACAGGTTTGTAGGTGCAACTTTGTACTTTTCCAATTTACTGTTCTAATTTGCATAGATTTCTAGGTCATTTACTCAAATCTTGCACATCATTAAGTTTCATCATTAGGTTTTGCATGTTACTTGTCTTTCCAAGCCCTAGCTTGGTGATGAACCCTTTTTTAGACTCTAAACATACCCTAGGACACCCTATTGCAAATCTCTTTTCCTCATTACATCCCTACATTGAGATCTCTAGGGTTTCTTTAAATGAAACTTGAAGAAAATTGGTCTAGGTCCCTAAAAAAACACTAATTTTTGTTCCACCTCCCAAAAGGTGGAACACCTATTTTCTTCATTTCAACTAGAACAAAGTGATGCTCTCCTTGACTATTGCTTCTCTCCCTTGTTTGACTAACCATGTCATGGTTCACAAAAGAGCTTTTGAGATTTTAGAGGGGAATCCCACTAATCCTACCTCTACTAATTTTCCTACCCCTTTCCATCAACCTAAAATCACTAGGTCAAACCTTCCCTAGACTTCTAAAGGAAAAACCCTATTTTTGAGGACCTTTCCCCTTCAAGTAAGAGAAAAGTGGCCTTTCTTGACCCTCCTAAATCTCCATTTCAGATAATAACTTTGGGTCCTCGTAGTCCCCTACCCTAGATTTTTTTTAGCAATTATGATTTAAGCTAGCAACCATTTGAGAATGTCATTTTGTAAGTTAGTGGCATAGAATGTTTTTTGGTTTCACCCTCAAGGGAGAACAATTATTACAAATGCCAAAAGTATCCAACGGTGTATCCTTAGGCTTCTGAACCTACTAAAAATTATGAATAGGGAAAGTCAAGGGGTTAGTAGGAGAGGTTTTCATAGGAGAGCTTGGAGGGGAGACAACAAGAATATCATCTCTGGAAGGTGAGTAAAATATTGAATAAATAAATTAAAGTAGTATGAAATAAAATTATTTTTATATAGTAAAAATATTACATATATTTAAATATATTGTTATGTGATATCATTTAATAATAAAATATAAATTAATTTAAGGGTATGTGCAAGATCATCATGGAAAAAATAGGCTCTTAAGTGGCAAAAAATTCAAAAAACTTAGAGTTAGGCAATTTGATGTAAAAACTTAAATTAGTTATCTATATTATTTCAAAAATATGTAAGAATAGAATTTGTATAAAATTGAATGTAATTTCCAAACTACTAGGTTTTAAAAAAAAAAAAAAAATCTATTTGGTGAAAATTTGAAATTTCAATGCAGTAGTACTTAAATTTTAGGAAAAAAATAAGAAGTAGGTGTTTGTCTGACCACTCTAACCACAATAAAATTATAATATTTTTTATAAGATTTTAGATATAAGTAGAGGACTCATGTCCCGATGTGATTCATATATTTTTGTAATTTATTTCCAAGTAAATAATTAATTATGATTTTTATTACAACTTTTAAAAAATATAAAAATTTGTATGTCTAACCACCTTAACTTGGTCAAAACTTCATGAAATTCATTTTTTTAATCCTATAGTATACAAAGCATAGAATTTGATGCATGTTTTGGATTCAAAAAATGTGATACCATTTGAAAGCTATAGATGCTTTCAATCACCTATGATCGGACTTTAGTTGTAATTCAAATAGAAAATGAATAATAATTATTTATTAAATTCAAAGTAAAGCATAATTTATATTGGTGGACATTTGAGAATCTCCTTTAAAAACCCTTTTCATTTCATTAATTTTGGATAAAAAAGTCACCACATACCCTACAAATACCCATCATATCGCCAATTTTTGGCCCATCATGATCTTGCACATACCCTTAATAAAAATAAAATAAATATTTTTTAAAAATTTAAATTTAAATTTAAATTAGAAAATAGATTATATAATGTATATATAGATAAAAAAAATATTACTACATTTAGCATTATTTATATAAGTATGATATTTCTTATATATTAGAGTAATAATATCTTCAAAATAATATTAAAAATAAAATAATGTGTAGGTAAATATACCTATATATACATTACTTATATAATGTATCAATATGTAAGTAATATTATTATACGTATATTATTTTAAATAAAAATTTAAAATGTAAATAAAATAAATATAAGTACTCTACACTATTACATTGACAAGTGTTTATCACTTATAACAATGAGGTCTATATCAAATAATTAAAAAGCCATCGTAAAAGCATATTTTATTTTATTTAAAGCAATTTCAAATGGGAGAAAAAATAGAATAATAAAAACATCTTATTTTTTGTTCAAATCAATTTCAAATGGCAATACATTTTCTTATTTACTTTAATTAATATATAAATTAAATAGACACCCCATAATTTATAGATAGTTATTAAAAATATATATGCTAGTTGGATGTATAAGTAATATTACACACACACACACATATATATATATATATATATATATATATATATATATATATATATATATATATATATATATATTTGATACGTAAAATATATTCTATTAATTATAAAGGATAAGTACAATCGTTTGCATTGCAGGAGCCATTGATATCCCAACACCTAGAATAGTATACAAAATTGCAGATTTTCCCTTTACTAGAGAGAGCCAAATAAGTCAACATGACAACATAGGAAACAGGAAAAAAGCCATCCAAAGAGAACCTTGCCACCTACTAGTTCTATCTAAAACATATACCAAAATAGACTTCATATCATATCCACATGCAGTTTTGAAGGGCTATAGATAGAATATTACCTATACTATATACCATATCAAAAAATGGCTAACCCTAATTTCTTGACCACTACCTAAAACCCATTCATTTTTGTAAATCCTTCAAACTTAGGGGACCTAATCAAAATCATTCACATGAACGAGTTGTAATGCCTTCTTCAGGAAGTTTACCCCATAGGCCGCCAGTTGTCGATGCTTGACCAAAGTCATTCCCTTTAACTCCAACAACATAGGATAATATTTAATGACCTCACTTGGTACCTTCATCAACAGTAAGTCACACGACCAAGGAGCTCTAGACCCAAGAATGGCCGCATATAGGAACTCATCCAACCCACCCAACAACTCTTTTTTGAACAATTTGCATACCAACGCCTTTGCCTTCGCTTTTGGTGCTCTAACATCAAGCACAGATGCAAGGAACTGAGAGACAATGTGGGTGTTAACCCAAAAAGTCTCTCGATTCACCAAATACCCCTTACCTAGTATCATTTTAACCGCCACCACCGTGTAATCTATGTTGAGCATTATTCGCTTTAATCGCTGATCGATTATTACCTTGAACGCCATTTGTCAGACTTTATAGTCCAAGTGTATGGGAGTGTCGAGCCCTAGACTTACGAGTGACTCTGTAGATATATAGATGGTAAACTTGGACCTCTCTTCCATACTCACAACTAGAGAGCAAGACTAGAAAATGAAGCAAAGATTAACCAAACCCGTGCCACCCTTTGGAATTAATAGCGCTTGATATGAAAATCTCACCACACTTACTACACTATACATAAGCGTGTGTGCCACCCAGTAAATCCTATTATATCACCACTCGACAGATTGCATATTTGAAGCTTGATTCGTGAAACGTCAGTGAGGTGACGCGTCTAAACTGTTGTGGTTATGGGCCACTTAAAGCCTTTTAGAGTGGCGACATAAATGACACAGAAACCTAAGGCTTTGTTTAAGCACATTTCATCCCAACCACACATACAACCAAACTACTCAACTTGCTCGAACATCATTGCCAACTCAGCCAACTACGATTCAGTCTCTCCACACAATTATGTGGAGAGATGCCCACCTAGCCTCCCACTACTTTTATATATAATTATTTTAATGTAAGAATATTATTTTCATGTACAAGTAATAAAATATATTTATTATTTTATTTATATAAAAAATATTTTATTTTTATTTTAAGGTACATTTTTTATATTCTCTTTTAATATAAAAAAATAGTTTAACTATCTTTCTTTCATATTTTAATTATAATATATTAATATACAATAATACTATCACATGTAAAAATCAATTTATATAAAAATATATTAAAAGATACTATTTTAGAAGTGATCATATTTATGATTTAACCAAAATAGACATTTAAAACGGTATCTTAAAAAGGGTAAATATAAAAATAATAATTCATTTGTGTTGTTCCACCATAAAAAGTAAGAGGAAATTTCATTGCATTTGTTCTCTATTATGTTTGGATAATGTCTATCCAATTTAAGAATGCACTTTTGATGTATTTATTAATTAATTGAAAATAGTTGTATTATGATTTTTAAGTTATCTATCTTTTATGTTTTAATTATAATATATTATTATACAATAATACTATCACAAGAAAAAATAATTCATATAAAAAATATTAAAAGATATTATTTTAGAAGTGGTCACATTTATGATTTAAGTAAAATATACATTTAAAACGATACCTTAAAAAGATAAATATACTAATAATAATTCATTTGTCTTACGTTGTCATAAAAGGGAAGAGGAGATTTCATTGTATTTCATTGGATTCTATTTGGGGATAGAAATATCTATCCAACCTTGAGTGTGCACTTTTGATGTATTTATTAATTAATTGAAAATAGTTGTTGGGAGAATGCTTTCGCGTATTTATTATTAATTGAAAATCATTACAATGATTTCGCGTATTTATTATTAATTGAAAATCATTGATTTTCAATTAATAATAAATACGCAAAAGCATTCTCCCAACAACTATTTTCAATTAATTAATAAATACAGTCAAAAGTGCATTCTCTAGACTACATACAAAATAATTAATATTTAAGAATGCTCTATTATAGGTAATGTTTAAATTAGGAAGCTAACCATTAGCATTTGGCATATTCGTACATTCCACGTGGATGAAACATGGTAATCCCGCGTTGACTAGTACTAAATTTGAACGTGAGAAAGAGATCAGATTTTGTGATTGGAAGAGTCTTGACTTTTTGAATCGTTCCCCATGCGGTAAGTTGTGGGCGGTGTTTTCATCTTTAAGACCCCGAAAACTTCGCCGTTCTTCAAACACGACTTTTTTCAAAGTTTATATGAGAGCAAAGCACAGCTTTTCCCTGGTCTAGATGAGCGGGCTATTGACTCTTGACTTGGAAAGCCCAACATGTCATTATACAATGAATACACCCACTTTCTCTTCTTCACCCAAGACTGCTGCCATTTGTACAGACCCCCTTCTTCTGTCCTCCACCTACTTAAAAAGCCCTCTTGCGTATTTTCACTATTATTTTAATGACGGGAGCAATGTGACGAAGTACTAAATCTAATTTATTGAATTGGGTTTGACTGCCTAATTCTCACGTTGGGAATTAAGATTTGTACTTCGTTTGTCGAGCATATCATTTAAAACCAGTGAACCATTGAATATCGACTCTCCTTAGTTCGATGCTCCCTCCACGTCAACTGCCCTACTGACGTCATGGCAGACGTAATAAGAGCCGCTGACTTGTATATAGTTTCGAGTCCCGGCCACGCAATCCCCACACACAACCTGGGTTTGAAGATTTGTAGAGAGAATGAGTAAAAGTGGGGCTTTCTATTCTGAGGACTCGGACGGGATGGACTTCAATAGAGATGAGGTATTCCTTATAAACAAGTTCGTTATTTGTCTGTTTTTTTTATCTGTTGCCTCTTCCTTGTCTTACAAAGAGAGGCATTTTCTTGATCCAGCTTGTGGCCGAATTAAGACGCCTTGGCGAGGAGAACCAGAAGCTTAAGTCAATGATCAACCTCGTTAGGGGGAACTATCGTAGCTTGCAAACACAACTCACGAAAAAACAGGTATAAAATTTTGAAGATCTTTGTTGTTGTATGTAAGTTTTTGGATTAAACTGTATATATTTTTTTGACGTTTTGGATCACACTTAATGATCTAAAAATTTGCATACATTTTTATGGACTGTAGAAAACTCATACCGATGATCTTTATTGTTATTGTAAATCAAGAGAGTTTAAGACAGGCTTCATGGGTAATATTAATTTGTGTTGTTTCTGTGTTTTATAGGAAGAGTATTTGAGTTCGTTTCCCAATTCCATAGGAAGGGATTTGAATTTGGGCATAGGTATCGCAGAGGGAAAAAAGAATGAAGGACATGGGCATCAGGGTACGGATCATAGCGTGGATTCTAGCGCTGCTCATTATGAAAGCTCAGAAGCGAAGAATTCCAAATCCTCCATGGAAAATGATCGGCTGCCTAGTAAGAAGAGAAAAGTAAATTATGAGTTGGACCAGAGCACAAATGGTGAAAGCAATTCATATGAAGATATATCTTTACCCAACAAGAAGGCTCACGTAGCCGTCATGAATTCTGATTTTCCGAATGTTCCCCGTCCTAAGAAAATTGTAACTGTGCGGACAAGATCAGACACAGCCACGGTAATAATCCATTTCCCTAACCCATTAAAGTATTATGCTATGTAATTCTTTTACTTTCTAAATTTGGATTTGGTCAAATGATTGATTCGTGTTCAATACCCTTGAGTCTTTTTACTTTCAATCAGAAAGATATCGATATAGATTCGTGCTTTCTCCCATAATGAATTAAAATTCCTCAGTTGTTTTTGGTTCTCAGTCAAAGATGCTCAAATTCGAATATGAACGATGAATACCCTTCAGTTTTTTACTTTCAATCAAAAGATATCAATATAGATTCCGACTTTCTTCTATATTGAATCACAAACTTGTAGATATATAAAATCATCTCTGAGAAAAATGGCTACTTTTTCGCACTTGGCAAGATGTGAAAGCGATATTTTCTTCCATAACTAACATGACGATCTATTCTTTTGTTGACAGGTAAACGATGGCTGTCAATGGCGCAAATATGGACAGAAAACGACAAGAAACAGTTTGTGGCCTAGAGCTTATTACAAATGCGCGGTTTCTTCATGTCCAGTTAAAAAACAAGTACAGAGGTGCAGTGAAGACCCTGGCATTGTGAGCACAAACTATGAAGGAGAACATAATCATTTGCTGAGTCCAGTTGCCATGGCCGCCATGAACGCTGCCACTAACGAGCGTGGGGAAGGTCTAACTGGAGGCAATGAGCTGCCCTTTCCTCCTTCCATTGCCACCATCTCGTCTATGGGTTCTTCTCCCACCATCACTCTCGACTTCACCGACAACCCTATTCCCACTCCTACCCCTAATCAGAAGCCTAATCCTGCATCGCACCCAGTACACCCACAATTACAAGGAGGAAGCTTTTCTCAGTACTCCAGTCCTCCATATAACAGCAATACGAATTACAGTCAATTAGGGTTCGATCCAGTGGCCTCCTTCAAATCAGATCCCAATTTTGCTGCAGCACTGGCTGCGGCTGTAGCCAGTTCTATACTCCAATTGGGTGCAACGTCTAGGGGATGAATACATGAAACACATGCTTTCTCTCTGAAGCAATGTAACGATAGTTGATGGTGAATATCATGAGAGGTAGAAAACCCTCTACCTATGTATACATTAGTCATGTACTATTATTTACTCAATGTATTTGCTTAATACCCATCTGGAGATATCATGTTTCGGAGGCTTGTAGTGCCCTCCATTGTTGGATTTGTATTTTCGAGATTGAATTGAGAAGCGTTGATAGATTAGTGCGAAATTGCGTAAAGCTTCTTTAGGCTCTGATATTCGAATATTAAAAGTTGATTTGTTTAAGGAACATGAAAAATACAAGTGATAAATACAGAATAAAAACTCATCATCTCAATCAACAATAGCAATCAATAATAGATGTATTTGACGTCCTGTAAAAGACCTCCTCGACTTTCTGCTCCTAATATTAAGAAAACTGTCAAATACAGAACAATCTACACGCTACCTTTATCAGAGCCATTAAAAAACAAACAAACATGGGTTGAGCGATAAACTCTTAAAGTCATTAATGACCTTCAAAGGTCTCGTAGCTTCTTTCTGGAGGAAAATAAATTTTAGCTTCAAATTTATATGCGAATCCAAAAGGGCAGCAAAACAAATTATTTTTCAATCACACAGTTACTTGTTAGACGTTATAGGAATTTACTGAATCTGTAAGGCTTCATTTTGAATACATTTATAATACAACAAATATATGAAGGATGATCTGCAGACAATCAACACACAAATATAGAGTTAATTTTGAGATACCAAAAACTTTTTATTATTGATCATGGACGAAATGTTTATTTATACATGATGATCTAAAACTGAATCATATAACTACTTCTTAATCAATCATAACTACCTTCAACAGCAAACTATTATGTTATTATCCTACACATTTTTCTAATAGCATATCTTAAACAAGTGTAGCCAGTATAGGTACATTCCCTGCTCAAAACTACAGGAATGATTTGCAAAATTAAGATTTCTTTTGGTTCATGTTATATGCTGTTAGTGACTGCAATAGTTAAGCAATGGAAAACGAGATTTAAAGAGGTTGCATAGAATACATATATAATCTTTTCATACATAAGTTGCTACAATCGGAGCAACTCCTATTAAATAAATAGAACGAAGCAAGAGCCTCTCCATTTGCTCCGAGGAAAGCAGGTCAGGGTGGGAGTCCATGAATCTTCTATTTTGCTCCATGTTGCACTTCTTGAGTCATGTCATGAACAGCCAAAGGCACTCTCTCAACTCCGTATTTTCCTTTATTCTACTCTATTGAAAACCCCTCTAATGTTTCTACATGCCGAGCTTCTATTGTAGCTGGAAATGGCCATGAACACCTTATTGCACCATGAGCTTTGAATAGATTCTCTTATGCTCTATTAAATAGGAGATGTTCTTACTAAGCCATCAATAGCTATGCAAAGATTCTCTTGTGTGTGTCATAGATGATTCTCACATCCAAAATAATATCCCCCACTTTTAGCCCTTATAGTTTTCATAGAATCTATCATGACATCCTTAAAAATAGGCTTTCTAGGTTATACCACTAGGTGGGCATCTTTTGAAAACTAATAACATAATTTTCAAGGCACTGACATGTGGCAAAAGTGCCAAAGAAAAATCTCATGCCCCATTTTGTGGAGCACAATTATTTAATTACATAAATGATATTTATCCATGGGAAAATGTAAAATAATAATAAATAAACAACTTAGAAGTTGCCAAGGTTGAGATGTACCTTAATTCCCAACAATGTATAACTTGAAAAATTATGAAGTGGAGTGTGAACGTTAACAACTAAGACTCTTGGAAGAGGTGAGAAGAAGGTGTTTGCATTCAACAGAGAGAGTGTGAATGTATTGGGGGTGCAGTGGTGGAAATTTTCTATTTCTTTGAGATGTATTTCTCATTGTAACAAACTTCTTTCTTCTTATTTCTACTCTGACAGTGAGCCCTTCAACAATGATCCTATTGTATTCAGTGTTGCAATTACTTTATATTGTGAGATAATCCTCACCATGGTTTTTCCTTGCTTTGTTTTTCTACGTAAATCTAGTTTTCTTATGTGTTTGGATGTGTTTGCATTGTTGTTTCTCATGTTTATATTTTGTGAATGCATGATAAGGATTTTATGGTTGTTAAGGGTTTAAGGATTAATGCAGATATGAATGTTAATGAGGGTTTGATGTTTTAATGTGCAACTAGTTCACCCCCCTCTTAGTTTTCTTGTGTATTCAATACATACATGGTTCCTATTCTTGAATCTTATATGGTACCAGATCCATCTTATCAGTATTTGTCACATGTCAGTATTGGTTGGAGATCATTGATCGTCATTTGAATAAATAATGGGCATCATCTCAATCTTTGAATTGTGTGCAAAATTTAAAGATGCTCAACTTACTTCCTATATATTTCTATCTGGAATGAGAAGTCATCTTACACACATTTTTGGTGTTGTTTCTTCCTAAGAGGAGAAATGTTTTTCAACAATTATGGATCATATTCAAAATCTAGTGTTGAGCACCTACCAACACTGTAGGCATCATCTTGATGGGAGTTAGAATGGTTTCTCTTATCCTATCAACTTGGGGAGGAAGCATACATATAGTTCTTTCCTTCTCATTTTCTATGGGGAGTCACATAGACCTTCTCCCTTTTCTCTCTTATGGGGGAATATTCCTTATAGTTTGTGATAGAATTAGTCCTTGGGGGTTCGTGATGAGTCCTCCATCTATCACTTCTTTTCCACTTTTACATTTCATCATATTTGCATCATTTCTCTTTTGGAGAGGAGTTTTATTCCCATAATTGGGTTTTCTCATTTTATTCACTTTATGAGAAATTTGTACATGAGTATCTAACATGGCCTAGTAGATGAGATTCATCATCTTCCATATATTAATCTCTAAGTTGAATTTAAGGGGGTTGTTAGTATAAATAGATTCATTATCAAACTATTAGCTAATCACCTTTCTAGGATTGACCTATTCACACAAATTAAATTTACTTAGGAATTTTAGGAAATTTTTCCACTTCATATGGTTGATACATGCATCCTCATCATTTGAGACACTTATTGTGTGTAGACTTGCAACTTGCTGACACACTTGTCAAGTGAGTTCACAAGTGTTGCACCTTTGGAGGGGTAGTCAGTCGTTTAGTCCTACCTTCCTACCCCCTCATCCTTTCCTATATATGCAAGGTTGATCAATTTATTTACACACTCTCATTTGTATATGATAGATATCCCATTGTTCTCATATTATTAACTTAGAGTGGAATGTTGTTTCATGCTTTTAGATCTTGGAATTCTCCAAAAAATATTACCCTAACCTCCAAATTGGATCCTTTTACTGAATTAGTTTTATTGTCATCAATAGAAGTATCAAGCCCTATTCTCTTATAAGTATCTTTACTTTCTCGTATACATGCATTGGGAACCTCTAGAGTAATGTATGTTTCCTAGCTAATAGGATCTTATGACTATCCATCATCTTTCCATTTACATCTTCACTTATCTTTGCTACCTTCACATGCTCACAATATTTAAATTTTACATTCCTTAATGTACTACTAAGTGGGTATTTTTATCACATATTTAAATGATTAATTCTAAAATATTCCCAACCATTGATTTCTCGTATCTAATACTAAGAAATGATTAAAAGCTTACTTCTAATATAAGATATTATTTTATAATTTGAATTAGCAGTCCATAAAATTCTTTAAGTGTTAGGACCACTCACTTCTTAAAGGGATGATTGTAATAAATAAAAAATTCTTAAGATAACTATTCTAACTATATTTAACTCACTAATGAAGACCAAGATTCATGCTTGGTCTATTATAATTATATAAGTATTAAATTTCAAGAAGAATGGATTTATGTTAATGAGTTTTAGGGGCTTGAGTTGGATAATAGATAATGATTCTTAATAGAGAACAAAAGATGACATTTATGAGATTTTTGTTTTGGTAGATTGTAAAATAGAGATTCTTTCCTTAGTTTGGGTATTTCTCATTAAGTTGGGTGGCTAATATTTTTGGGTTCCATATTTGGAGTGACTCGTAGTTATACAATTTTTCTATATGGTAATAAATCGTGCATATTTAAAAATCCCCATTAATTTTCCTATTGCTTCTATTGTATACTCTAAACACACATCAATTAGTTATTCATTTGACTTGTGTACAACACTGCACCATTGATCCATAGAAAATATTGTTGAAATAGTTTAATTTGACTTAAATATAATTTAATTTTATGTTTTCCAAGTTGAACACATTTGAAAACCTAATCATTCCACATTGAAATACACAAAAAAATAAATTAAAATTAATATATATGGTTACACATACAAGACAAGATCCTAATATACTTTATATCATCATTCACAAGAATCAATCTCATGTAAATCATTCAAACAATAGTATTAGAGGAGTACTGGTCACATAATTTCATATCAAAAAAATCCTATATTCTAGCAAGCATCATGCATCTTTCATTTTAATATTCAAGTTCTTTTCATTATGTCACATTGTGAAGACTAACATGGGGTTTGATTTAGGAACAATGAAATGGTGAGCTTCAATCCTAGAATAGCAAGCTCCAAAATATATCAATTAACAACACCTTGACTTTAACTCAAACATTACAATATTGGCATGCCAATTTAGGACTAGATGATAGTGAAGGACATGATTATAGAATTTGGATAAAATAATAGATCTAGATGAAACATCATAATAGCGATTTACTACTTTATAGGTGTTCAAAACACATCTACTAGACAAAAAATACATCTCAAACTGACATTTAGAAATAATTTAAAAATCATAAAAATGTCAACACATTAAAAATCTACTTCCATTTAAAAACGAAAAATTTATAACCTTTTTTCTAAAATTGAACATTTATTTAATCTTATTTGTAATAGAAATCTTCATATATCGCTAAAATTTAATTTATTTGATAGTCATTTATTTGTCATTAAATTCACAAAACTTGAAAAAGATAAAATTTTAAATTCACATATAGTACTTCAAATATGGGTTATTGGGCCTAAATTTGATAGTTATATGGCCATGCTTGAACATTTTTATTATAAACTATAATTAAATCTTCGAAAAAAATTATGTCACATGAAAGACAAAATTTCATTGAAACTATCAAATTTAAACTTATGCCTATATATATTTAACTTATATATAATTTTATTTATGTAATTGTATATCCTTATATAAATGATGCAAAGATTTGAAGTTGCTTTTTCTAATCAAAGTTTCTCTCTGATATTTTAACATTATGGATCATAGAGTTTCATTTGAAATGTTGATGCTAAAATTTATATTACAATTGAACTCATAAGCAACAATGAAAAATTCATGGATTGTGGAAATTTGATAACTTTAATCAATACCCTTCATGGGAGGGATTTGTTTTTCAAATGCAAGTAGCTAGAGGTGCTAAGGATTACGATCACAAAGAAATTTGTAGACCTAGTCATTCTTAAAAGATGCAAAGATTCATAATTTCTATTTTTAGTTAGCCTTGGGACCTACATCTAAATATTTTTCATTTCATTAATCTCTCCAACATCTTGATGATGGATCCACAGAGTGTGATTCAAAATTTTGCTGCTAAAAATTCTCACACAATCAAATCTATAAGTGGCAACAATAGAGTCATGGATTGTGGAAATATGATAAATTTAATCAATACCCTTCATGGGAGGGAATTGTGTTTCAAATGCAAGCAGCTAGAGGTGCTAAGGATTAGTTTGGAAAATAAAATTGTAGACCTAGCCTTTCTTTAAAGATGCAAATATTTGTAGTTTCTATTTTTAGTCAGTCTTGGCTTGAAACTAACTATTTTTCATATTTTTAAGCTCTCTAACATCTTTATGATGGATCATAGAGCTTGGTGATCTTAATCGTTGATGCTAAAACATCTCACATAATCAAATCTAGAAGTGACTAAGATAGATTCATGAATTCAAGAAATATTTTAACTTTCATCAATACCCTTCATGGGAGGGAATTATGTTTCAAATGCAAGCAACTAGAGGTGTTGATGACTAATATTGTGAATAAAGTTGTAGACCCAACCTTTTTGAAAATGTGTAGAGATTTGAAGTTGGCTCTCTAACATCATGATGATGGAACACAAAGTGTGATCTAAAATGTTTATGCTAAAAAGTATCATACAATCAAATCCAAAGTGGCAATGATAGAATCATGGGTTATGGAAAGTTGAAAAATTTAATAAATACCCTTCATGGAGGGAATTGTTTTTCAAATACAAACAATTATAGGTTCTATGGATTAATCTCACAAAGAAAGTCACAAACTTAGCCTTTCTCAAAAGATGTAGAGATTCATAGTTACTCTTTTTAGTCAGTCTTTGTTCGCAACCAACCATTTTTCATATCCTTGAGCACTCTAACATCTTGATGATGGATTAGAATGTGTGATCTAAAGTTTTAATGCTAAAAATCTCACCTAATCAAATCCAAAAGTAACAATGGCAAACTCATGGATTGTGGAAATCTAATAACTTTAATTGATACCATTCATAGGAGGTAATTATGTTTTTGTAGACACTTAAAATTGTCTTGAATGGTATTGCACACTTGAATATGATTACTAACATCGTTTCGTCCTAAATTCATCTTCTTTTCGACTTTTTTTAGTGAATAAGCCTAGTAATTTAATTAAATGTGTCATTCTCATCTATTAATCTAATTAACTTCATTATGTTAATTCACCCTCTTTCACAATAACATTTCATCTTGTTTAATTGGATAATGCAAGTTATTTAAATTATACACCTTATGTCCTCTCATTTAATTGAATAATCCTAAATTATTGAATTAAATGTCATTTGCATCCCCATTTTCATTAAATAAATTAATTATTTAATTGGCATTCTAAATTCACTCAACTTGCACAATTAAAAAATTGTTTTAATTAACTAATTACTAATTTTCCCTCACCCATCCACTTGCATGGGAATATCCCCTTAAAATATTCTCCCACTTGAGCTCCAAAAAGGGAAATTTCTTTTCTAAAAAACTTTCTAACAAACTTTCTAACAACTTTGAAAGTGTTTTTTTTTGTTTGAATCATTGTGATCCATTGATTGACTCTTTGATCCATGTGATCTTGCATTCTCATCCATTGATGAGAATCCTTGATCCATGTCTTCACCTCACTTTGCATCTTGACCATTGATTGATCAATTTGATCTTAACTCTTGATTCACTATTTTCTCCTATAAATACCTCTCATTTTGAAGAGAAATGGGTCCACAATCATTTGAGCAAAGTTATGCTATTAAAATGCATCGTCACTTTCATCCATTAACATTCATTTAAACATTTTCATCCATTGTGATTCAAATCATCCATTTTCATCAATCTTTTATCAATAGAATCCATTTGAAAGCTCATTTTATCAAAGGGATTGGGAAAGGGTCGTCATTCCATATCAATACGGCACCAATCCCCTAATGGGATTAGGTTTGAGGCAATAGAATAGGTTTCTATTATTTATTTCTTGTTTGTTATGTTTTAATGGCTTCTTCGTTCTAAGTTTTTAAGAATTTCATTGGGATTGTAGCTTAATTAGTTAAATATTGCTTAAATTTGTATGGATCTAGTCTATTTAGCTATTACTATGATTACAATCACAGTTTCAAATGCAAGCATCTAGAGGTGCTAAGAATTAATCTCGCAAAGAAAGTTACAGACCTATCCTCTTTTAAAAGATGTAAAGATTTGCAATTGCTCTTTTTAGTCATTATTGGTCTGCAACTAACCTTTTTCCATCTCCTTGATCTCTCTAACATATTGATGATGGATCACAAAATGTGATCTGAAAAATTGATGCTAAAAATCTCATGCAAATCTCATGCAATTAAATATAAAAGTGGTAAAGAAGGACTCATGAATTGTGAAAATTTGATTACATTAATTGACACCCTTCATGGGAGAGAATTATGTTTCAAACACAAGCAACTAGAGGTGCTAAGGATTAAGCTCACAAAGAAAGTTATAGATCTAAGCTTTGTTAAATGATGCAAAGATTTGTAGTCAATCTCGGTCTGTAACAAACCATTCTTTTAATCTCTTTAAGCTCTCTAACATCTTGGTGATGGATCAAAAAATGTGATCTGAAATATTATGCTAAAAAATCTCACAATCAGATTCAGAAATAATAACGAAATACTCATGAACTGTGAAAATCTGACAACTTTAATTTTATTCATATTAAACACTTAAATGAATAACCATCATTAGAAAAAATTGCTTTTTAAGACAGTGAAATCTTTGTCGGGTACTTTATTACTAACGGTATGTTAATTACGGGCTAAGATTTAGCATTGGACTTATACCCGTGCAATTCTCTTAGAAAGTGAATTGAACTTCTAAATCCGACATTGATTAAAATAATATATGAACCCGTGAAGAGAGTTGATTTTTTGAAGGGCTAGAACCTTGACTTTCATGTGGCAAGTTTCTGCACAGTGTTTTTATCCCGAGACCCGGACAAATCTGATAAGTTTGTGGCCGGTGATCAAGATGGGGGGCGGACTCTTGACTTGGGCAGCCTGCATTTGTGGGGTCATTGTACAATGGATACACCAGGCAAGGGCCCCACTTATTTCGTCTGCCCTAAAGTTTGGGTTACAATTTGTCTGTAACCTGGTCAATTTCCCTGCAAACGAGCTTCTTCATGCAACATCTCGGCGGCAGAACCAGGTCAGTCTTCCCCTGCCGCTGTTGCAACTAACTATGGGTTCCTTAAAGCTGCTATCACACTATAATTTTAGAATTTGTCTAACAATTTTCTTGTGCTCATAAATCTGATTGTGTATTGTTTGAGCTATGCATATATGTAAGTGATCTCCATATGTAGACTTGAACTTGACACAGATCTAAACTCCTAACTCATGAACCCATTCTAGTAGATTTTTACTAGTTAAAATATGTTTACATATGTGTTCATTGTGAATTTGGTAATGAACATGTGTTGAGAAACACCTTTAGAGAATCCATTAAATCGTGAGAATTATGTTCTTCATGGATAGAGCCCTAACATATTGACTTTATGATGCTAAGAAAATGGTCAAAACCATCATGCAAGTGTGAAATGAACTTGTTGGGATTCAATCTTGAAGTGCAAAAATTTTCGAGTCCCTTCCCCTTTGTTGCCCTTGCCCTATTTTGCCCACCATTAATTACTAATATGAGAAAATTTAAGTGGTTCCTTTCGTGTGCTGGAAGTTGAAATAAATCCTAGAAATGTCATAATGTTTTGGGTTGTCAAAGTTTCTCTTCCTTCAATACTGTTTTCCTATCACTCCTAACCCCCAAAACCCTAACCTTTTGCTATGAATTATTTATTCTACCAAAGTTTTGAAACTTCCCTTCCCTAGGTACCATTTTCTTCTTCACCCCAACTTTGAAACCCCAACTCCTTCCAACCCCCCTTTGGCATCATAGTTTTCGGCTTACCCTTACTTGAGTACCTAGTGCGCCTTGCCCCTAACCCCCTATTCCTTTTCTACCCTACCCCGACTCCTTTCTCTTATCATTTTCAATGTTTTGGCATTTTCTTTCCCTAGGTTCATGTCATGAGGTATCCTTGAACCCTGATCCCCAACACATATTTGGTGTGTTACCCCTTTGGGGTTGTGTGTTTAAACCTACTCATATTTGGATGCCTAGCATGGCATATGCTTGGTCTCAAACCCTTACCCCTCAAAACTCTAACATGTACTACATTTCACACTATTCACTCATCGACCTACCCTAACAACTTTAAGATCACCATTAATTCTTTGATTAGACCTCTATAACATTCTAATGTTGTTTTCCTATCTATAAATGTGATTCAATCTCCTAGATGTGTTTCCACATGTATTTTTTAAATGGAAAATCATGTTCCCTCACATGGGCCACCATCAATGCAATATTTTTTTAATGCCAAATCTCAAGTCAATTCTCATGGGTGGTAAGGGAAGAGATTCATCATAGCCTGTAGCTGCTATATATATTGGCTCATTTTAAATTCAAATAGTTGGTTGTTGAGCCGAATTCCCAAGTCTATTATTCTCCAAACATATTCTAGGGTATCAAATGTTATACATGTGAATTGTAAATATTGGAATACATTCTATGAAATGTAGGAAGGATTTTTTAATGTATGTCCCTTTTAATTTTATGTATCCATAGTATTTTTTAGTGACTAAGGGGAGTATTGTAATTATAATTATTGTATTTCCTCTTGCCACATTTGCTAGCAAAATTATAGTGAAGGATTGGTTTATGTGTGATAGAATCTAATGCATTGCAAGACTCTTCTAATGGTAATTATTTGATTGAATATGGGTTATTAAAATTCCATTATGGATTATTAGGAGTGTACATTACATGAAATATAATTTCTATTTTTTACTTAAATGTAAACCTAGTTTTATAGATCCTTTGCTAGATGTGTTATCTTCCTCTTTGTTGTTCACAATTCTATTTCCCAATGGAGTAGGCACTAGTCCACATTGGTGATGGATCAACCATCATCCACTAAAATAACCTCCATCTTGGTTAGTTGTATGACTAGACTATGATTTGTTTATGTTATTCACATAATTATGTTATGCATGTCTACACCTTGCCACTATGTATGTAATATAAAATAAAATCATCCATTAGAATTATAATGATGGTAATATGTATAGGTGCATGTGCAAGGTGTTGTAATAAGTTATATTAGGGATCTTATGCTACTAGTTGATCTTGACCAAGTGACAAATATAGGGGTCAAGTGTATATTTGGGTATATTTAATAGTTGATAGACAATATTATATTTTTATTTATTTAATACCATTTAAGGGATACCTCTAATAATACCCCCAAATTTTAATTTGAGATCAATTTGTAATAAAGACTACCCACTCTCATCAATTGGACTTTAACCCTCTTCAATTTATTGAAGGTGGAACAATAATTCTACTAGGATTGTGGAGGAGAAATTTTTGGAACCTAAAGAATGGTGTCATTGCCAAGTTGTAAGAAATTTAAGATATATTGAAAGCATAGTAACAAAAATTTGTAGTAGTGCATTTTAATTTGGTGTGTTTGATTTCTCATCAACTCACACGCAATAAAATGCCACCATTTCTAAGTATATTTTAGCCAGTACCAGTGAAGTGTGAGATTGATACATATTTTGAAGACCTTTACAACATCGTCTAGTTGAGATGTTTCTTTGTGTTGAAGTTGGTGTCTTGTCAACTTGTGTCAACACAATTGTTGCTAAGTTAGAAGTATGTTATGGTGGAAAAGGTGATCGTAAGTCTAACCAATAGAATCAATTCCTTTTTCCAAATGGTTGGGGGTGTGATATGATATGGGGTTCCTTAACATTGGGGTAATTCATATCTACCGAACGTTATTAGTGAATAACCATTAACTAGTCTTCCCTTAGATCTAAATTCTAATGGTAAGGGATTGGAATTGGATTTTTGATGCAATGTAATGATGTAACTAGCTAAATTATGAAAACAGAGTTCTGAAATGAATTATGACAAACTAAAAATATAATTATGACAAACTAAAAATATAGACAAATTTGGAATCTAGAAATAATAGAGAAGATACTAATGCACATATGGTTGAAGTTTGAGCCAAATATGGGTGATCTAGGGCACAAGGATGCCCTAGACTAGGGACTTGAAACTTGAATATTCTTTCATAGGCTTGAGGTCCCTGGTGTGTAGTCTTTTTCCTCCAGATTTGGTTGTTGGATCGTCATATGTTATTGAGATAATGTAGTTTTTGTATCTTGTCAACTTGTAGGGTTACGATGCATGAGAAAGTTGTCTTCAATCTTCCTCCACTCCACTTTAGATGTGCAACTTGCATACACAAAAGGAGAGGAAGGGTTGTGCCATATAGGGTATTTCCTTAGTCAAACCCCATGTTAGTATTTTTACCTCCAGAATGGCAAGGTTGATGATAAAGAAAGTGTATCCTTTTGAGGGGTAGAGGCTAAATAATAATCAAGTAGTGAATTAACAATTTTTTGCAACTCACCACTCAAAGCTGATATCCTTGACAGACTGAAGTCATGCTCATCGCATTCAAGGATCAATTACAACTTGACTTGATTTGATTTGATGACCTACAAGTTTTAGTACTCAAAAATAAAATGCATGCAAAAACATGAACAAACTCACATAAAATTTGGCATGGTGCATCAATAATTAAATGTTACAATAATTCTACAAATTTTATTCTCAACTACTCTTGAATGCTTTTAGGACGCTTGATTATCTCAATAGATGTCTTAGCATTTTTTTATATTTAAAATTATGAAAATGCTATGTATTTATATGAAATTATTCTAATTTCTCAAGAAAAGTAAATCCCAATAGCTGACAATTAAATTTAAATTTCAAATAATAAATTATCAAAACTGACATATTAAATTTAGAGCCAAATTAAGAGGTCTAGGGCATACTATGCCTTAGAAAAAATCCCTCCTTTTTTGGGGTCCAAAGTGTTGGGGGAAAAATGTTAAATGCATACTTTGGTTTTTCACATTTGATTTTTCGATAAATGTTAAAATGGGCCATGGAATGCATAATTTAGTCAATTAAGTGCATAATACATTCTAAGAACATAAGAGGGAGCAAAAGCTAGTGAGAAATTGTTGAGGAAAATAATTTATGATGCTACATTTAGCCTACACTTTAGTGAGAGTATGAACATATTCTTAGACTGACACTAAAGTAAGAATATGTTAAGAGGGGTTCAATTTTCCTAATATTGAAGGGATAGGATGGCATTGAATCTAGGGGAATGCACAAGCCCCCAAAATTCAAGATCCCATGGAAAACCAACATAGGGACAAAGGAACAAACATGTATGAAATGTAATACATCATAGCAACACAAAACACACATGACGAAGGTACACGACATAGACAACACATTGTGAACACAATGCAAACAAGATGCAAACATGCAAAATGATAGGTATGACAATCATGGACTAGCAAGCTCCATAAAAATCTTACTAAGATCCATGCCCAAGGAATTCATGACTCATGGGTTAACAAAGTCCAATATTTTCTAGGTTAACCATTAACCAAGGCATTAGAGGCTAGTGAATTATGATATTCACTAGGTGGGATTTCTAATACAGATAGAAAAATGAGAAACACACAGGCTAGTGATGAATGATTTTCACTATGTGTGTACCCATGTCAACCATACCAAGAGCTATATAGTCCCAATAAATCTGATAAGGTTCTACACAAAATGATTAAAATTCCAAGAAAAAAATCACTAAGTTAGCATGTGTGAACAAAGTGAAGCACATAATGGAATGTACGCTTCCACCTTAAAGTAATTGTTAAATACCAATCTATGAGAAATTGCTTTAGGGTGATCCCACAAAGTTGGTTTACAATTTCTAGGAGATTCTAATTTTTGTTGAAATCACATATTTTTAGAAAATATAATGATTTAAGCCTTAAAAATTTCCATTCAAATCATTCCAATTGAAGATAATTTGATCAAACTACCTTAGATCAAAACCCCTTGGATAGAACCTCTCTAGTTTTAAACCATACCTATAACAAAGTCTCCTTTACACCTATCAAAATGTTGAAAACCACTTTTGATTTACCTTTTGGGAGATCAAATGAATTCATTTAAAAATTATTTTTTGTAAGTATGTAGTCCTTATTATAAGATTCCCAAAAGTATAATTTTAAATAAATTTAATTTAATTATTATATTTATTTTTTATTTCTCGTGAATGTAGGTATTTCACTGAAAATCAAGCTCTTTGTTCTGCACATGTGGAAAAATAGAAGATTATAAAAAAAATTTGAAATTTATGAGTGCACCAAATATTGAAGTCCTTGATGCAACAAAAAAAATTGAATTTTCATACATACAAAAAAAAGTTATTATATAGTCTGCCTATGTCTGAATTGTAATTGGTTTGACTTTGAAACTTGATTAAAGAAAAAATATTCAATAAAACACTATGAAAAGAATTGGAAGCACTAGATATCGTAGTTATAAATCTAAATTCAAAAAAAAAAGAATTTTATCCTTCATGGGAAAAAATGTTGTGTTATACGGTGAGTGTCACTCCTTAAAAATGATGTTTACTGAAAAAAACTAGTTTTCGAAGTAGATAGAAAAATAAGTGCAATCTAATTCCAAAATTTTTGAAAAAATAATATTTCGAATCTACAGACAAAATATCACAAATCACTAGTTTGCATCATCTTCAAATTCCTCACGGTTTAGCTGCTATAGGTGCTCAAAAGTGAAGATTTGGTTAGAAAAAATCAGTTTAGTGTCCATTTTGGCCAAAAATTGTAAACCAGTATTGTGGGATCACCCTTTAAAGAAGAATAAAATGATAAATACAATATGATAAGATTATGAGAGATTATTTGGAAAGTTGTATGCAGATGATATATTTCTAATTAAAGCTAACTCATGTCAAGGTGTTTCCCTAAGACTTGAAGCCACATAACAAGCTAAAAGATGATCACATGAGGGTTCCATGGATCTAGGGTTAGTATAAATGGTGCAATAACAGATGGATGAAAAGAAAGGACTATCCAACTGTGCAACTTAGAGTCAACACAATAGAAATAATACAAGATAGTGATCAGAAAACACAAACCTTCATTGATTTAACAACTGGAAATCTTCCATGCATCATATGCAAAATAACTATGGCTCACAAGCCTGCCACAAGGGCATTACAATATTACAACTGGCTCAAAGGACTTATTTAGAAAAATAATCCTAATTAATTATGAAATTTCTATCTAACTACTAAATAATGATTTCCAGTGAGTTATAAATGTTCTTAAATATGATTCTCTAGCTCCAATAATTGTCCATGTTGGCCTTAAGGGTTTACAAACCCCAATGAATGATCAAGTGTGTAGGTCGATCTTTAAACATGAAAGATAATCCTTTGTAAAATGAAACATATTGCAAATCTCCAAGAAAGATCCGCTTTGACCCAAAATTATTGTATCATGTCCCATTAAGCTTCGCATGATCTATAATAGATCTGTACTCTGAATTTCGAGTTCCAGGTCAACCCCAAATGCTTTGATTATGAATTGCAGTGAAATTCTAATTGTGATAACTTTTCAAGGATGAAGGCAAATCAATTGAAATTTGGATATGATGTAGATGACCTCATTTAGATACTATATCCTACTCAATGAGCTGATAAATGACAATTTAGTAAAAATGTGGAATAAAATGCTAAAACTACTATAGACTTAAATGAAAGAAAAAAATATGTTTTTTTGTTGATACAAGATTGTTGTACAGCCAGGGATGCTCATGCATCAGACACCTGGGGTTGGAAGAAAAATGAGTCCCTCACTTTCCAAGGGCTAGAGGAAAACAAAAGTGGTCCACCTCAACCTAAGAAATCCATGATGAATCCTCCTCTAGTCTACCTTTCCACTTCAACAAATATTCCATGTACTGCTTGTTCATAGTGCGCCTTCCAGTTTTGGTATCCAAGATTTGTTCAATCTCCTCTATTTGGTGATGTGGTAACTACTTCTCCAAATCTATTCTACATTACTACCACTTTATTTTCCTTCATGATGCTCATATATGTCTACAAAATTAAAAAATGGTGATATACCAAGTGTCTATGATAACTTCACTTCATATTCATTTCTAGAATCAAACTTATTGAGAATCTTAGATGGTCCAAAATTCCACAATCTTCAACTTTTGATATGTTCCCATTGGAAATGTTTCCTTCCTAAGATAAACCATAAGTTCATTGCCAACAAAAAATTCCTTATGTCTCCTCTCCTCATCTACCTTCTACTTATACTTATTATTCATGTCCTCCAAGTTTCTTTGCACATGACTGTGCATTGTCTCCCCGAATCCTACAAACTCTTCTACTTCTTCACTCCTATTGTTCTCCATATTGATGTCTATCAGCTCTTCAACTCCTCTAGGATGTATTCCTATCACAATCTTAAATGGTTTCTTCATTGTACTCTATTTTACTAAATTATTGTATGCAAAATATTCTTGTGGCAGAACTGTATCCCAGTTTTCCTACTTTATCTCCAACCAAACATCTTAACAATACCCAAACTTCTATTTACTAATTTGGGTGATCCCACAATAGTGGTTTACAATTTTTGGCCAAATTGGACACTTAAATTATTATTTTTAACTAAATCTTCACATTCGGGCACCTATAGCGGCTAAACCATGAAGAATTTAAAGATGATGCAAACTAGAGTCTCGTCACATTTTGTCTGTAGATTCTAAAAATATGTTTTTCAAATTTTTTGGAATCATATTGCACTTCTTTTTCCATCTCCCACAAAAACTATTTTTTTTTAGAAAACAACATTTTTAAAAAGTGACGCACACCGTATAACACATAACTTTTTCCCATGAAGGATAAAATTCTAATTCTTTCAAATATAGATTCATAACTCTGATATCTAGTGCTTCCACTTGGTTAGATAGTTTTTTATTAATTATTTTTTCTTTAATCAAATTTTGAAGTCAAAACAATTACAATTTAGACATAGCGTGACCGTATAACGCATAACATTTTTTGTATATATTGAAATTCAATTATTTTTTGTTGGATCAAGGACTTCAATATCTAGTGCACTCATATTTTTCAATTTTTTTTTGATAATCTGCTATTTTTCCACATGTGCAGAACAAAGACCTTCATTTTCGATGAAAAGCCTATGTTTAATAAAACTAAAAAAACAAATACATAATACAACAAAAAAATATTAAAATTATATTTGTTGGATAGCTTGTTTTGAGGACTACTTGATTGCAGTTGGGTTTGCAAAGATTCCTCCATTTTCATCCTCAACCCAAGCTCTCAAGTGCAAAATTTTAGGTTTTTTTTGTGTCTTAGGGGGGATGAGGAATAAGAGGAGTTTGTATGAACCCCTAGGGGTTCGAGCGAACCCCTAGAGGTTCATTCGAACCAAGGTTCGCTCAAACCCTGGTTTGAGTGAACCACCCTTCCATAATGGATTTTGTTGGCTTTTTTGGTAGGAAAGAATTAAAAGGGTTCACCTAAACCCTAGTTCTGGCAAACCCCTTATGGATTCAGTCAAACCAATAGGTTTGTACAAACCCCTAAAATCAAGTGTTTTACCATACATTCATTTTTTGTGAGTTTTTCTTCCTCACTTCAATTGTAAACCACTATTATGGTTTCACCCCTTTTATTTTTCCATCTATTTGTGGGTGATAAGTTGAAGTAAACTTCAAATCTATCTTCACCTTCTTCCATAATGTTCGCCAAAAGTATCCAATGAACTTGGTGTCCTTGTCTAAAACTATAGTCTTAGGTAACTCATGCAGTCTTACAATCTCCTTAAAAAAATAAGTCAGCAACATGTATGCACAACATCATTAGTCTTCTTGCAAGGAATAAAATGTGCCATCTTAGAAAATATTTCCACTACTACCATTATAGAATCATGTCCTCTTCATGTTCTAGGTAATCCCAATATGAAATACACGTTTATATCTTCCCAAGGTCTCTCTAATACTATTAAATATTTGTACAATCTAGTATTCTAACTACTGCCTTTTGCTACTAGAAAATTTCTACAACTTTGAACATACTTCCTAGCATCCTTATATATCTACAACCAAAAATATGTTCACTCACCAAAGCTACTGTCTTGTCAAATCCAAAATGTCCTGCTAGTCCTCCACTATGCTTCTCCTTGATTAGATTCACTCTCATTGAACTCCTCAAAATATAAAACTAATTTCCTTTGAGCAACACATCTTCTTGAATGAAATAGTTCAACCATTGGATCATATATATCACTACTAGTTCTTTACATGCTCTCCATGCTTCAAAAAATATGGACCATCCTCATACATATGTTTTATTTCTTCAAAACCCAATACTTCTATCCTCATCCTTGTCAGCAAATTCCTTCTTATTCTCAAAGCATCTACAACTTTGTTTGACATGCCACTCCTATGATTCAGCACAAATTTATAACTATACAAGAATTCAACCCATCTCATATGTCATTGGTTCAACTTTCCTTGAGTATCCAAATACTGCAAAGCTTGATGGTTGGTATACAACACAAACTCCTTAGGCAAAAAATAACTTCTCCACTTCTTCAAGGCTTGAATTATGGTATAGAATTCCTAATCGTAAATTGAATCTTCTTCTAGCATCATTTAATTTCTCACTGAAATAGGGTATGGGTCTCCCTTATTGACTCAATAGTGATCCTATTGCATTTCCACTTGCATCACAATCAACTTGAAATATGTTGTCAAAATAAGGTAATGCTTACACTAGTTATTCTATCACTTTTTTCTTCAATAATTCAAAACTTGTTTGTTCTCTGGATGTCCACTTAAATTCTTTCATATCTCATCTCATTGTTTATATCATGGGTGTGCAAATGCTACTAAAGCTTCTAATAAAATTCTAATAGAAACTAGCCAATCCATGGAATGATATTACCTCTCCAATGTCCACTAGTGTAGGCCAATCAGTTATTACTCTAACCTTTTCAAGGTCCATCTTCAAATTTTGAATAGAAATGAAAAAACCTAAGTACACCAATTCTACCTTCATAAAGCTACACTTCTTGACATTAATCAAAAAATTCTCTTTCAACCTTTGCAATACTTTTTTGATATGCCACAAATATTGGGATCAAGGTATCTCAACCTTAGAGTCCTATTATTGTTTTAATTGATGTATCATTGTATTTATTTGTATTATTGAATTGCCTATGGTGTCATGTCACAAATTGGGACCCACTGGCTAGGTAGCATTATCATTGGAAGTGATTGGATGACACATAATCATCCCAAGTGTACATAGACGTGCCACTTTGGAATCCTTGGCCTATGATAGATTCCATGACATGTCATAAGGCATCCTGTTGCATGGAGAAAGTTGGTGCCCAAGTTGGGTTATGACAGGGTGCAAGAGAATCGGGTATTCTTGCTCAGTTACGATAGATTCTCTTACAACTATAAGTATTGTTAGTTATGAAAGATTCTATGATAGTTGTATGATGTGTAAGGAATCTATCATAGCCTATTTTTAGTATATTCTAGGCACGCAAGCTTGATGAAGGAATATTTGCATGTTATGACAATTGTAAGGGGTGTAAGGGAATATGTTACATGTGTCCAAATGCATGTTTATGGCATGGGATATTGTGTCATGTGGATTTGGAAGCCCCTCTCCTTCTAGATGCTTCTTGAAGCTTTCATCTCTCTATATATTAAGTGCCTTCCATTGTAGAATGCATAGTTTGATTGCAAGTAACGAAGTGCTATTGGTATCACTCCAGAATAGGTGTTTGTTTTGAAGCACTTGTTGAAGAAATTTTTGTACTCGGGGTTGTATTTTAACTCTTATTTGAAGTAATACAATAGTATTGTGCTTTTGGAGGGTGGATTTTTTTTACCTAAAAGGGTTTTCCACATGTATATCTGGTGTATGTTGTATTTGTGTACTTGTTCTATTCTATTATTCATGTGTGTTTCTCTTATTGTAATTGTATATAAGATGTTAAAAGGAATTTTTTTGTAAGTATCCCCTACTTAGATTAGTGTAGGAAGTTGTTTCTGCTCACCTGGCTTCCATTTAGTTGGTATTAGAGCTTGGCCAACCTTGATTCCTTTGTTGGGTTAGAAGTGATTTTTGAGCTGATCTTTGTTTCAGTGGGAGTTTTATAGAAGTGTATCTTGCGACCTTGTTATAGAAAAGAGATGGAAAGCACATATGGGAGGATTGAGATGGAGAATTTAGCGATGGTAATTTTGAACTTTGGAAGCTCAAAATGAAAGACATGCTCGTAGACTATGATCTATGAGATGTTATTTCTGGAACCAAACTGTCAAGCATGAAACAAGAAGATTGGATCTCATAGATATGAAAGCCAAGGATCTTATTAGACTCTATTTGGCTGATTTTGTCCTCCTAAATGTCCATGAAGAGAAAAATTCTACTTCTCTATGGAAAAATCTTGGTGATGTCTATCAGGTTGAATCCCTGGTAAACAAGATCTCCCTAAGAAAGAAGGCGTATTCTCTGAAAATGGAAGATGGAGGATCCGTGGTAGATCACCTAAATACATTTAACATGTTGGTTGCTCAACTGGGTTCCATTGGAGACAAGATTGATGAACAAGAACGTTGCACGCTCCTTTTGTGTTCATTATCAAAAAAATTGGATCACCCAATGATGGATATTGGAAGTACTAATTCCACCCTCAAGATGGATGAGTTGGTTTCCTCATTATTATCTAAAGAGATGCAAAGGAAGTCTTCTAAGATGGCCAAGGAGGCCCTTGTTGTTTGTGGCAGACCAAAGGAGAGAGGCAAAAATAAAGATAGGAAATCTAAGTCAAAGTCTCCAAGGAGATCTAAGTCTCCTAGTAAGAAGTCCAAGGAAAAATGTTGGAACTGTGGTGAATTTAATCACATTTGAAAAGATTACAAGAAGTAGGAGAAGAAGAAAAAGTAGTCTTTCTTTGATTTTGAATCTGAGAAATCATCTCAAGATGATGGAGAAGCATTTATTGCAACCTTGGTAGCTTGTGCATCAGAAGATGTGTGGTTGATAGATTTGGGTGCATCCTTTCACATGACTTCTCATAGAGGTTGGTTCTCAAAATATGAGGAGTATGATGGAAAAGAGGTGTACCTGGGTGATGACTCTCACCTGAATATTGTTGGTCGTGGTAGAATCAAAATCATATTTCCTAATGGATGAGTGAAGGGGATTGATGGTGTCTTGCATATCCTAGGTTTGGCATGAAACCTACTTTTTATAAGTAAACTAAATGATTCGGGAGTGCAAGTTGTTTTCTCTAGTAGAGGATTCAAGATGACAAGAGGAGCTAGCATGTTAGCTAAGGGAGTTCGCATTGGAATTTTGTTTCAGCTTGATACATGTAATATAAAGTGCAGAGACCTTTGGATTTTTCATCCTCACCATTAGATTGTGTAGAGAAGAAGTATGTTGCAACTACATCTGATGGTCATGCATTTTGGGTACCTAATGGTGCTCATTCGGTGGAAATGAAGCTTCCTGCAAAGAAGACAATGTTATGGCACCAACGAATTAGTCACATTTTTGAGAAGGGTCTTAGAACCCTAAAAAATAAGATCCTTGTTGAAGGCCTTGATGATTGTAATCTCGAGTTTGATTTTTGTGAATCTTGTTTTTATGAAAAACATGTGTTTCTTTTTACTCTAGTTCTCATAAGTCTTCTAGGGTTTTGGACTATATTCATTCAAATGTTTTTGGTCCTACGAATGTCCCTTCATTATCAAAATCTACATATTGCTTTGTTTATTTTATAGATGATTATAGTAGGACATTCATTTATTTTCTCAGATGTAAAGTTGAAGTCTTTAGTCAGTTTAAGGAGTTTAAGCCCTTAGTAGAAAATCAGACTAGCAGAAAGATTAAGTGTTTGAGGACTAACAACGGTGGTGAGTTTTGTTCCAAAAAGTTTGAAAAGTTCTATATAGAGCACATGATTCAGAGACATAAGACAACTCCCTACACTCCACAATAAAAATGGAGTTGTAGAGAGAATTAAAAAAATGTTGATGGAGTGGGCTAGGAGTATGTTGAGTGGTGCTAGCCTTGATTAGAATTTTTGGGCTAAAGCGGTAGCAACTGCATGTTATTTGATCAATAGATCTCCTACATCAACGCTTGTTGGAAAGACACCCATGGAGGCGTGATTTGGTAAAAATCCTCTGATGAGACATAGATTAGAGTCTTTCGTTGTGATGCTTATGCTCATGTTCTAATTGATAAGAGGTCAAAGTTGAAGAACAAGGCTATTAAGCGTATCTTTACTGGCCATGGTGTTGGTGTGAAAGGGTACAAGCTTTAGGATTTAGAAGCTCGGAAGGTTCTTTATAGAAAAAAATGTGATGTTTAGAGAGATGAAACCTTCCACTATTGAGTTGCAACCAGAGAAAGAGGAGAAACAGAATAAGGAGGTAGTTCAGATTCCACCTACTCCAAAGAAAGATGAACTACACACTCCTATTGGACCTAATGATGAGGAGGGCTCAAGAAGATCTGAAAGTTTTGAAGAAGAAGATACTCAACCTTAGCCTTTGAGGAGGTCTACATGAGTTAGGCAGTAACCAAAAAGGGTTGGTTATTCATTATTGGATTCCAGTTGCATTTTTTTTATTACTATCATTGATGAGCCTAGGAATGTTAGAGAGGATATGGGTATGAGTGATGCAGATTCTTGGAGGCAAGCCATGGATAAGGATATGGTGGCATTAAATAAAAATAAGACTTGAGATCTAGTACCTTTTTCCTGGTGGACGTAAACTTGTTGGTTGTAAATGGGTTTTCAAGAAAAAGTGTAGTCTTGATGATAGTGTTGAGAAGTATAAGGAAGAGTTGGTCACTAAGGGGTTCTCATAGGTGGAGGAAATTGATTATGGGGATATATATTCTCTCCTATAAAGAAGTTGACATCTATCTGGCTTATGTTGTCACTTGCAGCAATATATGACCTAGAAGTGGAATAGATGGATGTGAAGACAACATTCCTTCATGGGGATCTGGAGGAAGATATTTGCATGTCACATCTAGAGCATTTTGTTGAAAAAGGTAAAGAAAAATTGATTTTCAAACTAAAGAAGTCTCTTTATGGTTTGAAACAATCTCCTGAATGTGGTACCAGAAGTTTGACACCTATGTGTTTTCATTGAGATATTAGAGATCTAAATCTGACCATTGTGTATATTTTAAATCTGATAATGGTCACATTCCTAAATTATTTTCTTATACATAGATGATATGTTGATTATTGGGAATGGTAAAAGTATTATTTCAGATTTGAAGTTTCAATTGTTAGCACAGTTTGAGATGAAAGACCTAGGTGTAGCTAGATACATTTTAGGAATGGAGATCATGAGAGACATAGCTAATAGAAAGCTTTGGTTAAGCAAGATCAAGTATGTGAACTCATTGTTGGAGAGATTCGGCATGGTACATTACAAACAATTAGTTGTTCCTGTGATGCAAGGAATGAAATTTTATGTGAATGATTGTCCAAAATCTCCAACTAAGATGGAGGACATGACCAAAGTACCATATGCGAGTGTAGTTGGTAGTTTGATGTATGTGATGGTGTGTATGAGACCAAACATTTCCTAAGTAGTGGGAGTCCTTAGTCATTTTATTGCTAATCCTAGATGGATGCATTAGGATGCTATTAAGAGAGTGTTCAGATATTTATGAGGTACTTATGTGTATGTCTTTTTTTTTCATGGTTATCTTATTGGACCTTAACATTCTGTGAGTATTTGTGGATGTGTGGATTTAGATTGGGCAAGTGACATTGACAGTAGAAGATCCACTAGTGGTTACGTGTTTATGATGTTTGGTGGTGCTACAAGTTGGATGAGTAAGCGATAGGTTGTAGTCACATTCTCCATGATAGAGGTAGAGTACATGGCAGCCACTTGTTCCTATAAGGAAGCTATTTGGATTAAAAGATTATGTTCTGATATTGGTTTAGATGCAAGATAGATTACTATTTTTTTTGACAGTCAAAGTGAGATTTGTCTAGAAAAGAATCCTACCTTCCATGCTAGAACAAAGCACATTGATTTTTAGTATCATTTTGTTCATGATATGGTAGAAGATGGAAAGGTCAACCTGGAAAAGGATGGCACTTTGGCAAATGTTGTAGATGCACTAATGAAACTAGTAAGCACATAAAAGCTCATATGGTGTTATGATTGCATGGGACTTTGGTCCCTCAGTAGATGATTTTGTATGACTCTCGATGGGTATTTGATAAGTGGGAAAATGTTGGGATTAAGGTGTCTCAAACTTAGAGTCCTAATAGTGTTTTAATTGATTTATTATTGTATTTATTTATATTATTTAATTTCCTATGGTGTCATGTCATAAATTGGGACCCACCTACTGGGTGGCATTCTTGTTGGAAGTGATAGGATGACACATAATCATCCCAAGTGTACATATTAATCTTACATTGGAATCCTTGACCTATGATAGATTCTACGATGCATCATAAGGCATCTTGTTGCATGGAGAAAGTAGGCACCCAAGTTGGGTTATGACAGGCTATAAGAGAATCGAGTATTCTTGGTCAGTTATGACAAATTCTCTTATAGTTGTAAGTGTTGTCAGTTATGATAGATTCTATGACATCTATAAGATGTGTAAGGCATCTGGCACAGCCTATTTTTAGTATATTCTAGGCACCCAAGCTTGAGGGAGGAATATTTGCATGTTATGACAATTGTAAGGGGTGTAAGGGAATATGTTACATGTGTCCAAATACATGTTTATGGCATGGAATATTATGCCATGTGGATTTGGACACCCCTCTCCTTATAGATGCTTCTTGTAGCTTGAATTTCTCTATATATTGAGTTCCTTGTATTGTAGAATGCATAGTTTGTTTGCAAGTAATGAAGTGTTGCGGGTATCACTCCACAATAGGTTTTTTTTTTAAGCACTTGTTGGAGAAAGCTTTGTACTTGGGGCTGTATTGCAACTCTTTTTTGAAGTAATACAATATTATTGTGGTTTTGAAGGGTGGCATTTTCTACATGAAAGGGTTTTCTGCACTTATATCTGGTGTATGTTGTATTTGTGTACTTACTGTTCAATTCTATTATTCCTATGTGCTTTTCTTATTGTAACTATATAAGGTGTTAAAAGGAATCTTTTTGTAACTCTCTCCTAAGTACTTAGATTAGTGTAGGAAGTTGTTTCCGCTCACCTAGCTTCATTTCACTTGACTCAACAGTGCTCCCATTACATTTCCACTTGCATCACAATCAACTTGGAATAATTTGTTAAAATCAAGTAATGCTAACACTAGTTGTTCTGACATCACTTTTTGTTTCAATAATTCAAAACTTATTTGTGCTCTAGATGTCCACTTAAATTCTTTCCTATCTCCTCTCATTTTTTTATGTCATGGGTGTGCAAATGCTACTAAATCTTCCAATAAAATTCCAATAGAAAATAGCTAATCCATGGAATGATCTTACCTCTCCAATGTCCACTGGAGTAGGTCAATCAATTATTACTCTAACCTTATCAAGGTCCTATTGGTGTTTTCCCAATACACCTAAGGAATCTCTAAAGAGTAGCCAATTCTTATGTTCAAGACCCTTAAAGAGAATGGCCAACTGACAAGATTCAATTGAAGACTAAAATCTTCTACTCTTTGGGCTTTGTGGGACCTAGGAGGGTGTTCCTTTTAACATTTTATTTGACCATTTCAATAAATGACATGGAAAATCATAGATTTGTTCCTATAAAGGGTAAACAACACTATTCACTAAAAGGTTGGCTAAGCTTTAAGAAAATATCCATCTATTTACCAGAAACATGAAATCCATTTCACATACATGCTTCATTGTAGATAATTTTAAAAGATTTGTATTATAACCCTAAATCAACAGTCCAATACTTCATTATCACTCAAAATGTAAATACCAAGACAAATAGACTAGTGCCTTCATCGATTGGGGAATAGAATCATACATATTACGACCTATCATGCATAAATTCTTTAATGCTGATAATTACAGACTATTTCCATAAGGACTTACATTATGGAAACTCTCTACATATAATTCATCACTTCTTACCAAATTCTTAGTAAATCACTACAAATCCATGACCTCACTTAAAAATTTAGTTAATTCATTGAATCAAAGAAAAAATGAAGGCATGCATCCAAATGAAACATTTGAAGATGAACCAAATATGCTTGATATTGTATTTAAAATTTGCAGAGTGGTTTACATAGAAGAGCATATGAACTATATATGAAATTTACTTTCGATATCAGTAATTTCTACATAACTATTTAAGATTTTCATATGTAAAGTTCAAAACCCAAGACAATATTACTACCCTAGTCTCTAGTATTCCTATATTATCCACCATTTTCGTATCTGACTTTTAAGAATCATAAATTTTTAGAATCCCTTACAAATGAGCCCTGAATTCCCTTTTATAGAACAAGGGAGTGAACAAGCTTCAAGCTCGAAATGCAGTTACATTACAAAAATTTCATTTCATATCGCATTTCAGCTGCATTTCAAAATTGCCCACATGATAATTTTGTTGAAATGGGGAAACCAAAATTTCCATAGCCATCATGAGGAAGAAGCAAAGTGCCACCAAAATCTTCCTCCACTACCAGGTAAGCAGCAAAACCAATGCCCAAACCACCACGAGGGAACATAGTCAACATTAAATGCCCCAAAAATTTTCCATGCACACAGAGAGAAAACGACAGCCAGAGAAATAATTTATCAACACAAAAATTTCATTAACCACCACCTTTTCACAAACTAGAATCCCTCTTACCAGCAACACGCACACCACGGTACACCCGCCCGCTCCGTGACATTACAAGGGTTGGGGATAAAACCTCAACCTTAGCTTCACCTTTGTCCTATTTCAACACAACGCCATCTCATCCACTTGGAGTCCTAATAGCCAAAGGAGGGATAGACAATACCATCACCTCAGGAGAATGAGCTCGACCTAAGGTCGCGAGGTACCAGCAATAACTAGAGTTTGTCTTTGTTTCGCTATTGGACGGGTTGTCAGTAACATTAATAGGAGAGTTATGCCAACCAAATAAGCCATGACCATACCTAATTTTCCTCTACACGCTATTGGATGGCCCAATAGCTTCCTTCACTTTCGTTCCCAGTACTTCTAAGCTCACAACCTAGGCTTTCTGTCAACAGTTACATCTGGTAATCACAGGTAAAGATTCCTCGCCATGGACACTTTTGCGAGCATTATGTGTGAGCTGCGGGTCTATTCCGTGAGTCTCCTACAAATTTAGTCTAGGAAACCTCCACATTGGGACAAATGGGGTGCCAGCCTTACTCATTTTGTGACAAGAAAGTATACACACAGACTTCAGCTCTCTGCACAAACTTGAAGACTTAATGACTTAATTTCTATGGTGAAAATAGCAACTCACCACTTCTATTTATTGAGAAAAGTGATGATTTCAACCATCAATGATTAATGAAAAACACACACACAAACTGGGCAATCCGTTGGCATGTGTATTGTCACTATTTACTTCCCAAGTGCATGAAAATCTACATATTACACTTCATGATTTCCAGCAATTAAGTCTCCACATGCACGGAGATCAATTTGATCACACCCATAGAGAATATATCATTAATTCCCATTGGTTGTAGAATGATAACAACTATCACATGTCATTTTATCAATTTTGAATATCAGCCATTGTTCTCACGACAAAATGGCAAATCAGACGATTTTGTTTAGGTTGAAAAGGTTTGAAATGTAGTGGTGCTTTGTTGATGTGTCCTCAGCCAATGGTGTTAACCCACCTCAGATGGAAACTTCTCCATTAGCAGGCTCCATCTGTCTCACCAAATGGGTAGATTGATCCATGTGTCAGGATCTCAATGTTCTCACAGCTTTTAATGAGCCAACATTTATTGCCCATGAGCTGGCGAGGTATTGTTAGGATCTCTTCCCACATCCTCAAATCTCAAAACCTGCACACAAGGAAAGATTAGCATTTAATAAAGGGCCTTGGTTAGGCCGATAGTGACATGACCCTCGCAGGCTGATGACTTAAGCTTAGATCATTGAGGAAAATTAAGACCCGACTTTTGGAAATAGCTAAGGTCAATGGAACAACTAGGTAACTAGTGCTCTTGACCAAAGGGGTCGATAAACGAACGTGCAATGTGGCTTAAGTAATGACTTAACGAACTGAAAAACTGGAAAAATAGGTCAACAAAGCGTTAGAAGACTTAAAGGATTTCATAGGAAAAACCCTACTCACACATGGGGACAAGGGTTTATGAAGTACCAACAGGGTCTATGAGCTACTTAAAAATTGGCAAATTTTGGAAGCTCCATTAGGTCCATCTTCAAATTTTCAACAAAAATGACAAAACCCACGTACACCAACTCTTTCTTTATAAAGCTACACTTCTTGAAATTAATCAACAACTTCTCCTCTCTCAACCTTTGCAATACTTTTTTGATATGCCACAAATGTTCATCTCTAGTATTACTAAAAATTAGAATATTATCCAAGTAAACAATAGAAAACTTACCCAATAATTTCTTTAGTACCTCATTCATCAATATTGATATTAAAGTGCTACATGCATTAGTCAATCCAAAATGCATCACTAACCATTCATACAATGCTTCATTAGTCTTTAATGAAATCTTGCATTCTTCTCATTCCCTAATTTTGATTAGACGATATTCACTCTTGAGATCAATCTTTGTGAAATGATTTGCTCCACTCAAATAGTCCATTATGTCATCCATCCTTGGAAATGGGAATATATACTTGAAAGTGATCCTATTTATTTCTCTTGAGTCTATATACATCCTCCATTCTCCATCTTTCTTTGGTGCAAGTACAACAAGTACTACACATGGGCTTAAGCTCTCTCTGATGAAACCTTTCTTCAACAACTCTTGTATTTTTTGATTCAATTTTGCATTCTCTACTAGTGTCATCCAATGTGTTGTGTTTTTTGGAAAAAAAAGTCTTGGTACTAGATATATGTGATGACTAATACTTTGGATTGGTGATAAACCATCTGGTACATTTTTTGATATGATGTCTTCATACTCTACCAATAGTTTTGCTACTTTAGTCTGTAATTGATCAATATCCTTTTATGCCTTCAAACTACCACCCTTCCTTGGAATCAATGCAAAACACATGTTATCATGTATCAATCCATCCAAAAATTTCCTTCCATCTACCAAACATAGTCTGGCAGTGCTACAAAATTCAGTTTTATCCTCTTCCTCCAAAGGTATTAACTTAGCTCTCTAGCCATTTGAAGTTACAATATAGGTATTCCTTCTCTCATCATGAATTTCTTTCTTATCGTATTGCAATGGTCTTCCTAATAGTAAATGTCATGTATCCATAGGTATAATATCACACAATACTTCATCCTTATAAGATCCTATATGAAATTTCACCAAACATTTATCATTCACCAATATCTTATGCTCATCTTGAATCTATGCTATCCTGTAGGGGTTTGGATGTTTTGATCTCTTAAAATTCAACTTGGTTACCATTTGTTCTAAAACTAAAGTATTAGTGCTATCACTATCAATGATAAATTTAGGTACCTTTGCTCCAGACTTACATCTTGTCTTAAATAAACTCCTCCTTTGTGGTGGTTCCTTAGTCACTTATTCATGCATCAAAGCTCTCCTCATCACCAATGATTTTCCTTTCTCAATTTTCCAAGTGAATTAGGGGATTCAATAGGTTCCTCATCCATATAAGCTACTCTTTTGGTAAGCTTAGTTTTCTTGCTGTTACTTCCTTGATGGCATTCAAATGATCTATGTTCTTCACCTCCACACTTGAAACATGTTACTCTAAATGTTCTCTTCTTAAATCTTCCTCCATCTCTCCTATATCCATCATTGCGATATGAATTATGACCTCCTTTATCATTGTTATAGAAATTTCTATCTTCTCTCCCTCTGTGATATGAATTGCAATCCTTTTCCTCACTGTGGTAGGGTTTTCCATGATTGTTCTTCTTTGCATAGGGTCTTCTCAGATTGTGATTTTCTCCTTTGGAATCTTCCTCTCCCACTTCTCTTTCTTTGTCCAAACTTCTTGTTCAGCTTCTCCTCCACTTTCAATGTAAATTGGTATTCTTCTTCAACTATTGTCATCTTCACCAAACTAATTTCTTCTTAGATGTTTTTTCTCAACCCATTGATGTGCATAACAACCTTTTCTTTGCTTTCTTCACTATCTCTAGTTCTAATGATCATATTGTAAAATTATTTAGTATACTTTTTCACAAATCTCTCCTTTTGCCTCAAGTTCTACAATCTTTTCAACAATTCAAGCTCATAATCAACTAGAATGAATTAATCATCTAATTTTATCACCATCCTATCCCATTCTATGATTTTCTCCTTTCCTCACCTATTTCTATCCAATTGAACCTTTTTCCACTAGATAGTAGCATGTCCTTTCAACTTTGTTTTATCAAATCTCACTCTTTATAGATCTTCAATTTCTTCATATTCAAAGTATTCTTACATATCATTGATCCAATCAATCAATTCCTTAGGCTTTAAATTTCTCACGTAATTTTAAATTTCAATTCTAGGTCACTTACTAATTTGAAAATTGTGTTCATCATCTTTACTTGATTTTATTCTTCTTCTTCATCATCTAGGGCTTCTTTATTTTGATCACGATCTAACTCATTGTTGCTTTCATCCTTATTTCTAGGGTTTAAACCTTTCCTTCTATCTTCTTATATTGCAACTAATCAGATTTGCATTTCTTGCATCATCTCTAACATCTCATCCATCGTTCTAGCAACATTTTTCATAGAAAGTGCTCTCCTTGGTGGCATCTCTCCCCTTGAATCTAGTGCAACTGCCTCAATTTGGTGATTTGGCTACAAGGGTTTCAACAGCCTCACAATTGATGATTGGTTGAAAACACATGTAGTCTACCTCAAGTCAGTGATCTATTCACCACAAGGAATTCCTTTAGGACTCACAAAATCACTCTAATACCACTTGTTGTAGTCACAGATGGAGGGTCTAGAAAGGATTTTCCAACCTTGCAGCTTAGAGTCAACACAATTAAAATAACACAAGATATTGATCAAAAAACATGAACCTTCATTTATTCAACAACTATAAATCTTACATGCATCATATACAAAATAATTAGGGCTCATAGGCCTACCACAAGGGAATTACAACATTACAACTAGCTCAAAGTCCTTATTGAGACAACTAATCCTAATTACTTGTAAACTATCTATCTAACTACTAAATACTGATTTACAATGAGTTACAAATAATCTTGAATATGATTCTCTAGCTCCAATAATGGTCTATGTTGGCCTCAAGGATTTATAAACCCCAATGAATGATCAAGCATGTAGGTTAGCCTTTAAACTTGAAATATAATCCTTTGTGAAATGAAATGTATTGTGGATCCCCAAGAAAGATCTCCTTGGACCCAAAATTCTTGTATGATGTACCATTAAGATTTACATGCTCTAAAATAGGTCTGCACTATGAATTCTAGGCCAGGTCAGCCCCAAATGCTCTGCTTATGAATTATAATGAAATTCTTAGAGTGATAATTTTCTACAAACAAATGCAAATAAACTAAAATATGGATATGATGTAGATGACCTCATGTAGCTACTATATCTTGCTCCATAAGCTCAAAACTGACAATGTAGTAAAATGCAGAATGAAATGTTGAAACTGCTACAAACTGAAATGAAAGAAAAATATTTTTGGTTGATATAGGATTGCTTTACAAAAAGGGATGCTCCTGCATCAATAAATATTTTCTAATTTAATATGATTAATCTCAAAACTAAAATCATTCCCTAGATACTCATGGAACTATGAGCATAATGGAAGAATGTTACATTAACAAAATAAAAATAAAAAATTGGGTCAACATGGAAGAGACCTAAATGTCTCGATGATTTGTATCATCCCCAAAAAGACAAAAAAATAATTACAACATAAAGAAGAATGGAGATACAAATAGAAAAATTCCACAATAGATTCATTTCCTTTGTATCATTTTTCCAATAGAGAAAAAAGAACCATCTAAAGAAAACTCATAAATATAAAGACACTTCAAGAAAAATAGCATGAGAGGTCACATCATGTACAAGAAAACACAAATGATATTGAGAACATACACAAAGGGTATTGCACATGTGAGCCAATCTAAAGAAAATTTCCTTCATCCCAATATTTCTCATCATATATGGAAGACAAAAAACTATCCAAAGGGACTACAACAAGTGTCATATAAGGAGTATCACCAAGTTCAACACATGCGTAGTCACTCTCGTCAAGAGGATCATCATAGTTTCCCCTATCCAAATCCATAGAATTTGATAGCAACAAAGATAATTCGTAATGCACTTGTTCATCAATCTTAGCATTTTCATCTTCACTATCCAAATTTATCACAATGGGTGGTTTAAGGATAATGCCAATCATATGTTCTTGTTTTATTCTTTGTTTAGGTTGAGACATGTAAAATTTAATGGTATAGTTTGGTAAAGGTGGTAATTCATCATGGTCTACTTGTATGGTCATTAGGTAATGTCTTATTATTTTTATCCAATTGGTGAGAAATGAAAATGTCTATTCTTATGCTCCTTAGCACTTCTATTCCTTATTGCATGGGTTTCAATTTGTTAAGGATTAAGAGATGGTTTCTCTACTATTGGTCTCTTATCCTCCCTTGGAGGAGGAATTTAAGGGACCACCAAGGATTGGAAAACCACTATATCCTCAGGATTATAAATTTTCTTCTCTTTCATAGGCACAAAGGTAACCATACGATTGTCTCTGGTCTTTTATATGATAACAGTGGTGAAAATACAACATAAATTCCTAATATAATTTTGAGGATATTTTTCTCAGACATGGGTTCATCCACGACCTATGGAGTGGGAGGAACAACCATATAAGTCACCATGAATTGATTATCCTTAGGTGGAATGTTATTGATGGATAATTTTTCTATGCACTTTGCTTTAAAAATTTGATATGACCTGAAAAGGAAATCCTCTTGAGGATTAATAGGTTCCATAATTTGAGGCCAAAAATATTATAGTGAAAAATTTCCACAAGAAGCCAAAGGTTTCAACCCACTATGATGAATTGTTTATATTTAATTTTCAAATGGTAACTTTATGTATTTATGGATTACCAATGGAGCTGCAATCATGGAGCATATCCATGGATATCCTAGCTTCACACAAAATTATTTTGATATTAGAATGATGGTGAATGAAACATCTAGATGTTTTGGTCCAACTTTAAGCAAAATATTTATAAAACATATTGTAGGGAAAGAGAAACCATAATTAGTTTTAAGCCATGCTTTTGATTGTTCATAAGAACATTTATATAGTAAATGAAAAAATAATAATTCCTTAGTGATCACATTCTCTACACACAAGATCAAAGAGTATCCTAGGTATAGGTTTTTCATTGATACAAGCGACGATATTGAGAGGACCATTAGATACATGTATGGATGCATCAATATGTGTGAGAGAAATGTTCGGTAAAAAAGTTGTTTGACCCTATATGTGGTTGAACATCTATTGCATTAACAACATTTACTAGATCATTATCATCATATCTATCATGACAAGCTTGTAAAAAGCTGGATGTATGATTTAGCATTGGATTTATGAAAATTTATAAATTTTGATTGGATGGAGCTATATATTTTTTCCTTTATCATTAACATTAGCCAATTGGATGTGATTAGAATCGATGAGGTATTGCACTTGGTGTTTAAGATGCATATATCATTCCATATTGTGTCCAAGTGTATGATGGTATTGACAAAATGATTTTGGGTTAAAGTTTGAAGGTAAAGGCTTAGTTGTATCCATAGGTCTAATTAGAGGTAATTGGATTAAGTTCTTACTTATAAATTGTAATATCATCACATGAAGAGATTCAGGCAATTGGGTGATTTTTATCTCTTGGCCTAAATTGATAGGGAGTTAAACTTGTGGCAATGACATATATTTCAAAAGTTTGAGTATTTATCTTAAGAAAATCATTGTTTTTTTGTTGAATAGTTGTTTTTTTTTTAAGCATAGATTCAAATCAATCAATAGGAGTCGGTGAAGTTGTACTATGATATTGACTAGTTGATAAATGATAATAAAAAAGAGCCATAGACATGTGTTTAAAGGATGGGTATTTCATCAACAATATCTTATCTTGAATGTTAGGTTGCAAATTTCCTATAAACACTCTTTGGACATCGGCATCAAGAAGACTATATGAGATTTATGAGTAAAGAAATTGGTATCATCCTATAAAGTATTTTATCTTTACCTTAGGTCCTCTTTTGTAATGCAAGTTAAATTAGTTAATGTCACTTGAGGACCAATTTTTTCTTGAAAATGTTGGAGAAATGCACTAAAAATTTTAGTGAATGAATTTATGGAGTTATTTAAAAATTAGAAAAACCATTCCAAGGCCATATCTTTCAATGATCTAGGAAAAGGTTTAGCTAGAATTTTTTCTTCAAAGATGAAGTTTATACACAATGCAGTAAAATCTGATACATGGTTGTTAGGATCTCCCTTACCATTGTACTTCTCAAATGAAGGTTTCTCAATGTTTTGAGGTATAGGAATTCATAGGATAAAAATCAACAAAGGATGGCATGTAATATATTGCAGAGGTTTACCATTTTAATTTTGATTCAACGTTGAGATTTTTTATTGAATTTATGTCACATTTTGTAAGATTTGGTTTATCAGTGGATCAATTGGTCACTACACAATGTAGTAAAAATCTAATACATGGTTTTAGGATCTCCTTTACCATTGTAATTCTCAGATCAGGGTATTTCCATGTTTTGAGGTATAGGTGTTTTCAGGATAGAAATTGACAATGTGTTTCATGTGAGGTATTGTGGTGGTTTACCATGTTGACTTTGATTCAATGTGGAGATTTCTTGTTGAAGTGATGTGTTTTACAAAAGTTGGTTAATGACGAGATCATTGTTTAACATATTTTGAGAATTTGGTGAGTATGGTGAAATTGTGTAAGTGGTTGTTGGATTACTATGTTGCATGCTCATGAGAGGTGATGAATATTAAGGTGTTATGGGTGATGTTACAAAACTATAAGGATTCCCACTAGGAATCTCTGAGCTTGGAGTTAGGACTTTGGTGTAATATATTGCTAAAGCTATGGTTGGTAGTGTAAATGTAGGAATAGAAGGTATGGTTGTGGGAATGGAAACTTCTTTTCCTCCTTGATTTTAAAAATTTATGAATGCTTGAGCACAACTAGCTACCATAGGGATATTAGTATTTACTATGCGAGCTAGACTATGCAACACCTCTATTCCTTGAGCATCATTAATGAAATTCCTAAAGTTATCCACAATAGGTATTATTTGTCCTACTAAAGATTTAGTGCTTAAGCAATCTTGAAAACCCTCTAAATATTTGTTTAATTATTTTAATTTATCATTGAGAACATGGGAAATAGTAGTTTCCAAGTCCACATAAAGGTTTGATGATGAGATAGTCATGGGTATTTTAAGATTAGGAATGGAGTGAAAATGGGTTGGGTATTGACAATACCTTATATGAAAGAGTTGTAGGACTAAGGCTCCACATCAAATGTAATTACAACACAAGATGTCATAAGTCTGCAACTTTGTCTCACAGGGGTATTAGCAATAGGACACCAGGTCGTGAAGCTCATACGAGTTTCAAAAAACTTAGGTATGCTACTATGAACATTAAAGTATAGAATAGTAACATAAAAATACATAGAATCCAAAATCAGAGAGTAGAAAGAAAGAAAAAATAGTGGGTATGTGCAGGATCATGATGGGCCAAAAAGTGGCGATATGATGGGTATGTGTAAGGTATGTGGCTGACGACTTTTTTTTACCAAAATTGATGAAACGAAAAAGGGTTTTTAAAAGAGATTCTTAGCTTTCCACCAATATAAATTATGCTTTACTTTGAATTTAATAAATTATTATTATTCATTTTCTATTTGAATTATGACTAAAGTCCCTGATTGATAGGTTGATTGAAAAACATCTATAGCTTTCAAACGGTATCACATTTTTTGAATCTGAAACATGTGTCACATTCTATGCTTCACATACTATAGGATTAAGAAAAAAATTAATTTCATGAAGTTTTGACCAAGTTAACGTGGTTAGACATACAAGTTTTTATATTTTTTAAAAGTTGTAGTAAAAATTCATAATTAATTATTTACTTGGAAAAAAATTACAAAAAAATATGCATCACATCGAGACATGAGTCCTCTACTTATATCTAAAATATTATAAATAAATATTATCCTTTTATTGTGGTTAGGGTGGTTAGACATACACCTACTTATTTTTTCCCTAAAAATTAAGTACTACTGCATTGAAATTTCAAATTTTCACCAAATAGATTTTTTTAAAAATAAACCTAGTAGTTTAGAAACTATATTCAATTTGCTACAGATTCTATTATTACATATTTTTGAAATAATATAGATAACTTATTCAAATTTTTATGTCAAGTTACCTAACTCTAATTTTTTTCAATTTCATTGTCACTCAAGGGCCTATTTTTTCCATCATGAACTTGCACATACCCTAGTTACAAATCTCTGATGAAATTTTTATCCAAATCTAGTTGGTCTAGGGTGCAAGGATGCCCTAGACTGGAAAGGTCTTTTGAAAAATTAAAATTTTTGATGTTTACAACAATGTTTAGGTGTTCTATTTTGTGACAATGCAGGATTGAAAATGAATGAATTTCTAGAATTTGATTGATTTGTGATTGAACAATGTAAATGCAAGTATGCAATAAAATTTCAAAACGTTCAATCAAAAAAATGAGATTCCAAATGAAAATATGAGATCTAAAGTGTAGAAATTTATTGATTCTAATTTGCAAAATCTAGAAATGAAGATCTTGATGCCTATTCATAACAAAAACAATACAATTTTTCATCTTTTGACTATATACAAAATGCCTAAATGAATGATTTGAACACTTTAAGATTTGATTTTAGATTTAATATGAGCTAACCCAAATTTGTAAATGAAATTAAGATGTAGATTTAACTTATGATGAATAAAATTAACCCTATTTAAACTTTGATTGCAATATGGTATACATTTTTTTTATTTTTCAATACTTTTTTATGTAATGATGAGTGCCTAAATGATGAATGCAAAACAATGCATGATTAACTTTAGATCTAAGATGATATGCCTCATATTTCAGAAGTTATCTAATGTAAAATCGGTTAGGTTCACCAAAATATTAAGGTGGAAAAGGTTAGTCTAAGTCTAACAACTAGAATCAATGCCTTCTCTTAATGATTGTGCATGTGATATGATATGGGGTTCCTTAACATTGGGGGTGGCTATATAGGAGCTTGCCTCAGTCAATACCCTATTGTGGTAATTAAAACTCCACAAATACACAAATATCTTATAAAATATAGCATGTGATCCCTAACCTTAAGTGTATCTAAGGTTGTTATGAGCTAAAATGCAAAGAAACCCTACTCAAATGTGTTAGAGAGATTCCTATATGACAATGAAAAGATCTAACTAAGAGAGAAGTCAAAACTTTCTTAGAAAATCTAAAACACAATGATACATTACTTGAGGCTACAAATAAGATGAAGTTTGAATATGAGAACACTAGGAAACAAGTCATTATGTTGAAGGAAATGGCCAAATGCATTTCCCTAACCTAGAATCCATCATGCTCTTCTATTTGCATCTAACTTCAATCATGCTATAAGACTTGATCAAATCTGTAATTATGCTTGAAAATCTACAAATGTAGATGTAATTTATGATCTCTTTTTTCTTTTCTCTAAAGTTCTCAATTATTGCCCTCTTTTTCCTTCTCTAGTTTCAAGTGGTGAAAATACTAGGTATTTATAGGCCTCTAATCTGATTTTTCATAAATTAGATCTTGATAGCCGACTTTGGACAATTGAAATTAAAATAACAAATTCCCACCTCTAACATATTTCAAATTTGAGCCAAAATAGGGGGACACTCATGCCTAGGGAGTGACTATCACAACCCTATTTTCTAGGTTTCTAGGTGTCAGGGATAATGTATTGGATGAATGCATTTGATTTCTAGTTGTAATTCTTTGAAAATTGTCAAAAATAGGCCATATAAAGCATAATTTAGGAGATTAGGGTGTGATTAAGGGGTGTTAAAAATTCATAAATGGAAGAGTCACTAAAGTAGGTCCAAACTAAACTGTGTGAAATTGTACCATCTCCTAAAAGGGAGTATAAGTTACGATGCTACAAATACCACTCAGATATTATAGGAAAAAGTGACTACAATACTTGGCTATGGCAACGCTCCCCTTCTTGTTGCTATATGGGACTTCCTTTAACTATCAAAGCATTTATCCCATATTTCTAGATTTTTTTGTTGGAAAGGATGCAAAAAAAACTTATTGGATGGAAAGGCACACTTTTAGTTCATGCAAGCAAAATACAACTTCTTGATGTTACTCTTTAAGGTATACCTCTATATTTCATTTCTTTATTCAAAATTCCTAGATAAATTACTGAAAAAATTGAGAGAATTCAAAGGAACTTCCTAAAGATGGCTCTACTCAATAGGGACATGGTTTTTCTTCTTAAAGCTCATGCAAATCTTGGAATCAGGAAAATATAATCCACCAATAAACACCTATTAGCTAAGATTGGTTGGGACCTACTATAGAATAAAAAGGATTGGTGTGCTATCATGAAAGAAAAATATTTAAATAAAATTTAATTTATCATGAGAATTTCCAATACTGAACACCCCTGTGGGTCTTTAATCTATAACAATATCCTCAAGGCAAAGTAGTTACTACAGGGAGGTATAAGATGGAAACTGGGGAATGGATCCAAGATTAGATTTTTGGAAGACTCTTGGATCATGAATGATACCCTAAATCAAATGGTGCTCAAGGAACTTTAGGGAGGTCTATAATAAATTTATTTAGGAGAGTAGATGACTACCTCAGTGGACAACCTAGATCACAAAATGGAAAGATATTGAGAGTTGATATAAAAATTAGGAGCTAAGAATTCTAAGAATTTTTATATTATGAAGTTACCTTTGATAACCGTGGAATATTATTGGATTTATCATCCAGTGGAGTGTTAAAGTTATTAGGCAGGATTGACGTAGTCAAGGGTCCTTTGAACCTACTCCCACCATTGGTGTTGATCCTTAAGTTCTATTTGTGTCCGTTCGGACACTATTCGAAAGAATGAATTTCATTAGCTTCATCCTAATGTTCATTTTCACCTTGATAAGGAAACGTGTAAGTTTCCAAATTCATGGTTGAACTATCACCCCATTCATAGGTATTACTCTCAAAAATAGTGGGTGCATCAGAACACACATAACTATCTAGTACCAACATTGAATCATATCCTATTGGAACTAGCTCATTTCCTAGGGTGGGTGAGAATCACATTGATCATTATAATATTTTGTCCTAAGAAAATATTTATTGTAGTTTTGAACTACGAACAATCAACTTTTTTATGAGCATTACTATTATGAATCATGCACCAATTACTCTTGGAAAGTCTAGCCAAATTCACTTTATATGTGGAACTATCTTTGAAGGAGTTGGAATTATCAAAAGGTGTAGATACTCCTTTGTTTTTAGGTCATGTATTCCAATGTCTAGGTGGTCTAGGAGCATTATATGTTTGACCTTGTGGATTTTGGTTGTTATTTTGAGAATGAAATTTTTGATTTCTCAGCTATGTAACCTCATTTGTTAATCTATTAAGTTGAGTTGTTATTTCTTTAATTTCTTCTTTATCTTCTTGAGCCTTTGCTCTCTAACTCTCTTGAGTTTATAGTATAAAGAAAGAATTTCCATTAGGATGTATCTCAGTGATAGTCAGTCCAGGGTGTGGGACTAACAGTTGACTATTTATGGGTTGAAAGAAGTTATTTTTTGAAAAGGTCCCATTCTAGACCATTGAAGGTAGAGGGTTAGGGGTCACTACATTATTTAATGGGACTCCACTCATTCCTAGGATGGAATAGTTATTTAAAATATTCCTACCATTCATAGATGATCCACTTCCAAGGTGTTTCACCTCTAGATTCACACGTATAGCTTCTGCATAGGCTTTAGTTAGGGTAGTAGGAGGATTTTCCTTTCTTTTCACAAACATCATTTTCAATGGATCGACTATGGTGTAATAAATAGAAATGGAAGATAAATTATCCACAATGTAAGGTGCTTGTAACCAAGAATAAGCCTTTTAAAATATATCGTTAAAATTTGTTATAGGTTCACCATCAAATTTTTTGATTTGAGAAAATTGATGGTATAGCAAGGTAGGATCTACTGGCATCTTGAACCTAGCTAAGAACTAATTTTCCATATCTTTCCATGTCCTAAAAAAATTAAGAGGCAGGTTGATATACCATTGGTAAACTTTTTCACTCAACATGTAGGGAAACAACCTACACATGACATCTTTTTGTTGTATTTTGGCTCTAAAGCATGTATCCTTGAAGATACCTGTGTGTTCTTCAACATCTTTATGGAGATAGTTCTTCAAAAATAATTTATCTAGATTTTTTGGGAGATCATTGTATATAGTGAATTGAATAGAAGACTCTATGTTGAAGAAAGCCATCACTATGGGTGGAGGATGTGTCACAGTGATTTGATTTCATGAGATTGCAATGACAGACCTTAACCTTTGAGCCCTAGTTGACATTTGAGCACTAAGTTCTACAAGTGTCACTTGAGGATCACTAGACTGAGACCTAGTAACCCTATAGAACTCTAGCTTCCTTAATTATTCAACAAGGAGTTCCCTCCCTCTAGTGCCACTTTTGTTAATGTGGATGTTACACACACACCAATAGTCAGATAAATTCTCACAAAAGACCATAGGAACATAGCTTTAATTGAAAGATCCACTGAGAAAACCTAAACCTAAGGTTATCTCAGCTCAATCCCAAGGCTCAAAATTTCAGTTCTTGATGTACTATATTTACTTAGGGCTCTTTTTTTAAATTATTGTTAAACATGAGGGGTCTAGTTTTTTTGCAGGTTAGTTGGTATCCAAAGGATTGTAACATAATCTCAATTTGATCACTCACATGTCACTTAACAACTTCATGAAATTAAAGATTTGCAATAATATTTCATGAATTCAAATTACTTGCACATATTCAAGTAGATCTAGCATTAATCACCCTACAACTTCATGGAATCGAAAGATTTATAATAAAACTCCATACATTTATCAATTTTAAAACATTTTATGAAAATATTAAACATCTAATCTAAAATAAAGCATAAAAATATTGAAATATTAAGATTTATCCCAGGTATTATCCACACATGCCACAAGAAATAAACTAAATCAAAGTAAACCACTCTAAAATTCATCATATTGCTTCCTAGCTAGGCATAGAATGATGCAAGGATTTAAAGAAATGTGGATTATTTGCCACATGATAGTGTCAATATGCACCCAAATCTAGTGTAGCACATAGTATTTTATGGTAGGAACAAACAATCAGCTACTTATAATTTCATATCAAGAAATAGCTTTGAATTGGCCTTGATGTTAGTTAATCTCAAATGAAACATACAATTTTTTAATCTAGAATGGAATGAAAAATAGGAAAAAGAATAAAACTTTAAAAAGTTGTAGTTCTCCAGAATCCACAAATTTTGAACTTAACAAAGTAAAACAACCCTTGGTGCTTTTATAGAAATAAGGTGACCAAAGAGTTCAAACATAACACATGAAACAAATTTTGAGGAACAAATCAAATGATAGAACATGGCAAATGATAGTTGGAATATGAACTTTTTAGATTAAGTCAAAGATACATTGACTTCCTTTAACAACAAACTTCCAAGCTCTGATCTCTAAGTCGTGGGTACTTTCACACAAAATGCAAAAACTATTAACACTTTCTTTTAAGAATCCTCAAGATTAAGTAACTTTGTTGGGTCTAAGAATAACCATGCAAAATACACTCCAAAAACTCCATTTTTGCACAAAACGCGCGGGCTTTTGCTAGCCAACCATATGCACTTCTTCACTAGATTCTCGATCTGAAGACTCATATCCACCCTTCTACTAATATTCTTGAAAATAAATCAACACTTGATTTACACGTTCCCTTGGAACACTTTGAATCACCTTCTAACTGTACTTATGCCTTGAATATTCTTCTATTATTTTATTAATGGCTTCATTCCTCTGCACTATTTCCATTACATATTTATTCATGGAATTCCTACACTTTATAATCTCATCAATGACCTCCTGACTCAAATACTAAACAAGATCCTTGTTTATCTTTTCAATCCATCCCCTGAAAGCTTTCACTTCTGCCTCATCTTGTTTGAAGGTCCAAGGATCACAATTCTATTGAGCTAGCATCTCAATGAAAATCAAGTCTTTGTCTACGAGCTTCTCACCTATTTCAGTGACCTTTTCTAATCAATTTATGCATTTCAATAAATTTTCACTCTCCCAACTCAACTACACCTTCCATTTTTCGAGCATCTAAACATCTTGTTCCATAATTACCTTTTCTCTTATCAACTCCTAAACATCCATCTGAAGAAGTGACTTTAATCTCCACCCTTCTATATTATTATATTCTTGGTGGTCTCAAAATTCACTCTCAATTCTTCTAGACTTGTCATACCAATAGTGTGCCTCTTATATTTCCCAGTTGCCTATTTTATTGATTCATCACTTTGTTTCACCAAATGCTAGATATATATTCTTTGAACACGCTCAGCTTATGTCAGAGCACTATGATAGCATCTACTTTCTTTTTGGACATCAACATTGGGTTATGTAGAAATTCATTAAGTGACTGACTAGGTTGGGCTAATTTCTAATGAAATTTTCCAGGCAAGCAACCCATTCTTTTAATTCATTCTTCTTTTATTTTTCTTTCTTCATATGAGTAGTAGTAGTTTTTAAATTTATTCTTATTTCTTCTAAATCCTACTCCCATGATGAATGTCCTACATTGATTTTTGTCACCTAGTAATCCCTAGCTATCATTTCATGCTTTCCCTTTTCTCCTACCAGAGTAGCTATTTAGAGAGTTCTCCCTCCATCTAAGTTTCAGTTAACAGTGTAGTGTAGAAAATTGTACACTCTTGGAGATGGTACAATTTCACACTTAATTTGGACCTATTTTAGTACTCCCTTGCATTTATGATCCTTTAAATCCTTTAAATCATCATTAATAGGCCCCTAAGACCCTTTATTTTAGATATAAAGGCTTATTTTGACTAAAATCCCAACAAAATCAACAAAATCATTTAATTCTCTAACAAACTAACATTTACTCACCCTAAAAAGTTAGGGTGGGACTCATACGCCACCTTGGGAATATGATTCCCCCTAGGTGGGACCCATATGCCACAAGTGGAGTATGAGTCTTGTGTGACCCCTTTTTAGGGTTTGAGTGGGAAATTAAGGTTTTCATTTCAAATTTTTAGTTGATGTCGACATTTTAGATCTAATAAATGGTAAATTAGATGAAGTGCCTGTATAAACAAGGTTTCAAATCATTATTTTCATCTAGAGAAAGTAATTCAAGGTCTAAGCATTCATTATCAACTTAAGCACTCAAGAATACTTTCACAAGAGCATTCAAGAGCAAGTTGCAAGCAAAGTTGAAGTACTGGAGCAACATTATGGTGTTTTTGTAGGCCTTCAAGCTCACTTCCATTCAAGATCTAGCATTTTCAAGGATTTATGATGGTTGTCTATAGCGAATCATGATGTATTCTAGGCTGGGGAGATGCAACTAGCCATCAAGCCAAGCCTAATGACTTGTTTCCTAAGTGATTTCATCCTCCATTATCACTCTACTTTCAGCCTGAAGGAGGGTACATACATCATTGTGACTTATTAGGGTGATTAGAGATCTCCCAAAGTGAGTCATCATTTTCATGCATCTCCTTCTAGCACATTAGAATAGGGTTGCATTGCATTTCATAATTCCTAATCTTAGAGGCATTTAAGATTAGGGTATGTATTCACATTTAATTTCAAGATCCATTGTTTCTATCAAGGTTTAATTACTGAACTAGGGGTTTGATCAAGGAAAACCCCCCATAAGCAAATCATTACATCATTTTGTTTTGCAGGCTTGTTAACATGTTCATATTTGGAAACAAAGTCAGGAAGAAAGAGCAAAGACAAAAGAATAGATTCAAACCTTGAATTTTTGAAAAGTAGAACATGACTAATATGCCACTTTTGGTGTATGATTCCTAGTATAGAAAATTATTTGAATTTTAGAGGATTCATACTTATCATTGCCATATTCTAGTTTCTACCCGGAAACCCTAATCTGGGACTAAATCACCTAGCTTGGCGTATGAGTCCCAGTATGCCTTAAAATCAACATCTTTAGGATTTCAGATCTTCATCAAAGCCTCTTCATATTTCCAAGTGCACCTTTGTACTTTCCTAGTTTACTATTCTATTTTGAACTCATTTCTAGGTAATTTATTTGATTTTTACATATCATTAGGTTTAATCATTAGGTCTTGCATGTTTCTAGTCTTTCCAAGATTTAACTTGGTGGTGAACCCCCTTTATACCTTTAATCACACCTTAGGACACCTTATTTTATATCTCTTTCTCAATTTTTATCCTTAGATTGAGATCTCTAGGGTTTCCTTGAATGAAACATGTAGGAAATTAGTTGTTCTATCTCCTAGACATAGAGCAACAATTTTCAACCTTTCAAAAAACATGCCTAGTCTTTGTTCTAGCTTTAGGTTTAGGGGTTTTAAATTCTTGTATTAAAATTTTAAAATCTAGAGGCACCAATTCCACCTCCAACAACAAAGCCAATTGCTTGACTAACCAGTCAGGTGCTTCCTCATTTTATCCTACCTCTTCAATATTAACTCATTCCTGATGATTAAAATGTTCAAGAACACCTTCTCTCAACTCTTCCATGTTTCCTATTGCAACCTCCAAAACTTTTGCATTCTCTATCCTTGGTGGGAAGGATTATGTATTACCATGGTCAAGCTTCATCTCTTTCTCTTTGAGACCTATATTTTCTTGTTTTGCCTCCTCCTTTTCATTATCATTTCCTAGAGCAGACTCTTCAGGTTATCCCAAAACATCAAGATTTTCACCATTTCCCCATTTCTTACCCAAGGTTTGAGAGGACTATGTAGCTTTATCTATATCCTAACTTTCACCTAACTTTTTAGAGGTTAGGGGTTTCTCAACAATCACTTCATCTCTTCCTTGTGAAGGTTGATCCTTAGTTGCACAATTATCAACTACATCTTCATGTTCTTAATCTTCATCAATAATGTAAATATGGATCTAATTGTATTGCCCCCTATTTCTTTTAGTTGTGACACCTCTTCCCTTGTATTTATTTCTGCAGGGTTTCCCACCTCTTGGGAAAGTGATCCTACTATGAACTCTTCTTCTTCCCTATTTTCTAGATGTAACCTTGTATCATACACTTCTTCCACCATAGGCTGCATTATTAGATTTCCCTTTGACTACTTCTCCTTAAACCTTCCCAATATTTAGACCACTTTTCAAATCACTTTGCAGATTCCTTTGCAATTATTCTCAAATCTTCCCCTATAGCTATAGGTTTCTCTCCCAAAGTTTGTCTCATTTTTATTGTATTAATAGAGGGTGGAGAGGTAAACATAGTAGCTATATTTTGCAATGCCAACCTTGTCCCAACATGTACTTGTGCTCTCATGCCTACTTCTTCAGAAGTGAGGGGTTGTGCTCTTGGCAATGTTGTGGAATAAAATGCTACCTTTGGTGTTTCCATCATATTAACCAGAGTGGCCATGGTTTCTTTATTCAGGTCAATTTATTGTGATGCCATTGAAATTCCTTGGCTTTCAAGGTATCAGGGACTTCTTCTCTACCTTCCTCAGCTACTCTAGCTTCAACAACTTTTCTTTTCCTTTTACCAAAATTTATTTTATCTTACTATCATGAGGGCATATGGGTGTTATCCCATCCTCCATTATTTTGAGGTAACCATTTATCCAAGACTGAGTATAATTCAGAGTTTACATAGAATTTTTTTCAATGGTTAAGACCTCCTTTTTCCAATCAGGTTCTAGGATGGGTTCATCATCAAATTTGTTTGAATCATAAGATGGGTTGCTTATGTCTCCATTATCACCATCCATTTGTTCAAGAGCATCATGGTTTCAAGAAAATTTATTTGATCCAGTGATAACCTTTGGTAGGACCACTTTCTCATTGCATGTTCATCATCACAATCATACCAATAGTCCTCTAGGTGAGGAAGATGGGAATATTTCCTACTTATGTTCTTGGCAAGACTCTCCACCGAGTCATAATTCTCCCTCTGGAGTGTGAAGAAATCTAGCCCATAGGTTTTCAACTCATCTTCACATAGCTTGGAATTTTTAGCCGAAATGGATTATACTTCCCATTAATGATAGGGAATTTCAAAGATCCTTTCTTGTGTGTTTGTGAAAAAATATTATGAGATGGTAGCATTTGTCTCAAAAATTCAATTAGTAGTATATTATATGTTGGATATTTGGGCAACATGAAGGGATAGTTTGTAAACCCTTCCACTCTAATGCAAGTGAATGTAGGAAAATGAATAAACTAGCATCCAAAAGTGCATATAACATCTTGTACTTCAAGAGACAATCTATTTACGTTATCCCCTTCCATCATCCTTACCAAATTCATAGAAAAAACATCATTCACCCTTCAATAGTGCTCTCAATACTAGTAAGCAGTAATTTGTGGTAAATTATGATAAATCAAATTATTTCCCAGTTATCTTCCTAGAGTATCTACTATATACAAACCTTGTATGTTTCCCCTTAGGGAACAAGAATAGACAACATATGAGGACATTGTGAACCACTAGGTAGTTGGGAATGTCTACACTTATTCATGCAATTTGTCACTGATAATTTTTCCCTAATGAATCAACATGGGATTTTCCCTCATTTTCCTAATAATATTGAACATCTAGTGTTCAAATTTTCTAGCATCTTTGCATCCAACCATTCTACTCAATAGGTTTATCATATCCTAGATTTTCTAAATGAATAGTGACCTCAAGATATGCTTCGGTATCCTCATCATCTTTTCCTAGAAACATGTTGATAACATGACCCTTTTTTTGCTCCTCCAAGCTTGTATATGTTGTGGTCACATCCTTTATTTCAAATGTATTCATCTTGGGGTAAGAGTACAAAGTTGTGTCACACTTTATAAAGGAAACAACCAACACTGATCCAACTTTTAAACTTGAATCACTAAAAAATGGCATATATGTTTTGGATTTTTAAATAATGTAAACTAATAAAATGTGTATTTTTTAGTATATTTCATGTTTGTCATTTTTTGATAAAACTTTAAAATGGTTTAACATGCATGATGGTAAACCAACTAATATTCCTTTACGATTTGGCACGAAGTTAAGTTTAGAACATGAGTCCTAAATCTAATTTTGATCATGAGGATTTGTCTGAAATTCCATATGCTAGTGCAGTTGGTTGTTTGATGTATGCAATGGTCTCTACAAGACTAGATATAGCCCAAGTAGTGGGAGTTCTAAGTAGGTTTTTTTCTAACCTTGGTAAAGAACATTGGACTTATATTAAGAGGGTGTTTAGATATTTATGAGGTACTTTTGATTAATGTTTGGTTTATCATGGTGCTATTGATATTGATATTATACATAGATCATTGGACATACAAGGTTTTGTTGATTCAAATTGGGCAAGAGACCTGGACAGTCAGAGGTCGACAAGTGGCTATGTGTTTACTTTTTTTGGAGTTGTTGTTAGTTAGATGAGTAAGAGGCAGCCCACGTAAACTAATAACATGTGTATTTTTTAGTATATTTCATGTTTGTAGTTTTTTGAAAAAACTTTAAAAAATACTTGAATATACTTTTTCATAAATTTACACTACAATTTTGTTGTTGATAAAATGCTGAAAATTAAAGTTACATGAGATGTTAATCTTTATATAGTAAACTTTATTATTTTTCCTTCAATTTTTTTGTGTGTATTTATAAATTGAAACTTTAGTGCATGGATCTTTTTTTCAATTTTGATAAATCTTAAAATGTGCATGTACCGAAACACAACTATTTCCATTCAACGTCAACTTTTATACTGATTATTTATCTAAAATAGAAAACAAATTATACCATGTAGATATAGATTCTTTTATCTAGTGCATCACATTTTTTTCAATTTTTTTTAATATTTGTTAGTAATTTTCTTGACATGGTAATTAATGTAATATGTTTATGTTGATAACCTACTTTAAGTAAAAATAAAATATAAAATATAAATAATAGTTAAAATATTTAAATATATATATTTTTGAAAATTACACTTACGGATCTACAAAAGGGTATTTTTTATACGGAAAAAAAAATATTTACATGACTAGTAGTTGTTGAAACATCAAGTTTTTCAAATATTTTCTTTTTTTGTAAATTGGCTCCAATGTGGTGCTAGATATGCATTTATCTAACATTTTTAGTTGGAAAAGGTGTGGACATATATAACTTAGCTAGAATGAATCTTACTAGATCATATGTTTGAAAAAATTTGATTTTTAGTTAGAAATACTTAAATTCAATTATGCTGATAAGTTGGCTAAAAGTGTGACAAAACTTTGTACTTTTACCCCTTGTTGAATAAGGGGAGCCCAAATCTATATACAATTCCATATATCGAGAGGTCTTGATAGACTCTCCCTTCTTTCACAACAACCCTTATATCTTAGTTGTACCATTTCATACGCTTGAGGACTAATTCAAGGGCCTCCATTACCAATGGGAACCCTCCTACCAAATGCATTCTATTGCTGACCATATTCCTAGTGCATTAAGTGGCATCTTCTTGATGAATCCTCTTAGTAAATTCATACTCATTTAAGCTTCTTAGATATGTATCTATATGTAATGTTGGAAATAGGGTTCCACCTTTCTGGAAAATGAAAAAAGGGAGATAAGACCCTCCTATTTCGCTAACATAATATTCAGAGAGTCCCCTAGATATCTCAAGCTAGGGATGAAATGAAGGAGAGATCTGCAATAGGGGTGTCCTTTGGTAGGATTAGAGACTAAATGAGGGTTCACCACAAATCCAGGGCTTGGAAACACAACATATGAAAATGACATGCAAAACCTAAAGTTAGATTGTTGGAAAAATGAAGAACGTCTCATTTTGTTATTTTGTGTTGTCATTGATGTCACCATGATATATGAGTTGCAACTACAAGACTAAGTCTAAATTTGTTCTAGTATTTTGGTTTGGTATCTAAACTTGTATAATGCTTATATCCTCTGGTATTTTGGTCTGCAATTGTTTGTTGTTGATTATTGTTGCGATCGGTTTTTGGGAAATGGTTTATGGATGTTGGGAGCACATACATTCAAGATTTCATGTATTCAGATGCTCGTATGGTGTATCGGCATTATTCTATTAATTGCAATTTTTCTATTAGGTCTATCCTTCACCGACCTAATGGATAAATAATGTAATGGTGAATCAATTTTGTTATGCGGATATATGTGCAACCTATCTTAGGTCTATGCTGACATGATGCATCGTCTTGAGAATTTGAATTGCTTTTGGGAAGTTTTTGTGAATGCTTGTAGCTGATAGTTGGTATTTTTGATAAATAAGAAGTGCATCTAATTAGGCCGACCTAATTGATGCTTGCACATAGATCAAGTATATATATTGGAAAGTTTTTGAAGACTGGGATATAGATGATTGAGTTGTGAATGTGAATGTGAAGAAGTACGAATATGATAAAGTGTGTCAAGTCAGTTTACTGAGCTTCATTGGAACTGAATCAACACTCTTAAGGTGTACTTTATCAGTTCATTTTTTAGTTATAAGCCATTTTGTTATTGTAACTCTATAGGCTATGAGCCTTTGTATTTGGATACTGAATCCTAGTATTGAGCCACTCCATTTTTGTAATATCTTATAGCTAGTTATACTATATTGTGAGCTAACACTCACCGTGTTTTTTCCCATTTTGTGTTTTCCATGTAAAAATCCTGGTGTTCATGTGTTTTCTGATTTCATGTTCTATTAATGCTTTTACGTATCCTTGTTGTTGTATGCATCAGAATAATTGGATGGTATCTGTTCAGAAAATTTAAGAAGATATTGATTCACTCCCCCCTCTTTGTATCTTGGATATTCAATAATTGGTATGAGAGCTTGGTTCCTCCAGAAAAGCCTAACAGCTTGAGGGAGATCCTAAAGATGGAAGAAAAGAATGATAAAGAAGAGCTTTGGGCTGCACTTGAGGATCTTGACAAAGTTGAAAGTGAAAATAGAGACCTGAAAGAAAATCTTGAAGATGCAAATGAATGTGTCTAGAAATTAAAAGAGCAATTGAAAAAGTTCAAAGAAAGGCATAGGGAAGTAATTGATCAGTTGGAGTAGGCTAATGAAGATATTACCGGTTTGAATGTGCAAGTAGAAGAGAAAAAAATAATTAAAGAATGTCTAAAAAAAATGGTACATTTAAGCAAGTCTGATGAGTGCACTAAGCTTGAACAAGAAGTTGTGAATCTGAAAGTAGACCTAGAGAAGGTGAAATTCTATGAAAATAATTTCAAATATAGTTCAGACAAGCTTGATGAATTGATTTCAGGATGGAAACCGAGTAAAGACAAAGGTGGCTTGGGAATGGAAGGAGGTGAAAAATCTAAGGATAACTAGAAGACTCAGAATAAAGGAAAGTAGAAAGGAAATTCAAGGAATTTTGCTAGGAGACCCCTATGAGACAACCTAATGCACAAAGGTATCCATCTTTTAATGACACTCTTTTTCATGCAAAAAATTTGGTCACAGGGCAATAGAATGTAGGAGTAGGATGAATCAATTTCCTAGTTCCTTCTTTGGTCAATGTTTTGCATGCAAAAGAATCAGACATAGGGCTAGTGAATGCAGAACCTTGTTGATCAATCAATTTAATGGAGGAAGAGTGAATCAATCCTTTAATGGCTACTATTATACTTGCAACAAGTATGGACATAAAGCTAATCAGTGCAGAAAAAGAGTCAGTGGAAGTCAGACTAATCAGAGAAATGTTTTCTACTATAATTGCAACAAACCAAGACATATCTCAAGAGTTTACAGAAGCAAAAAGGGTAAGTAGACCAATCTAGTAGAAAATAATGAACCCATGAAGAAGGTTGACAAAGTTGAGATTAAGTAAGAAATGAATAAGATTTGGAGGAAGAAAAAAGAGACTAAGATGACATATGCATTTGTGCCCTCATCTAATACAAACAATTTCTCTAGAAATTAGATCTAGCAAGGTCTTAGGGGGAGCTTTAACAAAAATTTCACTTGAACCCACTTGATGTTTGGCGTGTCAGTCCTTAGCACGATGATATTTTGCAAGAAATGATTAGCTAGTGGTTATGAAAGTGGAACCGAAATAAAATATGATGACATGATATTTTGTGGAGAAAATTAGGGTTTTTCTGAGTAGAGAAGAAGATTTTTTAGCAGCTTTTTGAAATCTACCACATTCAATGCGAATTAGGGAAGATTGTTGTTTTAAAAAGAAAATATGTAAGGCATTTTAATCAATCATGCATTTGAAGAAATCAAAGAGTTTTTTGGATTGTTCTTGAAGTGATTTGGAGTTCGATCTGTGCAAACCCTAGTTTTGGTTCATCATGAAGAAAAAGGTATTTTACTTTTCTATGCAATTGTGGGTTTTTGTTCTTTGAGTTGTTTGAATTTGAAATTGGAAGAATGGCAATTGTTGTAGTTGTTAAAGTGTTAGAAAGACCTAGACCATCCTAGAGTAAATATTCCTTGAAGGTTTTTGAAGATGACCCTATGGGTGCCTTCTCATCATTCCCTCGTGGGGTCATACCAACCGAGGACACAAGAATGTATATTCGAGTAAAGACTGAGGAGTTCAATCACAATAAATTGATCGACATTTGGCAGAATGAGCTTACTAGAGATAGTTTCTTGGTAAAACCTAAATACTTGAACTTGGTTGCAAAGAGGTTAGATAGATGGAACAAATTCCCAACTTTAGTTCTATGGTTGATGATAGATTTGTGAAACTAATCCTAAGAAAAATGCATGATAAATTCCTGTGGACTTACCAACCTCACCTAATAACTAAGGAGGTGATTAGGGTTGTTACCATCCTCTGGGGTAAAGGACCAGTACCTGTATTGAAATTCGTGAAGAATGAAGTGGTAACAAAATTCATAGGAGCCACATATGACAAGAGAGCTTTAACGACAAAGTTCATCACTAATCTAGCTGTGAAGTACATTGCTATCATGATTGGTCATAAAATATACTTCACCAATAGAGAGAACTTTGTCTCAGCCACATCTATTTATATTGGTTTTGATATGGTAGTCAATGGTGTAGACTATGACTTGTGTGAGCTTCTTCAACAATAGTTTCTTGAGAATTAAAAGTCGAAAAAAGAAAGGAAGTATGCTTTTAAATTTGTCTCATTGATTGTATGTTTGTTCTATTTAATGAAGAGACTTCCTGGAAAGAATGATGCAATGTTTTGGGACTCATCTAAACTAGTGGCACATCAAATCTTTGATTGTATGTATAGTTTGGGTGATCTAAAGGCTCAAAAAAATTCTCTAACAACATTCTTTGTTGTATTTAAGAGCAACATGAATGAGAGAGATAGGATTTTGAGGAAAATTGTTGAGAAATATAAAGATGACATCATATCTCATGTTTCCTCTGATGAATGCATGATTGAAGCAGTAAACCTCATACCATATGGATTCAGCCATTGGGATATGAAATTGCAGAAGATGAAGTTGAGGGTTATGTACAAATATTGCTAAAAAATCTAAAGGATCCCAATGAACCCAGAATTGGTACTTATGCAGAAAAATCTGTGGAAGTCCACATGGAGCACTAGAAGCCAATAATTAGAAAGAGAGTGGAAAAGAAGCTTAGAGAAGTTGGATTCACTGATGAGAAGATTGTGCTTGGAAGGGATAAGGGAGAAGAGCTGGAGGGAGAATCATCAGTTATAAGGAGATCCAATAGGACTACTCCTTCTAAACCCTCAGCAGCTCCTACAGTAAAAATTGAACCCAGTACTACTAATAAAGTTAAAGGTCTGGTTTCCTCTAGACCTACTACTAGATATAGGAAGAGGAAAGAAATTCCTTCGGTGGCCCCTGGAAAAAGAGGAAAGAAAGAGAAAGCTACAAGGGATAAAAATCTTAGCATCACAGATGATGAGGATGAAGAGGAGGATCCTGCTGCAAAATTGGTAAGGATATGAAGAGGAAGTTTATCGTTTGGTGAAGGTGCTTCTAAGGAAGTTGTTGGTTCTAAGAGAGTGCATTTGTTGTCATCTTCTAATGAAGAGGAAGATTATAAATTTTTTGTTCATGTGCACACCAAACCAGAGTCGAAGAATACTAAGGTGTTTGAAGAAGCCTCCCTAGACCAGAAAGAAGAACATGACATTCTGGTAAGTTCTCTTCCCATTTTCAAATTAGACGTAACTCTCAATTCTTTGTTAAATTTTAAGAACAAGTTGAAGCCTACAAAAAAAATATTATGATAATGTTGGAAAAGAGGATAAGAGAATTTTACTTTTAGCTATCATTCAATATGTTATCATCTTTAAAGTTAAATGGGATGATGTGAAGCAATATGTACCTCAGAATATGTGGACAAATCTGATGAAAAGGAGATCAGAGGATGTTGTACTTGAAGAGAAAATTAGGAGAAATGCATTTGATAAGATTGGGTCTTCTCTAACCCCGGATGATCTAAAAACTCTGAAAAAGATATGTGCAAATATTTTTCAAATGAAGAAAAGGGTAAATATTTTGATGACAAGCGATAAAAAGAAGATAAATAAGATAAGGAAGGAAACTAGAAAAGTGATCCGAGATACAACAAAGAAATATGGCATGCTTAAGACTAATGAAGATGTCTCTACTGAAAATGTTGAGGAAGATTTTCCTCTTGATACAGGTGATGCAAGTATTTATGAAGACATTGATGTTGAAAATGATGTCAATGGTGAAAATGATCCTCCAAAAATTGAGAAAGAGAATGAAGGTGAATTTGAGTCTGAAAAACATGATGATGCTCCTTCAAAGCACACTGAAGGTGAAAAAGGAAATCATGAAAAAGGAAATACTGAGAGGGAAAAGGCAGTGAAGAAGAAGGAAAAGATAATCCAGAAGAAGAACAAAATAAAAATGGAAAAGATGGAAATGATGAAGAAGACAACAGGGATAAAGATAAAGATGAAAATGAAAAATAAGAAAAGAAAGAAGAAGAAGAGAAAGTGGAAGAAAAGGAAAAAGAGGAAGGAAAAAGATGAGGAAAGGGAAGAAAGTTGGAGCGAGGTAATGATGTAAAAGGAAAAGCAGATAGAGGAACTTCCTGCTAGGAAAAATGAAGAAAGTTGAAGCAGATTGTAAAATATCTTAAGCGTCAACTCACAATGAATTTCCCTCCAGTACATAGATCGTATTTGAAATGGTCATTGTCTATCTCAAGCAACGATCATGATTTCTAGTCCATATAATTCCTAACACAGAGCATTCAATACAAGACTTTCCTATTGATTGAAGGAAGATCTTTCCTCTTGATACAGGTGATGCAAGTATTTATGAAGACATTAAGGTTGATGATGTCAATGGTGAAAATGATCCTCCAAAAAATTGAGAAAGAAGAATGAAGGTGAATTTGAAGTCTGAAAAACATGATGATGCTCCTTCAAAGCACACTGAAGGTGAAAAGAGGAAATCATGAAAAATGGAAATTTACTGAGAGGGAAAAGGCAGTGAAATGAAGAAGGAAAAGATAATCCAGAAGAGAGAACAAAATAAATTGAATGGAAAAGATGGAAATGATGAAGAAGATTAACAGGGATAAAGATAAAGATGAAAATGAAAAATAAGAAAAGAAAGAAGAAGAAGAGAAAGTGGAAGAAGAAAAGAAGGAAAAAGAAAAGGAAAATGGAGAGGAAGAAAAGAAAAAGATGAGGAATCTGCTAGGAAAAATGAAGAAAGTTAAAAGCAGATTGTAAAATATCTTAAGCGTCCTTAAGATAAAGAATTTTCAACCATCCAGTAATAAGATGTCATTGAAAGGATCTTTCTATCCAAGCAGATCATACCTTTCTTCTAGCCATATAGATTTCTTCTTCAAGATCTCCATGAAGAAACGTTGTCTTCACATCCATCTGTTTGACCTCTAATTCATATGCTACTGCAAGTGACAAAAGAAATCTGATAGACGTCAGCTGAGCTACAGGAGAGAAAATCTCCCCATAATCAATTCCCTCTACCTGGGAATTATCCTTCGCAACCAATCTTGCCTTGTACATTTCCACGCTGCCATTCAGACCAATCTTCTTTTTAAATACTCATTTGCAGCCAACAGCTTTTCTGCCTTTAGGCAAGGGCACCAAACTCCAAGTGTCATTCTTTTCTAATGATGCCATTTCTTTGTTCATGGCTTCCAACCAAGAGTCTGAATCAGGCATTTTAAATGCCTCCTTTATAGTCCTAGGCTCATTAGTGCTAGAAATTAAAGCATAGGCACAAGTAGAATCTATCAAAGAGAACCCATACCTATCAGGTTGTTTTCTTTCATGGGTTGACCTCCTCACTTGCTGAGGCTGAGGTTCTTCTTCTTCGAAACTTTCAGAACTATTTAAGCTCTCCTTAGTTTCAGGTACATTTTGAATTTTCAATTCCTCTTTATCTAGTGTAGGAGGAATTCCAACTACATCCTTATTATTTTCTGACTTTGTCTCTAAATGTAGATCCAAGGTAGAAGGTTTTAGCTCACGAAAGATTACACTTCTACTGTATACAACCTTCTCCATATCAGGATTCGAAATCTTGTATCCTTTTATGCCAGCGCTATAGCCAATAAAAATACATTTGACAGCTTTTTTCTCCAATTTAGATCTTTTCTCATATGACACATGTGCATATGCCTCACAACCAAAAACATGAATATGTCTTAAAGAGGGATTCTTACCATACCACGCTTCCAAAGGTGTTTTCTCAACAAGAGCAGAATTTGGAGAATGATTAATCAAGTAGCATGCAGTAGCAATAGCCTCAGCCCAGAACTTCTCCTCCAAGCTAGCCCTACTTAGCATACTTCGTGCTCTCTCCATCACTGTCCTATTGAACCTTTCTGCAACTCCATTTTGCTGTGGAGTATAAGGTGTAGTCTTATGTCTTTTAATCCCATGGTCTTTACAATACCTCTCAAAATCATGAGAAAAAAATTCACCACCATTATCAATCCTTAAGCATTTAATTTTTCTTCCAGTCTGATTTTCTACAAGGTTCTTAAATTCCTTAAACTGACCGAACACTTCTGATTTACTTTTCAAAAAATAAACAAATATTCTTCTCGAATAATCATCAATGAATGATACATAGTACCTTGACTTAGACAAAGAAGGAACATTCACTGGACCAAAAAAATTAGAAAGAATATAATCTAGCAAACCAGAAGATTTATGAGGACTGGAATAAAATGAAACATGGTGTTGTTTTCCAAATATACAGTGTTCACAGAATTCAAATTCAAGGTTACAATCTTCAAGCCCCTCAACCGGGTTTTTCTTCTTCAAGGTTTTTAAACCTTTCTCTCCAATGTGGCCTGGCCTATGATGCCAAAGCATAGTCTTTTTTGCTGGAAGTTTAACTTCTATAGATTTTACACAATTAGGAACATTTCCCTCTTTTCCTCCATGAGTAGCCTTTTGTGACTTTACAGAGACATTGTTACATTGAACAGCATGTGCATCTAGCTTGTACAAGGTACCAATACGAGCACCCCTTGCTAGCACCATTGAGCCTCTAGTCATCTTGCAACCATTTCCAAAGAACGTGACTTGCACTCCAATATCATTTAGCATACTTATAGAAAGTAAGTTTCAAGCCAGACCTAGTATATGCATTACATTATTGATTCCCTTCACTCTGCCATTAGGGAATTGGATTCTGACTCTTCCACGGCCAACAATTTCCAAAGTTGAATCACTCGCTAAGTACAACTTTCCACCATCGTATTCTTCATACTTCGTAAACCAGTCTCTATGAGATGTCATGTGGAAAGATGCTCTAGAATCAATTAGCTAGACATCATCTGATGCCTGTGTAGCCAAGGCTGCAATGAAGGCGTCTCCATCACTGTGAGAAGAATCATTGTCGAAAGAATACTTCTTCTTCTTCTTCTCCTCTTTACAATCCTTTCGGAAATGACCAGATTGCCCACAGTTCCAGCACTTCAACTTGGATTTCTTTCCAGGAGACTTTGATATCCCCTCTGATTTCAATTTGGACTTCTTGTCCTTCTTCTTGTCTTTCTCTTTCGACCTTCCTCTAACAACAAGGGCCTCCTTCGCCATCTGAGAATATTTCCTTCTCATCTCTTCTGATAACAAAGAAGCAACAACATCCTCCATCTTGAAACTGGATGTTGTACTCCCAATAGCCATCACCAGGTGATCCCATGAATCTGGAAAAGAACACAATATCAACATACATCGATCCTCTTCATCAATCTTCACACCAACAGATGTTAACTATGCAATCTACATGTTGAATGTGTTCAAATGATTAGCTACAGACCCTCCTTCCTGCATTCTCAAAGTGTATAACTTCTTCCTCAGGAATATTTTATTCACCAAAGACTTCCCTTGATAAATAGATGCCAGTCTTTTCCACAAGGAAGATGCAGTCTTCTCTTCATGCACACTAAGAAGAACAGAGTCTTCCAAACAGAGCCTTATTAGCCCCTTATAATTTCTATCTGCAAGGTCCCAATCTTCTTGCTTCATGCCTGTAGGTTTCACTCCATACACAACAATCCAAAGATCATGATCCACTAAAAGATCCTCCATCTTAAGTTTCCACAACTCAAAATTGTTTCCATTGAACTTCTCTATTTCAATCTTTCCTTACATGCTAGCCATCTCAATCTATAATTAGAACTTGACAAACTTCTACAAGACTCCCACTAAATGGAAATTGACACAAAAAACCCAACGTACCCACAAGGATTACACAACTATCCAGGCTCTGATACCACTTGTAAGGAAAGCTAGATGCGGAAGCAACTCTCCTAATGTCAGAACCTCAGGGAAGAATGCAAAGATACCTTTTAAATTTTACAATTATAGTCTAATTAAGATGCACATGAAAGAGATAACAGAAATAGAGGATTTGACACACACATATGAACACCAGATATACGTGGGAAAACCCTTATAGGAGAAAAACCCACCACACCAAGAGAAATCACTTTGTATTATAGTAATGGAGATTACATACAAATATCAAACTTATCTTTCTGATGTCATATTTCAGCAGCTTTCACAATGATCAAACTTTTATAGGAACCTTCAAGTTACAATCTTTATAGAATAGAAATCACTTTGATTATACAACCACACAACAATCTGTCGATCCTTCGAATCATCTCACCAGACATCATCTGCAATCTTTGAGTATAACCATGTCACCTCTATTTGTCGAGCTTCCTCTCAGAACTACCACAATGAACTATCTTCCAACGGTTCCCATTCGGCTTCTCTAATTGGTCCACGAGACGCCACATAGGAAAGTCAAACGGTCAAAAGGAAATCAAGTTGTGTTGGCATATCGGTGAGACACTGACCATGTCTCCTCGATGCCAACACAGTCAGCATTCGATATCACCAAGAGTCCTTACAATCGACAAGAGGTTATATCGAGTTCACCCATTGCATCGACTTCAATTTTCCTTTTAGCAAGACTATCACTCTTCGGTGAGACCACATATCGATATCCTAAGTCACATTGAAGAGTCATTTTGTTGGCAGGACATACTGCTCTCGCCAGGACCTCACGCCGAGCCTTCAAGTTAATTCAAGTGCATCCACCAGTTGGTGAGACTCATCGCTTTCGCCAGGACTTCATACCGAGGTCCTAAGTCATACCGAAACATTAGCATTTCCATCGGCACCCATCTATCGCTAAGACATTCAACTGTCACCAAGAGGTTTCATCGAGATCTTTATGTTATATCGAGCATCGAACGGTCAACAAGACTTACCACTCTCACTGAGAGTTCTTACCAAAATCTCCAAGTTACCTTGAGACCACCGTTCGCCAAGAGTTATACTGAAGACCCCTCATCATCGGTGAGACTCTCCATCGGTTGCCAAGACTTCATACCGAAGTATTTGAGTCACCGCGAAGACCCCAAGTGTATCCCCATCAGCGAGACCTTCCATTGTCGCTGGGACTTCTTCCTGAGTGTTCAAGTCACCCCGAAGCCCCCAGTCGCTATGAGTCTCCCCGACGCTCGATATGAATGGCCTATTGGCCAGATATCTTCACGCAGTAAGAGGTCACACTGAACACAACATGTCACACTGAAGACTCCAATGTGTAACCGTTCGGCAAGACTTCTGCAAGGTCACAACGACCTGTACAAAACATAAGGCTACAAATCTGCTCGTCGGCCAGACATAGAATATGTCACACCGAGTTGGCTCTAATAGAGGTTTCAGCCTGTGGGATTGAGACACATATTTCCAACAATTGAAGGGTATGTAGATGTGGAGAAGATTTATCTGATCCATAAAGTATTGTGAGGAGATGCTTTGTAGGCATCTAGAAGGAAGGAGATTCTTGAAACTCATCAGAAAGGAACAAAACTCATAGAAGATACTCTTAAGGCATTGCAAGAGGTCACACCTGGTGCATCTATAGATGCATCCATCACTCCTATTGAAAATTTGAGATTGTTGTTGGATTCTTTTAAGGAGTATACCTTCAGGCTTGGTGAAAAGAAAAAAGAAGAGGTTGAGGAGAAACTGGAAGAGAAAAGGCTATTGGCATTGCATGACAAGTGTGCTATAGCACACTCAAATGTTGAAAAGAACCTGGAAGTTGTGAAGATCTGTGAGTCGAAAGAAAATTTTGTTCTTGCTTATTTCTTGAAGTGGCCTGATGTCACCTAGAACATTAAGGTTGTTATGGAATCCATTGAGTTTCAATTGATTGTTGTCTCTGGTACTTATAGTATATCTAAAGATAGAGACAGATCAACTTGGAATGCCATCTTTGTGCATAAAGATAAATTATTTGTTTTACAGAAGTAGAAGGAAGAGATTATCAAAAAAATTGATTAGTTAAGTGACATTATAAGAGTGGAATACACTTCAATTGGCAAGGCCTTGGTAGGCCCACAGAAAAACTTGAGAAGATAAATTTGACTCCTGATACTTCAGATCGTGTAGAAGAAACTATGGTAGAGTTGGAATCCCTAAACAAGATGTTGATTGCTACAAAGGAAAGTTGGGAAAATGGTAAATTAATATGGGAAGGTATTCTTAAGGAGCTTCAAGGCTTGCCATCCTCTAGTTAATTCATGTCTCTTTGTATTCTTTGTTTTCATATTTCAAATTTTAGGACACCCTTTTTCTTTGATGTCAAAGAAGGAGAGAAAAGGTGATAGTGGAAGGAGAATACTGGTAATAAGGGGAGAGTATTCTAAATAAGGGTTTGGAAGTGTTTACAAGGTTTTTTTTGAAATTTTTGGCACATGTTTCCATTCATTACAAAGGGGGATATTGTTGGAAAATGAAGAAGAACATCTCATTTTTTTATTTTATGTTGTAATTGATGTCACCATGATATGAGTTGCAATTGCAAAACTAAGTGTGAATTTGTTTTGGTCTTTTGGTCTGGTATCTGAACCAATATAATGCTTATATCCTTTGGTATTTTGGTCTATAATTGTTTTCTATTGATTATTGCTATGAGCAATTTTTGGTAAATGGTTTATGGATGTTGGGAGCATGTACATTCAAGATCTCACATATTAAGATGCTCATATGGTGTATTGACATTATTTTGTTAATTGCAATTTTTCTATTAGGTCTATCCTTGGCCAACCTAATGGATAAATAATGTAATGGTGAATAAATTTTGTTATGCGGATATATGTGTGACCTATCTTAGGTCTATGATGACATTATGTAGCGTGTTGAGTGTTTGAATTGCTTTTGGGAAGTTTTTGTGAATGCTTGTAGCCGATAGTTGGTATTTTTGATAAATAAGAAGTGCATCTAATTAGGTCGACCTAATTGATGCTTGCAGATAGATCAGGTGTATATATTGGACAGTTTTTGAAGACTGGGATATAGATGATTGAGTTGTGAATGTGAATGTGAAGAAGTGGGAATATGATGAAGTGTGTCAAGTCAGTTTACTAATCTTCATTGGAACTGAATCAACACTCTTTAGGTGTACTTTATCAATTCATTTTCTAGTTGTAAGTCATTTTTTTATTGTAACTCTATAGGAAGTGAGACTTTTTATTTGGACAGTGAGTCCTAGCAATGAGCCACCCCATTTTTGTAATATCTTATAATCAGTTATGCTATATTGTGAGCTAACACTCACCATGTTTTTTCCCATTTTGGGTTTTCCACGTAAAAATCCTGGTGTTCATGTGTTTTGTGTTTTCATGTTCTATTAATGCTTTTAATTATCCTTGTTGTTGTATACATTAGAATAATTGGATGGTATCTATTCAAAATAATTTAAGAAGATACTGATTCACCCCCCTCTCAGTATCTTGGATATTCAACATAGATGACCTAGAGAATGAAACTGAAATACAAAATGAAAAACTAAGAATAAACAGAGGCACACCTAGAGAAAAGATGTGATCAAAAAAAGCTCCAAAACCCTTAAATCTTGACTCGCAATGCCCACCCAGGACCCATACACCACAACTAGCGTATGAGTCCCAATGAGCATTGAGAGTTAGGATTTTAGGGTTTTGGAGCTTGGTTTGATCACATATTTCCTCTAGGTGCACCTTTATTCATTCTCAATTTGTCATTTTGTATTTCAGATTCATATGCCCCTTTGGGTGAATTAGTCGTAGATCAGCCCTGAAACTTCCTTTTACAACATTGAAAACCTTGCTTCTACACTTATGTTTGTTGTCATTAGTTATATGTTTTAGTTGGTTAGTTTCTATTACATGCATTTCACTACATCTAGCTTAATTTGGTTCTAGAATGGAATTGCTTAATTTCAAATTTACATTCACAAATTTCATTTTCAGATTGTTTCATAGTGTAATCAACAAATCACCTTGTTTCAAAATTGAAAATTGCATTTACACATTTCACTTTAGGTCATTGCATTGCACTTTACTTGAAGCATTGTATACTTTAGATAGCTTACTTTTTTAGGATAGCATGTTTCCTTTTAAGAGATGTGGTTTTGATATGGTTAAAAATGGATTGCATAAGTACAAAATCCTCTCTTATGAGTTCAATTTACAATACAACAATGAGGTCATTAAGAAACATGTTAGTCATCCTTCTACTATCTTTAATAGTTATGAAAACATCTTAGAGCAAGCAGATCAAACCATTGACACAATACTTTATATTACATTGCCTATATCTCAAACCCTACTATCTCTCCCATTTGCGAGGAGGATATGATACAAGAATATACAAGCATAGACAATCATGAAAACCATAATTGTTCTTCTCTCGATACCTCTCCTACTAGTGATGAAGGTATCTTGGTGAAAGATGACAAAATCATTAAGAATCATGAAAGTCTTGATTGTCTCTCTCCTCCTCCCTCTTGGGAAGATATTATGACACAAGAAGATGAGATCATATACACATTTCTAAACATCACCTTACTTAGTCTCCATTCATCACTTTCTTGTGATAATGTTTTAGTGAAAGAGGATGAAATCATAGATAATCATGATAGTCCAATTTGTCCTTCTCCTAATATCCCTCCTCGATGCAAAGAAAAGAGTTTGGTGTTAGAAGATACACTTATTGATAGTCATGATAATCTTGTTCCTCCCTTCCCTAATGCTCCTACCATTTGGAAAGATATATTTGGTAAGCATGAAAATCATAGTTGTCCTTCTCTTGATGCCTCCCCTACTTGTGATGAAGCTAATTTACAAAATCTAACCATGGAATGTGACAAACATCTTACAAGCTCTCCTACTACGGTAGATAGTATGGAACAAGAGAATGAGACCTTAGAGAACAAGGATGAAGTCATGGAAAATCAAATAGAGCCTTCTCCTAATATCCCCACTATTGATAAAAAAGACAATCTAACCATTGATAACTCTCTCACTTGTGATGAAGTCATTTTAGAAGAACCAACCTCTGAATTGCATGAATATTTAGCTTCTAGTTCTCCTAAATGTTAGAGTAAAGGTTTTAACTTAATTATGTTAATTAAGTTACCTTTGTTCCTCTCTTAATATTTCACTTTAGTTTGCATATTGTGACATTTAATAATTATATTAATTATTAAATGTCTACCTATTAGGGTTACTCTTAGGTTTTGCAGGATCTCCTTTTAAGGATTGATCTTTGTAATTATTTCAATTGAGTCAATGCAATCTCTCTTGAAGCTTGCAGAGCACCCTTGCTTTTTTGTCTCCATCTCTTCCTTTCTATGACAGGTTATTTGCATGCAGGTGATCTTTGGGGTCTTTGAAGTTGGCTTTCTCAACTTCTACATGGTATTAGAGCTCCAAACCTGCTACTTCCTGTTCGTGTTTTGAAGGATTTTTTGGAGCTTCAAGGGTGTGGGGTTTTCCTTTTTTGATCCAAAGAGGTGTGAATTTTCAACGCATCTAGGATAAAATCAGATCTCTCCATTGATTCTAGAGCTACCGGAATATTCAAGATCGACCTTTGTTTCGTCAAATTTGGCTTCTGTTTGTCATATTTGTGAGGGTTTGAAGAAAGAGATTTTTTGCTAGATCTAGGGGGTACTTGATTTTTCAGAGCATTTTGAGCCCAAACGGACCTCACCGCTGTGTCTGAAGCGGCCAAAAACCTAAAGATCGACTGTTCATTCATCCATTTTGGACAAAGTTGATCAGAGAGGCAAAAAAAAATTCCCAGAGAAGCCATACGACCTCCCGGCACACGGATCAAGAAAAAAATTTTGGCCCTGGTAAATTTTTTATTTTCTAGCTTTAATCTGTTTTCCAAAAAATTTAAAAAAAATTGTAAAAGGTTTTTGTTTTGAAAAAAAAATCATAATTTAAAAAAAAAAAAACTTTTTTTAAGTTTTGAAAAAGCCTTTCTGAAGGCTGACGCAGGGTACCCTGTGTAGTACTGTGCAGGACGTACTTGCGCAGGTCATACCTACGTAGGCCTGCATAGGTACCCTACACTGGGAGTCGTGGGGGTGGGCACACGTGCCCACCCTCCATAGATTTTTTTTTTAAAAAAAAATTATATGTAATCTTTTTTTAATAAAAAAAACAATTTTTTCTGTAATAAGCCAAGTTGTGCAAATTTTCCGACGGTCATTTGGCCGTCAAATTTAGGCCCGGATTTTTGCTGCGACGGCCGTATGACTGTCAAATTTAATCCAGCACTAGTTTTTTTCCCCCTTTGGAGCTATTTTCTTCTAGAGGCCATAGCTTGAGCATACGATATCACTTTTTGGCAAATGAGATATTGTTGGAAAGTTGATTTTGTCAACTTTCCAGTGGTGTGGGTCTCATCACTTCATTTTTCTGTTGATGCATTCTACAGCCAGTTGAAGTCAGAGGAGTTGTTTTCAGTCTCAAGCTCGTAACTTTTGACCAGTTTCTTCATTTTTTGCGATCTCAGCGGCATTGGAACCGTATTTTAGAGCTCTTCAGTTCCATCCATGAATTTTTTTTAGATTTCACTCTAGGTATATTTTATTCAATTTTCTGTGTTTTCACACTCTGGTGAATTACCTGGACATATTAGCTCTTGGGAACTTCTCGTTTGCATGGGTTGCTTCGTTTTTGGTTGTTCTTCATGTATTTCCAGTCTTTTGTCCTTCATGGGAATTTTGAGCATCATTTTTAAGCAATCTTATATGTAAATGCACTGAGATAAAGTGCCACACTATTGTACATGTCTTTTGGGGATTTTGCACATAAGGTTGTGCCATATTTTGTACTCGCACTGTATTAAAAGTGCCATGGGGGGGTTGTGTAGTGCCTTTGTTTTTTCCATCACACCTTGTCCGGTGAGTGTCCCTCCACGACAATAGTGGATCCATATGATTCTAGCGTCATGCATGTGTGCTTTGTTATGCACACCACTTTTTCAGTTGCAGGTGCTTTCTTGTGCACTTTTAGATGTTGTTTCTTCTCCTTCATGCACTACAGGGTGTTACACAACATTTCAATGGATCTGTCAGGCTCTCCTAGTCATCATTATGGGGGGGTATTATACTATTCATGCTAATGCTTCCTTGGTTTGGCCTTGGAAAGAATCTTCCATTCTCAGTTGATCAGTGCTTTTTATACTATTGGTACTTGTGCCATCTATATCTTTGTTCTAGATGTTTTCCTTTGTTTGCCATCTGATTCGAGTAGTGTCATTGGGGGAACTCATGCAGGTTGTTGTCTTCTTGATCCTAATCATCCTATCTTTAGAGGAGGTTCTTCAGCACCATAGCAGTCATCTTTTGACAGTTGTTTGCAGCTTTTTCTGCTTTAGTGATGTTCTTCATGTCTTTCATCTCTTTTTGGACTAGAGTTTTTCCCACGAGGTTTTCTCTATTTCTCCACTTTATAGAGATTTGGTTGTATTCAGGTACCTGATCAGGCCTAGTTGTCGGGACCCTTGTTTGCTTTCATGCATTGTAGTTACCTTTGCTTTCTTGCACATGTTTGTAGCTGCACTCTTGCTCATCTTAAGGTGGGGTGTTAGAGTAAAGGTTTTAACTTAATTATGTTAATTAAGTTACCTTTATTCCTCTCTTAAGATTTCACTTTAGTTTTCGTATTGTGACATTTAATAATTATATTAATTATTAAATCTCTACCTATTAGGGTTACTCTTAGGTTTTGCATGATCTCCTTTCAAGGATTGATCTTTGTAATTATTTCAATTGAGTCAATGCAATCTCTCTTGAAACTTGTAGAGCGCCCTTTCTTTTTTGTCTCCATCCCTTCCTTTCTATGATAGGTTATTTGCATGCAGGTGATCTTTGAGGTCTGTGAAGTTGGCTTTCTCAACTTCTACACTAAAAACTCTCCTCCTAAGGAGGATATCATGGTGCAAGAAAATTATAACATTGACAATAGTGATATAGTTTCCTTAGATGACAATGATGAAGTAACATTAGACTCTCCTTCACTAAGGGACATTAATATTATTCAATCTCAACTCATTCTTTACCCACCTTCACACAAACCTCCAACTCAAAACAAACCCGAACTTATCCTTTACCCACCTAAGAATAATTTTTCGTGGAAACCAAGTTATAATACCCTTTCTCATACATATAACACTTGAAAAAATCCACAACCAAGACAAACACCTTCAACATCCCTCCCATTTCCTAACACTATCCTGTCGGGTCCTCCTCATTTTCCTCCACAAAGTGGGAAGGAGTATGATCTCGTTGAACAACTAAATAATACTCCTGCTAAGATATCCTTATGGAACCTTATTCAAGCTTCCCCTCATTATCATAATATGCCTCATAGCACCCTACAACAAGTTCCTACCCCTCCTAATATGCAATCAAATGAAGTAGTAGCCCAAATTCAAGCTATAACTTTGAATAATAGACATTACTTTTCATCAACATGAGTTACCCCCTTTGGAAATGAGAAATAAAAATGATGCATTCATAATAATAGCTAGATTCAATAGGATGAGAATAAAGGGAAACCTTGTTGATAATGGCTCCGCTCTTAATGTGTGTAGTGTAAAATTTTGGATAGACTTGGCATGGATAAATAAAAAATTGAACATGACTTCTTACCAATTTGAGCATTTGACAATATAGGAAAGAAATGACTTGGTGTGATTACTTTGTCTCTTATAGTTGGAAAGGTTACCTTACAAACTCCTATTCATGTTATGCCTCATGATCTTTCATACAATCTTCTTTTAGGAAGACCTTGGATTCATGAGATGCATGTTATGCCTTCGACTCTTCATTGTATCATAACGTATGTCTATAACATCAAAGAATACCAGGTTGAAATGGATCACAAGCCTAAAAGTTTCTTACAAGTTGAAAAAGGAGAAAAAAGGTCTCTAAACACATTAGTTCCAACCATGAACATAGAACCTATGAAAGATGAGAAAAAAGAGATAGAAAAAGTGTCAAAGTTATTGGAAGATGATTGGAGTTCCTTACACTTCACACCTACATTCATGGGTGAATACAAGATAATAAAAAAAGAGTCTTAAAGGGAAGAAAAAGTAGTAATGTTAACACAAGATTCAAATGCATCCACCTCGACCACTTTAGAAGAAGCAAATTATACAACAAATTTTGGTGAAACTAACTATGAAAAACCACCAAATCGGAAAGAAATGAAACAAATTTATGGAAATGGTTATGAACTCGTGAACCAACTTGGATATAGTGGAAAAGGATGTGGTGCTATAGAAAAAGGTATTTGTGTCCCTATAGAGCCTACAACTAAAGGAACAACTAGTGGTCTTGGTTATTTCCCTTCAAAAGAAACAAGAAATTCTTCACTTAATATCAACACTATTATAAAATATTCCTCTAAGCCGACTTTAACATTAGTGCATCCTAAACTGATAGACACTAGTGGTCTTGAATGTTAACCTTTGAAAGAAATGAAAAAAGAAAAGAAATACTCACTTAACATCAATGTCATCACACAAAATACTAATGATTTGAGTTTGTTAGATTTTACATCCTCCTTTTAAGAAGAGAACAAAATCTTGCAATCTAAAGAGTCTTGTGTAGGTATGACACCTTGTACTAAGCAAGATATATCTTTGTGGCAAAATAACGAAATATCCTCCACTTTTGATCAAGGGAGTATGTTGACGAGACTCCTCCAAGATCATATAATATCTCTCCCTCCAAGAACATGAAAGAAATTTTACTACAAGACTTTATTTTGTACATATCATAGAGTTCATGGCCATTCTACTAACAAATGTAAGGCTTTGACTAATCGAATTCAACATCTTAACGATTGCAATGCTCTTCCTTATGTTGAAGCACCTAGTTCATCTTTTCATTTTGACTCATCCTTGTACTGCACTAAGTGGGGGAAAGGGGTTAGGTAGCCTTGTCCTCATATGTCACTTGACGTTGTCTCTTTTGGCTAGTTGACAACCTTTCATGTACATATAAGAGAAAGCTTGGGATGTGGATGGCATGCCTTAAGTTGGCTCACATGTGGCATACTTATTCATGATGTAGTTTGATTTGGAAAAATATGACTTGGCATAGGGCTTTCCAAATAAGCTCTCATGTCTTCTACTTTAAAGAAATTTCTCATAGTAATGGTGTTAGTAACTGCTTTAAACTAGGGGCATACATTGACACTCATATTTCATTGTGTGATTTTCTTTTTTCTTACGATGTGTCCTTTTCTTGGTGATTTCATTAGGCTTGATATCCTCTGAGAGCATGATATTTCTTTGAGTATTCCTCTCTTGGAGACATTAGGCATAATGTTCCCTAGGAAGAGACCTTACATGAACTAAGCAAAATCCCTTTGAACATATCTTACACTATTTCCGATTTACAATTTTGGTTATACGACCATCTTGCATAACACACTTTTCTTTCCTGTGGTGCCATCTTGTTTTTGCATGAGTATCAAGCATACAAAGCTTTTATTTCCTCATGAAACTTGAAGTTCATTATTGTGTGGGACCTTATCAAAGTTATCAAGAGGTGTAGCTTTGGTCTAGTTTGACGGGAAGCTAAACTTAGGCATGATTTTCCCATAGCCACTTGCTTGTGTGTGTATGTGTCTCACCTCTTTGGATACTCACCCAATGAATAGCCTAGAGTTTCGTTTCCTCAAAGTGAGCATGCATCTTTGGACAAACAACCTATATCTAATCCAAATCATGTTAGAAAAACAGTTGGGGCTTGATCCACCCCTTTCTATTTTTTATTTTTCTTGTTTTTCTTTGTTCGACATTGAATGCATGTGTATCTTGATACTGCATATCATACACCTTGTACGTGTCCTTTTGTACTTATGTCAGTTTGACATAGGATCTTGGATCCTGGGGGCTTGACCACTCCCTTGATCTTTTTCATCCTAGACCATCTGCATTGGTACACTTGGACCCCTCTTGTTGCTAGTTTTTCTACTTTAGTGTGATTTTGAAGCAAGTTCCTCCTCTCACTAAAGTGGGGGCTAGATGTAATGACAAAAATTGTATGCCCTTCTTGGAGATGGTATAACTTCTCACTTAATATGGGAATTATTAACAATAAAATGGACCTAATGTCACCTTGATCTAGTGCTATAATGTATTTTCTACATTCACATTAGATTTAGGGCCCTTTTAAACTAAATAAAACTATTTTTTCCTTAATTTGATGTTGCAAAGTGTATTTATTTACACCTTCACATTAAGTTTTGGGACCTTGTAAACTAAATGGACTTAATTATTCCTTACATAGGGTGTTGTAAAGTGTATCCTAACACTTTCACACTAATATATGGTTTCATTAAATAATTACGCTTCTTTATGCCTTATTTGGCCTTATTTTGTATCCACAAGCTTAATTAATCCATCTTTTTGAGGATAATCCGAATATAAACCAACATGCAATCAAAATTCAAGTGTTTTTAGGTTGTGTGGACTAGATTTAGTGATCTGGGACTCATACACCACCATGGGCATATGAATCCCACCTAGGTTTTTTGGCCCCAATCCTAATTTTACATCGTTCTAAGCATTCTTGAAAAGTGTGTCCCATAGTTAAGCCTAAAGGGACTCATACACTACTCTTGGTGTATGAGTCTCGTGTGGCCCAAAATCAAATTTAATTCAAATTCTTGGTGGTGTTTTATCCTTCTAGATTTGATGTTGGCTTATAGTGTTGTAATTTTGATAAATTTGGTATAAACAAGTATAAATACAAGGTTATTTCACTCATTTTCACCTAAGACTTTCAAGAGAGGAAAGTTATGATTACAAGACTTCACAAGAGTGTCAAGAGAGTTTACAAGAGAATTTCTAAGGCATTCAAGGGAAGAATTCTTCATCATTTGTTGCAGTAATTCAAGATCCATCATGAAGTCAAGATCATAATGCATTAAGCATGTTGTTGAGCTAGTGTTGTAATGTAGCATTGAAGATCCATCTACAAGCATTGTTTCATATCAAAGTTCAAAATCTACATCTAAATTATTCATGGCCATTTCATGTTAGAATGTAGATTTACAAGACATCATTCAAGGTATCATCATTTCATATCTCATATTTCATGTTTCTATTTCATTATTTCATCATTTTGTTTAATTACCTAAAAGGGGTTTGACTAAGGAAAACCCCCATTTCCTAACAATCAACAAGTTTTCCTCTCTTTAATGTGTGATGCAGGTTTATAGATTGAAGAAAAATGGATTTGAAGCCTTTAAAAGTACCAAAATGAAAAAGTTACAAATGTTATCATGAAAAGTTGTCAAGAATCATGGAAACTCAGATCTAGGGAAAAATATCCATCCAATTTGCATGAAATCAGTGCGAAAGTGCTTATTTGATCCATCTTCAGAGGCTTGCAAATTTTTAGTTCAATATTCTGCTCCTGGGACACTTCATGACAAAATGGGACACTTTATGATATTCTGGGCATATGAGTCCCAGTTAGGGTTTCAGGGAATAGTTTCTAGGTTTCATTCCTCTTAGTCTGCAACTCCATATTCCAAATTTTCAGCTCTTCAGGACCCACCTAGGACCCATACGCCACAACTAGCATATGAGTCCCAATGAGCATTGAGAGTCAGTATTTCATGGTTTTGATACTTTTTTATCACATCTTTCCTCTAGGTGCACCTCTGTTCATTCTCAATTTGTCATTTTGTATTTCAGTTTCATTCTCTAAGTCATCTAGTTAGGTTTTGCATGTCATTTGCATATCTTGTCTTTCCAATCCCATGCTTGGTGGTGAACCCTCATTTAATCTCTAATCCTACCCTAGGACAACCTTTAGCAGATCTCTTTCCTTCATTCTATCCTTGGATTGAGATCTCTAGGGGTTTCCTTGAATGTTATGTTAGCAAAATAGGAGGGTCTCATCCCCCTTTTGTTCCATCTTCCTCAAAGGTGGGGAACCCTATTTCCAACATTACATTATAATCATCTCGTAGGTAAGTACAACTTGTGAAATGAGAAATTTGAATTCCTCATTGGGCTTCTTCCATGAAGTACTCATGTCTCCTTTAATTTCTTACATTATTAGTGTATATGTGCTCTACGTATGAGTTAGGGCTAATTCTAAGCATGCATTCTTAATAATTCATAAAAATTTCTTACCCATAACCATGAATTAGGTTAAATACCTTTAATAATAATGGTATTTTCTTCATGAATTAACCAAAGGTAATGAGCTATTTAATTAGAAACATGCATGCATAAAAGATTAACAAAATTTAGTTAAAAGAAAAGTACCTAGTTTCACTGATAGAGTGTTCGAACAAATACAAATTTTAACCCTGATAAACATGTTCTTTTGTGATCTATAACTTAATTTTATCCCTATGTGCCATAACCATTGTTTTAATTCATTAATATTCTTGCAAATGGATGATCTTGCATGAGGTAGTGTATCGTGGAACCAATTCATGCTTGAGGTGGTACCAAGTATGTGTATTGTTCGCCAACTTTATTGACTACTTTTACTATGCATTAATTACCCTAAACAGAGGTACAATCATGGTAGATTAGGTTTCACATCACGAAAAACCTTGATTCCTATATTGGGGCCCACCTTTGAAAGGAAAGTGGCATAGGTGGCAGATGTGGCATGCTTGCATGTCATATTAGTCCTCATGGGACAACAACATCAGAGGAAGCATCCAACTTGGATGTTGAATGACTTAACTAGCAATAGGATTTGAAACATCCAACACACAATTCCAAAGAGCTATCGGGGTTAGGCTTTATACTTATCGAGTTTATGGGAACTAGGTGTAAAGGATACTCGAGTGCAGGTAAATAAGACTGGTATGATTCAAAATGAACTCAATTCCCAAAACTTCCAATTTTTAACTTTCTAAGGAAAAGAAAACTAGTGGCCTAGCTTAACCAAAGAAATGTTGATGCACACACACTCAAGAAAAATTCTCCTGGATAAAAGAACACTAGGTACAATGACTAGTCGAGCACAATGCATTTTGCAAAAGATGCACTACACTTAGAGAAACAACACCCAACACCTGAAAACCTGGGAATCCAAATTGATAATAAAGCCATGGGGAAAATAATCACAAACATCCCATACCAAGGAAGACATCAATTTGAGTGGGAGCCAATAATTTTGGAGCAGGACCTTCATTTTACCATTTCCTCCAAAAAAACACATCGATGCAAGTAGAAAGAAAAGAAAGGGAAAAGAAGGAAAAAAGAGGGGTTCCAATTTTTTCCAAGGGAAAAATGGGGTGTGTTGTGAGACCACACAACAAGATGGAGCATATTATGTTCCCCTAAGGGGGAGAGTGCATAAAATTGAGCAAGAAGTGAAGAGAGAGTGTAGTTGCTCGCTGGTGTTGCAAGTGATGTCCAAGTGGTCTATGCAGATTTCAAAAAGGAAAACCAAAAAGAAAAATTCTATGCAGATGATGTGTGAAAGATTTACATGTTTCCCTTTGAATGTTGTCAAAGGGGAAGATACAAATATTACAATGTAGAAAAGAGTGATAAAAGTGAAAAATGTGATGTATGCATAAGAAAGGGAGTTGGATGAGTCTATGGCCCTTTTCTATTGATGTCAAAGGGGGAGAGAGTTAGTTGAAAAACCATAGTGTAAAGGAGTATTTAAGAAAAATAGGGTGAGAGTGTGTTCACAAGAGAATAAGAGAATGAAGAACTCCTCGGGTAGGAGGAGAAGAATTTGGTGAAGCAGAAGTAAAAGAAAGAGTGTGAAGAGTAAAAGACACCCCAGTCAGGGGGAGTGTTGCTTGTTGTAGAGTTTTTGTTGATTTCTTAAATGTTGTTGATGGTTTTTTAAACTTTTGGTGTTCTCATCAATGAAAAATGGGGAGATTGTTGCAAGTATGGTGTTGGTGTTCTCATTGATGTCAATAGTATGGAGATTTCTAGTGTTGAAGTTGTTGGTGGTACTATCATTAGTGTTATCAGTATTGATGTTGATATGGATATGTTGTGGTTTGATAAGGAGTTGTGGTTATGTCATCAGTGTTGTCATTGATTTCATGTATGTTTGTGATGTTGTAGTAAGCCAAGTGTTTTTGAGAAAATTTGAATAAAACAATGTAGTGTGATAGAGGTGTGTTTAGTGTTATGCTCCACATTTCTTCATGGTTTAATATATGCTTGTGTAGTTTGGATATGATGATTAAAGGTGTACAAATGTTCTATATCCAAAACCCCCTAGTTAGGGAGAGTGTTTCTTGTTGTAGAGTTATTGTTGGTTTCTTTTTTTGTTAATAGTTTTTGAGAGTGTTGGTGTTTCCATCAATGACAAAGGGGGAGATTGTTGCATGTATGTTGCTCGTGTTGTCATTGATGTCAGCAGTATGGAGATTTCTAGTGTTGGTTTTGTTGGTGGTATTGTCATTAGTGTTGTCAATACTGATGCTAATATGGATGTGTTGTGGTTTGATAAGAATGTGTTTTGATTTTTTCATTAGTGTTATCATTGATTTATTGTATGGTATGTGATGCAGTTGTAGCAAGTTCGCTTGGTTTCCAAGTGCTTTTAAGAAAATTTGAATAAAAGAGTGTGTAGTGTGACAAAGGTGTGTTTAATGTTATTCTCTACATTTCTTCATGGTTGAAGATATTATTGTGTGGTTTGGATATGATGACAAAAGGTTTTCAGAGGCTCTATATCTAGAGTTTCAAGTTTTGGATCATCCTGTCGTGAAAGTTGTGTTTGACAGTTTTCCTATCTATGTAGAAGGTTGTCTAGGAGAAATGAGATTGCTCCACATTTCTCTGTAGTAAGGTTTCTTGTCTTGAGGATTGAGAAAATTATTATATTTTCTATAACTTCCTTAACTTAATGTTTTAGGTGCTGAGGTGTTCAACAAGGATGGTTAGTAAGTTGTATGTTTGTGCTAGTATGTCTAGTTGCACAAAATTATGGTGTTCTCAGTTTCAAGTGGTTGCAGTAGAGTTGTAGAATATTCCAATGATGTTGGAATATTCTGAGATGTTGTGTGGATGATGTGATTTTTTTTTTTGTGGTCTATGTGACTTGTAGAGCATGTATGTGGTCTCTTGTAGTGTTAGTTTAGGTTTCCCTAACCTAGCATCCTTGCATTATTTGTGGAGGTACCCCATGGATTGTGAATGTATTGTGTAGTGTGGTGATGTGGATTTGGGTCTTATATAATCCTTGGTTTAGTTTCCCTTCACTTCTATCCATTGTGGAGGTGTTTGGTGTTGACCTGTTTAAGTGTTAACATTTTTGGTGCTTATGTTTCATTAAGGCTGACCTAATTAAGATTGTTTAGGTCATGGATGGTATGAAAGAAAGGTTAATTGTTTGAGATGAGTGTAGATCTATAGAAGGTGTGTGAAAGATATGAATTTGATTAAGTTTTTTTATTTGAGTGCGAGCTTAATTCTTATGACTCTGATGCACTAAGTAGAAGGGCCTACATTTCCAATGTGCTTGAAGTTGCTAGAGGTAGTGAGCCAAACATTGTAGATGGTATTAAGTTTTAGTGGTGGATTTATCATGTTTCCTTGAGATAGTGAATCTCTTTGTAATATTTTTATTCTATTTTCTTTATTCTTGGCAATGAGCCACTCAACAGTGAGCCTTTCTTCTTTTTCTGAGCAATGAGCCCTTGACAATGAGCCTAAAAGTATTCATTTTTGACATTCATATTTATGTGAGGTAATCCTCCCCATGGTTTTTCCCTTCTTGGTTTTTCCATGTAAATATGGTGTTCTTATGTATTTGGATGTGTTTGCATAGTTGTTTCATATGATTACATTATGCCAATGCATAATGAGGGTTTAATAGATGATAAGGGTTTAAAAAGATATTGAGGGTTTGAATGTTTTAAGTATACAACTAATTCAACCCCCTCTTAGTTGTCATGTGCATCTAACACCTTAACCATAATTTCCTTTGGATATTAATTATCAATTTTTATGTTATGATGATAATGAGATTAAATTATCATGATAAAAAGTGGAAGCCAAAGTCATGAGGTAGTTAATCATGGTTAGAAACTCAAAAATTGAGTGTTGTCCCATGATTGAAATCCTACCACCCAAGATAGCCTACATTAATCCAAAAAAAAGATACACAAATTTTAAGCAAAGGATTAGGACTATTGGCATTAGGGTGTTTATAATCTAGCCAAAAAATGATGCCAAAAGGACAAATTGGACAAAAGTCCTGATAGATAATTGGATATACCCAAGAATTATTGCTATCCCAAGCACGATTTTACACTTGATACTTTGTCCATTTTTTTGGCCACTTTAAATTTCTTTCATGGAATATCCCACCTCACTTCCAAAAGACCCTTCTACCTCTATTTCCTAAATCACTACAATGGTAACCTTGTTCAATGTCACTAGCTTTACTCTCAAAAAACTATGGGTGGACAACATGTGACAATAGAGCCATAATCCCATGAACAATTCATGAAGGATGCTCTACTCTAGTATATGTGTGTGGAAGGTAGGTTAGCATCACTTATTGAAGTATCTGAGCAAGCATGATGAAAATATTTCAATCTTGTTTGCTAGCGAATGGAACAAAAGAAATGTCAAGATGGGAGGGATATCCTTTGAAGTTAATGAAGAAGTTATACCACAAGCCATGGGCTTGTTGTGCAATGGGTAGAAGTTGAAGAAGAATACAAAGGAGCAAGACATGGAGAATATGTATCTATTTTCAAAGAAGGTGAAACCCTTGTTAAGTTGCATGTGTGCTACGACCATGACAAACTCCCCAACTTGTGGGATAAGATATACCTTGTTCTAATGAAATATATCACTCTTGAGGGTCGTTTTAAATTCTACTACTTATATCACCTCCCTCTTCCAAACCATTTTAGGAATAGATTGTTGATTAGATTTCGCTTCTATCTATTGTCCTCTCTTGAACTATATGTGAAAGATTCCATTGATATATCTACAAAAAACCTAAAAAAGAACCCATTTTTCTCCACTAGGGGCTCATCCTTAGATTTTACCATTTCCATCTTTCTCTATGTCCCCCTAAGACAATTAGGGATTTCCTAGTTGAAGAACCCATTGTTGTTCCTTCTCCTTTTGGAAGCTCCCCAAACATTCGTAATGAGAAAGCTCTCAAAAATACTCCAAAATAAAAAATGTTTTTGGCTAAACATGTTATTCCCAGTCCAAATTCATAGCCCCCAATTAAGCAACTCAAGCCTCCTAAAACCCAACAATCCTTGAGCCAAAAAATCACTATTGTTGGGTTGTGTGAGATTAAACAACCCCCCTAAAAAAAAAAAAATTACTTGGCAAAAGACCTAATACAATTTTGAAAGGAGTCAACAAACAAAAAAAAAAGAAAACCATTGTAAACTTCTATGAAGAAGTCATTTCTAATGAGGAGGAGATTGAAGATAGCGATAAAAACATGAACAAAGAAAAGGGTTTAAAAGAGAACTCGAGTCGACTACTAATGCTAATTACACCAACTAGGTGTGCAAAGATCTAATATAGGTTGACTAGAAAACAAACCCCTGACACAATTGTGGATGAGTTTTCCAGTGATGAGTCTGAATAGGTTAAGGAAGAATATGATAGAAGAAATGATGATGATGTGGAGGAAGTTGTGGAGGATGTTGATGGTCCAAGCATGTTTCCTAAATTCAATGCAACGCTTCAAGAACCGAAGGAATCCACCCTCACTAAATAACACAATGATGATAAATACCACAATTGTCACAAGACTTCCCATTACTTCATGGTATTATCGATTAGGGTTGAAAATTTGGAGAAGAAACTTAATGACCTCTCCTATTTCACCATAAAATTCATACACCACTCAATTGTAACTCTTGGTTCTATCCTAGAAGAGAAGATAAAAAAAACATGAGAAGACAATCGATCCCAATTCTAGCCAACATAAGTAGGATGTCTTTAACTTTCTCATGGATGATTAAAAAATCCTTCCCAAGTAGGGTGTTTTTTTTTTTTGTTAGTTCTTATTTCTAAAATTTACTCTGATGTGACTTTGTTGTCATTGGTTTGTTTATGGCTTGTGACCCTAGTTTCCTTTTCGCTTTAAACTCTCTACCATTGAGGCCTTTTGTGTTTGGGTACAACATCCTATAAATATTGCTTATTTTATCAAAAACAATCAAAAAATAATTTAACAACTACATAATAAAAATATCAACAAATAAATATTCTACTTCCATTAAAAAAAATTATAACTTTTTCTTTTTTAAATTGAACATTTACTTGTCTTAATCGTAATTGAATTCTTAATATGTCTCTAAATTTTAATTTATTTGATAATTATTTATTTATCATTAAATTGACAAAAAATCAAAAAATAATTTTTTTATTCATCTTTAGTATTTCTAACATGGATTGGGGACCTCAAGATCACAAGTTGAAGGATTATATTTGACTATTTTTACTATAAAATATAATTAATTTTTTCTTTTAATTATATCACAAGAAATTTTTATTATTTTAAAAAATACAATATTAACATATAAATTTAATTTATACTAAAATATGTGTTAACAACACTTTTGAATAAACAACCATCATTAAAAAATTGCTTTAGAGGGTTGAGCCCTGGTGCTTTATTAAAGATATGTTATACGGGCTAATCTTTAGCATTGGACTTATGCACGTGCAATTCTTTAAAAAAATGATATAAACTTCTAAACCGACATTGACTAAAATAGTATATGAACCCGTGAAAGAGATGACATTTTTTGATTGGCAAGAAGCTTGACTTTCCTGCTTTTCTATTCCGAGACCCGGACAAATCTGGTAAGTTTGTGGCCTGTGATGAAGATGGTGGGCGGACTCTTGACTTGGGCAGCCTACAATTGGGGGGTCACTGTACAATGGGTACGCCCGGCAAGGACCCCACTTATTTCGGCTGACCTAAGTTAGGCTGCAACTTGTCGGTTTCCCCTGGAAACATCTCAGTAAGCAGGTCAGTTTCCCCTGATAAGAAGTTGGAACTAATTGTGGGTTCCTTAGACTTGAACCTAACACCTATTTCTAAAATCTGTAACTCATGAACCTAGTCTAGTAGCTAAAACATGTTTACATATGTGTATTATGAATTCGATTAGGAACATATGCTGTTTACGAACACTTTTTGAGAATCTTTGAAATTGTGAGTGTTATGTTCTCCTTAGTCAGGACCATAAGGTGCTGGTTTTATGATGTTAAGCAAGAGATCAAAACCATCATGCAAGTGTGCAATAACCTTGTTGGAACTCAATCCTAGAGTGCAAACTTTTGTTTCAGTCCCTTCCCCTTTGTTGTCGTTGCCCTATTTTCCCACCATTCATTACTGATTTGAGAAATTCCAAGTGGGTACCCTCAAGTGTTGGAAGTTGTAAAAATCTAGGAAAATGCGTAAGTGTTTTTGGGTTGTTAGAGTTTCCCTTCCCTCAATACTATTTGTCTATCATCCCTGACCCCCAAAACCATGAAGCTTTGTCTTGAATTATTTCTTGTATCAAAGTTTTAGAGCTTCCCTTTCCAAGTACTAGTTCCTTTAGCAGCCCAATTTTCAAAACTATAACTCCTTCCACTTCTACTTTGGCATTAGAATTTTCGGTGTTACACTAACTTGGGTACTTAGTATGCTTTGCCCCTAATCCTTGATTCCTTTTCTACCCTAGATCCATCAATCTTTTCTCTTATCATTGTTAGTGTTTTGTTATTTTTATTCACCAAGTTCTTCTCATGAGGTATCCTTGAATCATAATCCCCAACACATTTTCAATGTCTTGTCCCTTTGGGATTGTGTGTTTGAACACGATCATATTTCGATACCTAGCATTCCATGCACTTGGTCCCCGTCCCTCGGCCCTCAAAATTTTGACACATCTTACATTTCACAATATTCACTTGTCCACCTACCCCAACAAATTTCAAATCACCATTAAGACCTCAATTATACATTTTGAACATTTGAAAGTTGTTCTCCCATCTAGAAATGTGATAAAATATCCTAGATGTATTTCCATAAGAATTTTTCAAATTGTAAATGGTGTTCCCTCACATAGGCTAGCATCAAGGTGATAGTTAATTTTGAAATGTAAAATCTAGAGTCAATTATTGTAGGTGGCAAGGGAATGTCTTTCTCACGACTTGTAGCCGCTATAAATATTGGTTCACATTATATTCAAAGAGTTGGTTGTTGAGCCAATTTTCTAATTCTATTGTGCTTAAATATATTTTAGGTTGTTAGATGTTCCATGTATGAATTGTAAATTCTACAATACATTCTATGAAGTGTAGAAAGGGTTTTTTAATACACATCTCATTTAATTTTATGTATGGACATTGGTAATTTGTAGTGATTCAAGGGAATATTATAATTTTAATAATTGTATTTCCTCTTGCCACACTTGTTGGCATGATTGTAATGAAGGATGAATATATGTGTGATAGCATCTAATGCATTGCAAGGCTCTTGTAATGTTCATTCTTTAATTGTATATGGGTTATTGCAATTTTGTTATGGGTTATTAAGTATGTACATTGCAAGAAATGTAATCTCTAATTTTCATATTGTATAGATTTTATTATTTGTTCTAATTTTCACGGTTCATCTTTGCTCTCATTAGTGGATAGACCTCATCTCCCTTACCATATAATTGGTTGATTTGATGGCTATGGAGGAAACATGGAAGTGTAGAGTGTGAAAAGAGATCCCAAATCTAACTAGTAGATTGACCTGGATCAATATTTTATTTCCCTAACATTACAATTCAAGCCAACAAGGGTATTAGGATTGGCCAACAACCTAGAAGGAGAGTGAATCTTCCCTGGCATTAGCTCCTTTATTGTCAAGAAAGTGGATTGAAATAATGTGATTTAATTGACCTAATTTTATCATAAATACCTAATATGAAAACACAAATTATTCACACAGACGAAACTAAAAATTGATGGAGTAACAAAATATCTGATAAGGGAAAATATGAGTGAACCTATGATAAAAAAAGCTAGCCTAAATTGGCTGGTCAAGGGAATGGGCGCCCTTGATTGAGAAAGGAGATTCCCAAGCTTTTAGATTTTGATCTGCAACCTACAAGCCTACACTACATTTTCCTATCTCGAGATCTATTGTTTTTGGATATGAACATACAAAATCACAATTAAGAGAGGGGAGGGGGTGGCTATATAGGTGTTCTCCTCAATTAAACCCCCATTTTGGTATTTAAATACCTCCACAAATAGCCAAATCATTGATTGCTAGTGTGCTTTGAACCTTATGTGTGTCTAAGGTTGTAATGAGTAATGGAATCAAAATTTGTGATAAAACCCTACTTAAGTGTGTTAAAGAAGGATTCATAAATGACACAATCATGAAATGTAAGATCAACATAGGAGAAATTCAAATACCCAAAGGGAAATCAATATGTTCAAATACCTTACTTAGGGCAGCAAAAAGATCACATTCTTTAAGATGGGAACATGCTAAAAATCAAATCATTAGGTTCTTGAAAGAAGCCAAATCTATCCACAAATGTTAGATTCCAACTTTTCCTTCCATTGGCATCAAACTCCAATCATTGTGATAAACTAGATCAAATCTGAAAATTTCTTCTAATTACATGAAATAGGATGTCCATTTTGGTAAAGCTTCACTGTAATTGTGATTGTATGTTTTCTAAAATAATAATTCATGTTGACATAGTGGAACATAGGAATACGTTAAACTATAGGCCAACTCATTTAAATTTAATTTTTCATGATTAATTTACCACCAAATCTTGAAATTGAACTTATGTTGCATTTAAACTAAAGATCAACATAAATTAAAGATCAAATTTATTGGGAAAAACCACCTAGTCTAGGGCACCCATGCCCCTAACCATGTATTTTGCACACATTAAAGTGTGATCCATGAATTTAGGCTCTACTTGGACTCATCCAAAAAATAAGTGTTTGCCAAAGTTAAAATAGTGAAGATAATTTTAGGATAATGTTGACACATTATCTTGGGTTGAGAGGTAAATTGAAGGCTAGGAAGTGGTTTTAAAATGCACTAATGGAGTGGGAACTAAATTGAGTCCCAAATATAGTGTGAAATTGTGATTTCACCTTTAGAGAGCACAATTTATGACACTACATTTAGCCCCACACTTTAGTGGTCATGACATTACGTGCATATGCAAGATAAAGTACAAGAAAGTAAATTATAATGTATGATAAAGGATACCCAAAAAGATATTGTAGAGGATACATAGCATTTCCAAGCAAGAGAATGAAGACCCCAATGTAGTAACTTGTAAAACCACAACATTAGGAACCACATCCTACAAAACCAACTTGCTAGAAATCTATAATCATCTCGCACTTACAAAAAAAATTCTTAGTCCAAAAATTATAAGGAGAATTAAATTCAAGGGTAGATGTATGCCCCCTTGATTCTTCTTTCTTTATGAATGTAGAAACAAGGTGGCGATCTTTTCCATGTCGATATTTTTAGGGTATTGATGGACATATCTTTTGTAGGTTCATTTATGAAAATAATATTAAGAAAGTATATACTTTGAAAAATAATTGAGGTAGAACTAGGATTTCAATGCAATAGATGGTGCAAGAATCAAAGTTTTCAAGCCCAAGTTATGATGATTTGAAGAAACATATGTTTTGAAAGAGATGTCAAAAATATGCTTCATTGCTTAGTGTTACTATAAGTAATATTTAAAAAAAAAAAATCACCATTCATTTTGACTTTGCAATGTGAGAGCTTCTTGAGCTAGTTAGAGCATCCATGAGAGTGAAAAATGCCATACTGACGACCGTAAAACACACCTAGTCTAGAGGCCCTAAGAGACTACATCACCTAGGGATTGCTAGTAAGAGAGGTAAGTCATATTTTCACCTTCACCATGTTTAGGAGCTCAATTTTCAATTTTATGAGATATTTTTCTTAAATATGAGGCACCATTATCCAAACTAAGTACCCTTGTCCAATGTGGGTGCCCTAGTCCAACATAGGTACCAAAGTACTAAATGGGTACCCTAGTCCACCAAGGTACCCCTATCTAGGAAATTTGACTTAGAAAATGCTTATTTGACTTAAGATTGATTTGATTTTGATGAATCTATTAATGAATTAATGTTTTGATGATTGAAAAGCACTACCACACATGTGGGAGCATTCATGAGACTGAATGTATAATATTTTATGTGACCATGATACGATACTATCACTAGTAGAGCAGAGGCACCTTGGACATGGATTACTATGGATATACACCATACCAACCATGAGATATCATGATGCAATATTGATGGGACTCACGGAGTGGTGGGACACAAATAGATGTACCTTCCATCTTCCAATGGGAGAGAATGCCATGACCTTTGACAGATGTATACATGATTCTATAGTGACCCATACGAGGTGGTAATTTCAACCTTGATGAGGTGAGGACAATAAATTTTGTCTTAGCCAATCAAATTGTAGTGTCAGAAAATGCACTCCTTTACATTTTCACACTATGTTTGTATCCCCTTAATTAATTGGACTTAAATTAAGCCTATAATTGACCCAATTATGCATTTAAAAGCCTATTTAATTTCATTTTCGAAAAGGATAACCTACATTAAACAATTTCAAACATCAAATTACACAACTTGGAAAATGTGTGTCCTAGGTTTAGGGTCTAGGACCCATTTTCCCAAGAGCAAATGGGTTCTCCTTAAGTTTAGGACCCCATTTTTTAATATGTTTTTGTTTGCATTTTTATGATTCAATTTATTCAAATTGCAAATGACGGCCTTTGATCTTTAATTGTAAGGAAAATAGAACCTATAAATAAAAGGTTTTTTCATCAATTCAATTCTAAGTTGCATACTTCAAATTTCACAAGAGAAAATATTAGTGTCAAGAGCATTCAAGAGTAGCTTTATCAATCTTCTACATCAAAAATTACTTGATCATGGTTATCATGTCAAAGTTATTTGCATTCATGCATGTTTATGGAGCTAACAATGTGATGTAGGTTTCAAGCATTTAATAATTAAATCAAGTGTCAAGTCAAGCATACAATCAAGCCATTTCATGCAAGATCTAATCCTTAGAGTGATGTGTTAGACTTTTTTCCTCCAAGGGTAGCCATTAAAGGGTTTGGTGAGTTGCAATAAGCTAGTGTTCATTAATCATTTCTTCCATTTGTGATTTCATTTCATTATCAAAGTTTAATTACTAAACTAGGGTTTTACCAAGGAAAACCCTTATACATTAAAAATAAAATAAAAATTCTCCTCTTTGTATATGTAGATTTATAGGTGAAGAAGGATTGAAGATTGATCAAAAGTTCAATTTTGTAAAATTGTCATCAATGTTGTCAAGATAGGAAATATTACTTATAGAATTTATTTTCATCTTTCTGATAGTGAGATCTGGAGAAATCAAGAGTATAGATCTAGGAGCAGAGGACTATGAAATTAGATTTTGGACCCCTGTAATAGGACCCATTCACCCTAGGGAGAATCTATCATAGGATGACACTCAACAACAACTTTTTTGCGGTAGGTGCATGGTGTCTTACCCTTCTTAGGTTTGCCTAAATTTTGTTATTTTTTATTGTGTTGTGCTTTAAACTGATGATTCAAGTTTCGCATTGCAAATTAAGTTCATTTAGTATTTTTAGGTTTTCTCCCAAAAGTACATTTCAAGCATATTTACCCCATCTTGTCATAAGGAAAAAACAACAAAGATCTCCAATATAGCTGGCGCACCTAAGGGTTGAAAGTCAATCCTACCTTTGGGGATCCTTTTAGTTTTTTCCTAATGAAACAAGAAAGATAGGTGCACCATATATCCAATCATCTCATTTTGGTAAACCTATTTTTTGGTGATTCACTTTGGTGAACTTGGCATTCTTGCACTATAAACTATCTGATTTGGAGGTCATTAAACCCCCAGATCTAGGATTTGCATTATTTTGCATTCTATTTACGGTTGTCAAAATTGCATTAGTTTACATCTCATTTAGGGTTTTAAATTTGTATTTTACATTATTTAAAATTTGAAAAATCCAAAAACTTACATACATTTCACATTGATTTTACATAGTACTTGCATATTAGTGTATTTTTTAGTCCAATACATCAATAAATTTAGTTAAAATTGCATCCAAAAAAGTGTCAATTTTTTTTTATCATTTATCACTAATTTCATTTACATTAGAACACCTAAATTTGGAAAATTTTATCACTAAAACCACAATTTGCAACCTAAAACTAGGAATTCAAACATTAGCTTAGAAATTCAAACTTTGATTTTTCATATCCTTGACCTAGAAATCATTCACCCTAGGGCGAATAAGTCCCTGTACAAGTGTTTTTTCAAAATTTTGGGAATCAATTTGTCTTTATTTGCTTTGTTTTCTTTTTCTATTAAATCTATGTTTCAGTTTTAGAAAATAAAAAAATTATACTTTCTTCCTTTAAGTTCAATTGGTCAAATTGAATGCATTGTTTGAAATAAAAATTGGCATTGAAAGACATCATTTTTAGGTTTTTGCATAGCATAGTTATTAGATTATCTTGTTTCAAATCTGAAAATTACAAAATCTTTTTACATACTTGCATTGTGATTCATACTTTTGGGTGTTCACTGCATTTACATAGTGCCCTTTCTCCATTTTGGGTGCACTTAGGCTTGGTGAAACTTTTATGAGCTTCACAACCTAATTTATTATTACCAATACTCTAGTGATACATAGTTCGAGACTCATGACATCTCACACTACTATGTCTGTTGTAGATCTTGATCTTTCCAACTCTTTCACTTAGTGTTGATACTAGTCAACCCATTATGGACCATAGCTTTCATACCACATTTCCCATGATTACTTTGCCCAGAACCAATGTGACTAATGTTGACACAATGGTTGCTAATGTCCCTCAAAAAAATCTAAAAAAGATGGATGAAGCCTTATAAAAATTGCAAAAGTTTATGAGTGTTGAATACATTGTTGGTATTGCAATTCTCGTTATAGATAAGATGATAAAAATTCTTGTTAATGAACAAGGAATAGAAATTGTGCATAGCCTAGCTCATATAATTGACAATCATGTTCCTACAATGGCTAGTTGTGATCAAACATTTGGGTACACTCAAAGTCAAGGTGGACATCCAATTCCTCCATCTACAATTGTGGGCTCTATTCCTACATACACCAATCAAACTATTACAACACCAAGGCAACTCACTAGCAATATCAATACAACCATTGGTATTTCAACTAGGAATCCCTTTAGCTTTGTGCATTCAAATCTAATATCTCCTAATCCATCTCCCCTCACAAATTTACAATTCACTTGTCCTCCAAATACATATATACCTCCACCTTATTCACCTCCATTTCACAACACAACCTTTATGATTCCATCCTTAACCAACTCTTGCAAAATGTTTTATCCCTCCAACAACAAATTTCCACATTGAACAAAAATCAAAATGGCCAACCATCACAATATGTCAAAAGAAACTCATTATCCTTGGAGATATTGAGAACACAAATTCTACATGGAGTAGAGATTCCTAGATTTGAGAAATATGGTGGTAAAGGAGATCCTAGCAACCATGTCTCGACATATACAACCTTATGTAATGACTTCATTTTTGAAGATAAGATTTTCCCTAGGTCTTTGAAAGATATGTAGCCTTAGAGTGGTTTTTCTCTTTACCAAATAACTCAATTAGTTCATTGTAATATCCCTAGTAAAATGTTTAAATCATATTTTAAAATTTCTTTAACAATTTTTGTGCTGAAATTTGAAAACCAAAGAAAACGGTGAAATCAAGTATGCAAAAATTGGCTCCAAAGTAACCATAAACACTCCATATTTTATTTTCAGCATTAGAAAGATGTTTCTATATAAATTTTGATAGCATAACAGCCTATAAAGAGGCACTTGCAGATCTTCTAAGGTAGATTACAAAACTACCCCAAAACATGAGCTCAAACTCTACAACCCACTTCTAGGAAATGCTAATTGAATGCACAAAACATGGTGCCATTACCAGGGATCAAAGAAAATATATTTAAAAATATAAAAAAATAGAAAAATATAGATCCATTGCTTCCATAGAAGCTACAAAAAAATTATAAGAAAGAACTATCACAACACTCACACCAAACCATTGTACATCACACTTGGAGCACATTGAAAACCAAAGAAAAACTACACCATTCAACATAATGGTAATATTTACATGTGATTATACCAAATTGAACCTTTGACTCCCATCCCTAGTCCACCTAGAAACCCTTAAACATCTTGTTCTTGAGCCTCCTTCCCCATAGGTTTGATAGCCTCTAAAGAATAGCAAAAATGCATTAGCAAACACAATGAATTAATGAATGAAAAACCATATTTTTCCTTTTAAGTATTCCATATGAAAAAATCAAATTAGGGTTCCCAGATTTCATCCCAAAATAAGGGAAATAATTGTGCAACTCATCTTTCCCAAATGGTTTCCAAAAATTAGCCATTTCCCATACTTATTATTTTTTGACAATCATTGCCATAAGCAATAATTTACCACTTTTTCTAACCAAAAAGTGCTCCATCAAAACCCACACCCAAATCTGGTGATAAATAAAATATAATATTTATTTGATGATTAAATACTATTTATTTAATCAAATCACCAAATAAATAATATTAATCTCCTGATCAATCCAATGGTCCTGATTTACTATTTTTGGGCAACCACACTTACTAAAAATAGTAGGTGCTAATTTTAGAAAGGGGACATGATAAGTCCTCCCTCCCAAATATTTCTTGTCCTCAAGCAATGGATATTTGAGTTTCTGAGAACCTCTGTTCCTTCCCAAGTTAAATCTTCAAGTGGCAAGACCTTCCATTTGACTAGGTGCTTTGTTATACTCATTTTCTCTTGTTTCCAACACCCATTCTGGTATTAAAATTAGTTTCCCTTCATCATCAAGAGGTGGTAGTGTAGACATGGAAAATATACCGATTGACATTGTGCATCTGATCCTGACTACTAACATTGTTTCATCCTAAATTATCCCTCGGTCTAACCATTTAATCAAATCCCCTTATCTGATTAAATTCATCAATATTCCTCTCTTAATTAAATAAACTAGTTATCTAATTAAGTCTCTCTTGTTTGTTAATTAAATCAATCAATCTGATCTAATTATCCCTATTTAATTAAATAATTAATTTTATTTAATTAAATCTCTAAATTCTATCTATTAAATTAAATAAATTAAAACCTTATTTAGTTTAATCTAACATTATTTCTTTTAATTAAATAAATCAAAATCTTTATTTAATTAATCTCTTATCAAATTCTTCTCCTATTTGATTTAAATAAATCCACAAATTTAAGTCAAATAGGTCACATCATTTAACCTCTCTCATTAAATTAATTAACTTTGATCTCTTATCATGTCCCATCCTCTAGTTTTTCCCACTTGCACATGAGAATAGATTTAATTGATTTATTAAATCTCCATTTTCCTCACAAGGCATCTTTTTGGAATATTCTCCAAATTTGAATTCAAAAATCCAAGTTGACATGTACATCTAACAAGGCATGTCCTTTGCCTTGAGCCAAGTGGAATTTAATGCATTTTTCCTTCCCTCTTGCATGTCATTTCAATAAATTCAAAATTCAAAAATAGGCATTTATTGGCACAATCCTCAAAACTTGCACATCGTCCATCGACTCATAGGTTGACAAGTGGCATCTTTCCATTGGATGAATGTTAGTCCCACATTGCTCAATTTTTGACATTCATCCTTCAATCTCATCTATAAATAAGAGGCTTCATTCCTCATTTGATCATCCACAAATTATGCAAAGTTACTATGCTAAAATATTTAGCCATTTCCATCCAATATCTTTGAATCATAGCTAGGTTATGTAGGTTTTTCCATTGGAGCACTCATCAAGCATCAACAAAGTGGATCACTCATCAACATTCATCAATATTGCATCATAGGAATTGGGAAAGGGCCAATTTTCACATCAAATTGGCACCAATTCCCCCATGGGATCATGAGTTTGCTAGCTTAATTAGGATTCAATCTATTTTTATTGTTTTCTTATTGTGTTCTTCATTGCTTTTTTCTTAATTTAAGCTTTGTGAATGGATTTCATGGGGAATCCTTGTTCTTGATTGCAATCTCTAATCTAATGTGTTTGTTCTTATTGTTTTGTAGGTATTAGGATTGGGGTTCTCACAGGTAGTTTTGAAGAAACTATAACTTGTTTTCCACCAACCTTCTTCAAGAAAGATAATTGGAAAAAAATATGCAATTTTTTGTTTGGGGGAAGTTTCAATTCATAGGCTACCTCTCCCACCTTCCTGATAATCCTATAGGGCCCATAAAACCTTAGTTTTAGCTTCTCTTCTCCATTTCTTTTCAAATTACTCTGCTTATATAGCTGCAATATAACAAAAACCAAGTACATCCAACCTCAAAAAATCTCTCTATCATTTTCTTATCGATATACATTTTTTGTTGGTTTTGAGCATGATGTAAATTATCTTTGAGTGATCTCAAAACATCTTGGATTTTTTTGAAAAAGTCCCTTCTTTTAGGAACACTACTATTTGAAAATAATAGATCAACAAAATAGAGTGCATTATAACCATATAGAGCTTGAAAAGGTGGCATACCAATAGACATATAATGGTAGGTGTTATAGCAATACTCTCCTAGATGCAACCATTTTACCCAAGCACTTTGCTGATTTGAAACATAATTCCTCAAGTAACCCTTTAAACATTTCTTAACTATCTCTTTATATCTGTAAATTTGAGGGTGATAGCTCATATTGGGTGTGAGATCCATACCTGTCAAAATAGTTCCTTCTAGAAAGAACTAAAGAATCTACTATCTCTATCATTGACTATATTCTTAGGCAAGCCATGCAACCTAGAGATCTCTCTAAAAAATAGCTCTTCTACTTGGGATGCCTTAAAATCATAAGTGATAGGAAAGAAATGTGCATACTTGGTCAGTCTATCTACTATCACATAAATTCAATCTTTACCTTGAGACTTTGGCAAACTAGTGATGAAATCCATAGAGATGTTTTCCCACTTTTGCTCAAGAATGGCAAGTGGCTATAGTAATCCTACTAGGAAAAATTGTTCACTCTTATTCTATTGGAAGCCTTGCATTCTCTGATATGTTTGACGAAATCCTCCTTTATCCATTTCCATGTAAATATCTTTTGGATCTACCTATATTTTTTATTCAATACCCTTGATGGCTAGATAAGGGTGTATCACGGAAGGCTCTTAATATCTTCTTCTTAATCTTTGATCCTAGTGCCAAAAATTATTTTTTGTAGTAGATTATCTCATCATTAATTGTGTACCTATCATCCTTCACCAACTCATCCAAAAAATTAGAGGAAAAAGAGTCCTTGGAATATTCTAAAATTATGGAAGCTTTCTAATTAGCAGAAATTGAAGAGAGAACATATAGTAAGTTTTCTAGAAAGAGCACCAACAACCACATTCTTCTTCTCTTTCATGTATTCAATCTCAAAATCACAAGCTTGCAATTTACTTACCCATTTTTGTTGAAATTCATTCAAGTCTCTTTGGTTTATGAATAATTTGAGGTTGTTATGATTGTTTTAACCACGAATTTCCCACATACCATATACTATCTAAACTTATCAAGAGCATGCATAATTTCCAAAATTTCTTTATCATAGATAGAATACCCTCTTTCTAGTTGGCTAAGAAAATTTCTCTCAAAAGCTATTGGATTCCCCCTTTCATTTAGGATAGTCCCTATACCTTCTTCAAATGCATCACATTTAACCATGAAAGGTAGAGAAAAATCAGGAATTGCAAGCATTGGGCATGAGCTCATTACCTCCTTGAACCTATCAAATGTTTTATGTGCTTCTTCTGACCATGCAAAGGATCTTTTCTTGGTTATATCAATTAACAAGGAAAAAAGATGAGATAAACCTTTGAAAAATATCCTATAATAATTGCACAACCTGAAGAACCCTCTCAACTAGGTCAAATTGGTTGGTGGTGGCCAATCTAGTATTGCCTAAATCTTCTGTTGGTCAACCTACAATCCTTTAGAACTTATGAAAAGACCTATGTATAAGGTTTTAGTCAATCCAAATTCACATTTGGAAAACTTGGAATAGAAATATTGCTTCTCCAAAATATCCAAAACTATATCCAAGTTTTCTAGATGCTCCTTCCAAGTTTTACTATAAATTAAGGTATCTTCAAAGAACACTAACACAATTTTTTTGAGTTGTCTATTGAAAAATTTATTCATTGCAATTTGGAAAGTTGCTGGTACATTTGTGAGACCAAATTCAATGAAAATAAATTCAAAATGACCATAGTGGCAATGGAATTAGTCTTCTCTACATCTTCTTTCCTCATACAAATTTGACGGTAACCTGATCTCATATCTATTTTAGAGAAGTAAACTGCCCCATGTAACTCATCAATAAGTTCATCTATCCTTGGTATGGGATACCTATTCTTAATGGTTTTCTTGTTCAAGGCTCTATAATCTAGATGCACATTCTCATTGTGTCATCCTTCTTCTTAACCAAGACTTAGAAGAGGAAAATGGACTTGAGCTAGGCCTTATGAAACCAAAATTGAGAAGCTCCTAGATGGTTTTTTCTATCTCCTCCTTATAACTCCTCTCATGATGGTAGGGAGTAGTAATAAAGGGATTGGCACCTTTCTCTAACTCAATGACATGTTTTAACCCTCTATCTGGTGGTAACCCAAGAGGCAAGTCATTAAAAATAAGACTATGCTTATCAAGAATGGACGATATTTTAAAATAATTTTTACCTTGTTGCTTAGAAGAGTTGGTTGTATGGATCAATATTGTTGCTTCCCAAGATACTTGTCCCCATATAAAATTCCTTTCCATCCTCTTATCTGAAACCACTCTAGGTGCTCCATTTGAAAGGCCTCTTAACACAATCTCTTTCCCATTGGCTTGAAACTTGAACTCCATGGTTTGGTGGTTTGTATAGTATCCTCCATTCGAATGCAACCAACACCTAGTACAACATTAGTTTCTCCTATTCCAACCACATAAAATTCATCACATACCTCATAGTCATTCAAGGTTATTTTGAGTTTCTGAACCATTTGGGTGCACAATATAGTAAAACCATCAACAAAAGTAACATTGAAAACTTCAAAGTCTTTAGTCTTCAACCCTATATTAGACACATAACCCTCATCTATAAAGTTATGTGTTGCACCACTATATATGAGAACGATTATCCTCTGTCTAGCTATAACTCCCCAAACTTTGAAAGGATGATACCTAGGTGCTCTTGATAGGGCTGCTATAGTAACTCCCTTACTATCTTCCTTTTCTTCCATTGACTCTGGAACCTCTTTGGAGTCATGAAAATCATCATTATCATATGTACCTAAATCTGAAATCACCTCAATAAAATGCACCCAACCCTTTCCCAAACATCTATGTCCAAGTACACATGGTTTCCTACAAGAGTAACAAAGTTTTTTCCTTCGAAGTTCACTTTTGGTTTCATCATTCACCTTCTTATTTGCACCATTTGGTACATTCTTTGTTGGAGGGTTTTGAAATGTATTTTTTTGAAAGCTCCCCTTATGTTACCACAAATTTTGAGGTTTTGATTGGTAAGCCACTAGTTTCTTGGGCATGAAAGTTTCAAGATGCAAACTTCTTTTAATAGCTTTCTACAATGTAGGGGGTGAAAAGGCCTTAACTAGAACTTTGATAGGTCCTTCAAGGCATTCAATAAAAAGGTATATGATCCTTTTTTCTGAAATATCTGATACCATAACCATAACCTTCTGGAATTCTTCTACATACTCATTAATGGATTTGGTTTACATAAGTTTTGACAACTCCTTAAAATATTCTTCTTTATCTTTAAGCTCAAACTTGTCAATCAATCTTTGACTAAACTCATCAAAGGTATTTACTTGATCATGACCCTGAGTAGTCAAACCATGGTACCACCAATCATAGGAAATGCCTTAAAGGTGTAGAGTTGTATACCGCACAACATCCTTCTCCTTCATGGGATTTGGAGTGAAAAAGTATGCAGTTTTTGTAGCCATGCTCTTGCAAAAAAAATTCTTGTCCCATCAAAAGTAGGGGCTAAAAGTTTGCTTATCTTGTTCTTAACCTCTTTCCCAATGGATTCCTTCTCTCTCTTATACTCTTTCTTTGGTAGTAAGTTGTTCATCAAATCAACATATTCCCTAAATGGAACTGCACCCCTAAAGTCATCATCTTGGTTGTTGTAGGTGGCCCTCATTGCAACCAAATTTCCAATAACCTCTTCCATAGGATTAAAAGGTGGGTTTGTCATAGGTGTCTCATCTGCAAGTAAAAATATACTCTGTACTAATTTAGAAGATGAGGGTTTTGATTTTTTTCCCTTCTGAGATACTTTCTTTATGATGTGTAGACATTTTTCCTTGGAGTTTCTCTTTTAGTAACCTTATTACCTCTCTAGTTTCTACCAAACATTTTATAGTTTTTTTTTTTTTTTTGTAGTTCTTGAAAAAAAATTATGCATTTCCTCTATCTCAGACATTTTTCCCTCCTTCTAATTTTCTACTTTAGTTTCTTATGAGGAAGTACTATCTGAGAGCCCTTTGTTTCTCTCCTATTGCAAATACCTTATTGTCCTTTCACTTGGCTACATAAAATTAGTTAAACCCTCAGGCTAGAAAGATCAGTACTTTGATACCACTATAATATCCCTGGTAAAATATTTAAATCATATTTTAGATTTCCTTTAACAATTTTACAACACAACATCCTATAAAGATGAACTTCTAGATCTACTAAGGTAGATTACAAAACTACCACAAAATAGGAGCTCAAGCTCTACAACCCACTTCTAGGAAATGGTAATTGAGTACACCAAACATGGTGCCATTACCAGGAATGAAAGAAAATATGTTTAACAATATAAAAAGTAGAAAAATATAGATCCATCACTACCATAGAAGCTACATAAAAAATATAAGAAAACACTCTGACAACACTCACACCAAACCCTTCCACACCACACTTGTAGCACACTAAAAACCAAAGAAAATATACACCATTCAACACAATGGTAATATTTTCATGAGATTACACAAAATTGAACCTATGAATCCCATCCTTAGTCCACCTAGAAACCCTAAAATATCTCATTCTTTAGCCTCCTTCTCCAGAGATTTGATAGCTTCTGAAGGATAGAAAAAATGCATTAGCAAACACAAAGAATGAATGAATGAATTAATGAAAAAACATATTTTTCCCTTTAAGTATTCCATATGTATACATCAAATTTGGGCACCAATATTTCATGCCAAAATTAGGGAAATAATTGTGTAACTCCTCTTTCCCAAATTGTTTCTAAAAATTAGCAATTTCCCATAATTATTGTCTTTTGACAATTGCTGCCATAAGCAATAATTTTTCTCTTCTTCTAACCAAAAAGTGCTCCATCAAAACCCACACCCAAATATGGTGATAAATTAAATATAATATTTATCTGATGATTAAATATTGTTTATTTAATCAAATCACCAATAAATAATATTAATCTCTTGGTCAATCCAACGGTCCTAATTTACTATTTTTGGGCAACCATACTTACTAAAAATAGCAGGTGCTAATTTGGAAAGGGACATGACATTAATTCAATGAACTTGTTGATGCATTTCTCAACCACTTCAAAGTGCACATTGGTCCCAAGATGACCTTAGCTGATTTAATGAAATGTAAAAGAAAGGACGATGAAAAGATCACTAATTTTATAGCAAAATACCAATTGCTTTACTCACAAATCAACATTAAGATTCCTGATGCTGATCTTCAAAGAATGTTCATTGAAAATTTGCAAAATAAAATCAAAGAAAAGCTTGGGATGATGAAATTTCCCTCCTTTACACATTTGTACATGGATCTTTGTGACTATCAAAATTCAACTAGTCACTGTGAAGAAAAATATCCTTCTAACCACCTTGAGAAATTAGAATCCGTGACCCATAACAATTTCCAAAAATTCAAGAAACAAAATAAGAGCTTTTTACAAATAAATCCACCCCAAACAAGTCAACATGTTGACTCTCAAGTAGTTGCTATAAAAATGACAAATCCATATCAATTTAGGGAAAGGAGTAGATAATTTACCTCATTACCTGATACCCTCCATCCCATAATGTTACAACTTTTGAGCAAGAACCTAATTACCTTACCTACCATTAGAGCCCTTGATACCACTAAGCCTTTACCTCTGAACTATAATGGAAATTCCTTTTCTCATTATCACCAAAAAAATGAACACAATATAGAGCAATGTAAGCATCTTGTACATATTGTGCATGACCTTATTTATTCTAATCACATCTAGATTGGTGGTGTTAATGATTATGGAAATAAGTTTTTTACCCCACCCAACCAAAATTTACAAATCTTTACCAACCCCATGCCAAATCATAATATCTCTTTTATGAAAGCTAGTGATACCAATAATGATGTGATGAATGTTGACAAAATTTAAGATATAAATAATAAAAATATGAATGATAATAAAGAAGAATTACAAGATATGGTCAGATTCATTGGCGTTCAACCTCGTAAGGGCCAAACTAACTTGTATACGAAAATTTATTTCTTACAAAATGACATAATTAAACACACACCCAATGGTCCTCTTTACATTGCCAGAAGAATCAATGAAAAGCCTACTAATGGGATATTAATTGATCTTGTGTGTAGAGAATGTGATCATTGAGGAATTCTTATTTTTGCATGAACTTTATCAAGATTTTTATGAACAATCGAATGCATGGATCAAAACACATAATGGTTTTGCTTTCCCTACGATAGGTTTGATTACTCTTCCTTTAAAAGTTGGACCAAAAAAATTGAATGTCTCATTCTCCATCATCTCGTCATTGGGCCAATTCTGTGTGAAGCTTGGTTATCTATTGCCTGGCCCCATAGATTTTGTCCCATCGATAGTGTATAAATGTTTAAAATTTCTATTTTGAAATGACATCTTTACTATGCATCATAGTGGCTTTAATATTGTGTCTTCTCATGGTAATTTCTCGTTGGATTTATTGTGGCCTGAACCTATGAAACTTATTAAGCCTTGTGAGGACTTATTTTTCAAATCTTATCAAAAGTTCAAGGAAAAGTGCATAGTAGAATTATCCCTTAGCAACATGCCTTAACCCATGATTGAGCCTCCTATCACTGGTGAAACCATGATTAAACCAAATTACCTTCTAATTAACCAATACCTATCTATAAATTCTAAACTTTATGTATTGTAAACTTGGTAGAACCTACTCAATTCAGAGGTTTAACTGGCTGAACAATTCACTTTACATTGCTTAAGACAACATTAAATTGTCAACCCAAGGCTCGTAAGCTTGTGATGGTGTAGAATTATGTATGCGTTCATGGAATTAAAGCTATCTAAATTAACCTATTTAAGTTATCCTACTTTCTAGAAATTCACAAGACTGCAAAATAGTAAAAGCATAAATTAGAACTAGTTGCTATGGGTACCTACAACAAAGACTATAACTAAACTGTTGCTAATAAATTAATACTACATCAACTAAAAACTTATTAAAAACTAATGACTCAACTAAACTATCCTCTAGAGTACTACTAATGACTCTTACATGCATATTCACAAGAATTCATTCACAATAAGCAAGAACTGAAATTCTAATTAACTTGCATATGATTCATGAACAATGATAAACTAATGACAACTATTTGAACAAAAATAAATAACTATAAAATGAAGTGAAGAACAATACCTTGAGTGGACTGCTCAAGTAACTTTTCCCACTTTAATTGAACTCAAATCTAGCTAATAGATTCTATGCATCCCGTAAGATTAACTCCATTCATTTCATATCATAAAAGATTACAAAAGATCTTTCCACATATTGGGCACAATCATTCAAAATATCCTATGGATTCAACACACAACTATATACAAGTTGAGGTAATCTTTATTAAAAGAAAAAACTAACCAAAATCATTAACTCCACTCCTAGATAATAGAGTGTATAATTAAGAATTGAATTATTCAACCTATAACTAAAAAGAAAAGATAATCCTATCATAACTAGAACTCTGTCAAAACATAATTATATGATTTAAAATAGACAACCACTTGTCAAAATTCCATAAATGAAGGAGACCTCTTTTTCAATGTTTATTAAACTTGTTATAATAAACATGTTCAACCTTCATTAAGTGCCTTTGATCAATGACCATCACGTTTACCTTATCCTGTCACTTCCCTTGTTTTGGTGTCTAGTCATTCCTTTTGCTATGGGTTCATCCCATATCTACTGCACCATGGTTCTTCAACTATAAGCAAGTTAATTCCACAAAACATGTGCACGAGGATAACTATCATAATTAACTCATATAATTCCATCAACATTCCATACATATATTCATATAAACCATATAATACTAATTGTAGACGTTCAAATTTCTTGATTAATATCGCACACTTGATCCTGATTCACTAACATCAGTTCTTCCTGAATCATCTCTCTACTAACCATTTAATTGAATAATATTTATTTGATTAAATTCATCTTGATTCATTTGTTAATTAAATAAATCAACTTTATTTGATTAAATAATCATCTTCTGTTAATTAAATAAATCATTTTATTTAATTAATCATAATGTTTCTCTTTTGATTAAATAAATCATTTTATTTAATTGAATCCTAAAGTCATCTCCTTTAAATTGAATAAATTAACCTTTATTTGATTTAAATCTAATGTCATCTCCTCTTAATTAAATAAATCAAACTTTATTTAATTAAGTGTAATGTCCATTATTCCTCCCATTTGATTTAAATAAATCTAAAAATCTAAGTAAAATGTCAAATCAAACTAATCTCCATCTGAGTTAATTAAATCCTAATTAACTCTAACTCTAATCCTCAAATCCTCTAGATTTTGCAACTTGCACAAGTAAATCAATTTATTTTATTTATAAATTCTTCTATTTCCATTCAAAAATGGCATCTCTTTGGAATATTCCCTCAATTTGAAATCTCCCTCCCAAAAGGACTTGTCCTCCAACTTGGAATTTAAGTCCCTTGCAAGTCCTTTTTCTTGAGCCAAGTGGCATTAACTCACCTTTCATCCCTTCCTCCACAAGCCATCTTTCAAATTTCAAATTCCACCTAATTGTATTTATCATGCACATTGATCAAAATATGCTCCACCTCTCTTCAATAGCATGTTGACAAGTGGCATATTGTTATTGATTCATCTTTAGTCCCACATCCTTCATGTTTTTCACTCCTCCATCCTTCTCTCCTATAAATGGAGAGATTTTCTCTTGATTTTGGATCCACAACTAGAGGAAAAGTCATTATCTATAGATTTTATGCAAGTTCATCCATTGTTCATCAAGGTTTTCATAGAATTTCATCACCATAGCTAGCTTATTGTGAATTTTCATCAAGGAGCACATTGTTCATCATCAAAGCTTGCAAGGAATTGGGAAAGGGCTACATTCCACATCAAAGTAGCACCAATTCCCCCATGAGATTGAGAGTTTGAATTGAGCAAGATTTAGTAGCTTTTATTTGATTATCTGTGTTTTATTTCTTGTTCTTGGCATTTGAATGAATTTCATGGGGAATGATTGGTTTAGATGTATTTGATGACTAACATTGTGTTATTTGTCTATGTTTGAGCAGGTCTAGAGCTACCATTCACATTTTGGCACTAGAAGGGGGGCACAAATCTAAAAAATTAACACATTTTTTTGGCCATTTCCATCATTTTTTTCCATTTTTTGTCTTTCCAGGTCAAACAGCGACGCTGGAGGAAATAGTGATGCATATGTGGTCTCTATTTTTCCATAGAGCATGATGCTAGTTCCAAGGAGCAATGTTGAAATTCTCAAACAATGATGCAATCACTCCAGCATCACTATATAGCAATGCTACCTTTGTGTTTCAAATGGCGACGCTTTTGTTTTCTTGCTTTTGCACTCAATCTTAAAATGGTCATATCTTGGTCATATTTTGGTCTTTTTCGGAGTTTTTTTTAAAAATGGGGTAGAATTTCATAAGCTATCCAATGGTTTAAGTGTTTTACAACTTTTATAGAGTTAAAATTTTCAAATTTTCACCTAATGTCAAATCACAATGAAACTTGGTCTAAATTTTAGGGTTTATATGCTTAATTATCTATCTAACCCTCATATATTCTTATTTCTTGATTTCATCTAACATTTGGAGCTTGGATTTTAGGTTTTAAAGAAACATGGAGCATGAAAGTGAAAGAAAAATCATTTGATACTCATTGTAACAAGTGTTTTTAAACACTTTAGGGATACTTATAACCCAATCTTTGGAAATATTGCTACCTTTTTAGTTCAGGACTCAAATAATTTTCTTTTGGGTTTTAAAAAGAACAATAAAAGGGCTAAAAAGAGCCTTAGGAACTTACTAGAGTTGGTTTTGTATTTTAAGAATCAAACAAACAACTCCAAAAATTTCATCTTGGTGCTATAAAAAGAATCCATTACTACTTTTGAGGTCTAAAATGAACATGTGTCTTCTTTATTTTGTAATATTTTTTACAAACTAATATCATTTAAAAGGTGTATGCACATCTTTCAGACTTCATGATGATCTTGAAAATCAAAAGTCTTTTGGTGATATTAGTTTGTCTAAAAGATTTCCTCCACACTTCAATTTGGGCTTTTTAAAATTGAAAAAATCTTGCTAGTGTGAGTTAAGTATATCGTGTGTGTTCTCTTTGTTCACACAAACAAATATTGATCGAACTACGGATGTGCTTTCTCACTATTGTTCACCTTTAGAGGAGCCTTCCTAAGACCAACTCGAAGGTGATTCCAACCGGTTTTTCACTCGGGCTGGTATACAAATGGATAAGAATAAACTATCAAGTCCTCATGGTATGTAGGCCTTAGTCATATAGTGTCTTTCATAATAGGGTACTACTATAAAAAGTATAAGAGCCCCTAGTAGGATGGATTAAATCCTTTAGTGGCTTGCTGGAAACTCGCAAGGTGCCATGTCCTTGTTCACCGTGACTAAGAACCAATTTATGTAGAAGCCAAAATCCCTTTCTATTTGTTGGTGCAAGAGGTTGGACCTCTGAAGTTGCCCCACATTTTTTTGGTTCTTTGTAGAGATGAAAATTTTGTCATGGGAGATTCATAAGAACTGAAGCTTGGATGACTCGAGAAGTGTGTGTCATGGAGGGGAGCCAATGTGGTCAAGCTTCTAGTCATCCGCTCTGAATAAGCGTGACTAGTTTATCCAAGTGGGGATTCAACAAATATTGTCTCTTTCTATCCTAGGGTTGTGCATCATTTTGGAATCAAAACACTTTGCTTGGATCTAAAACATTGGAAAACAACATTCAACAATGGTCATCAAATTTCAAACCCTTTAGAGGAAGCAAATACCATTGAAAAGTCCAAGTATTATTGATTGTCCCTAGGGATTTATCCTTAGAGGCTTCTAAGTATTTGGACCTATCTCTCAATTTTCTCTCACTAAAGTCAACATTAGGGAACTATTGCCTTACTTTCCTTGATTTCCACATAATGGACCTTGTGGGATGAAAATAAATTGAGACATTAGACATTTAGTTCAAAAGCTAAGCAAGAAACTATTTGTGGAAAAAAGGACTCATTAAGCAAAGATAAAAGACAAATTGAACCCCACACATGTGTTTTTCTATCTTTTGTTCATATGGTTTTCCATGCAAAAATTGGTCTTTTGGTTTGAATTACTCTTAGGGAAAAGCATGTTCTTCACTATCTTGGTCTTGTAAACAAAGTTCTTCTTAGGTTCATCTAGGATCAAAACCAACACTTCATCAATCCCAAACATTTATCATCTCCATCCCACAAATAACTTTTGAACTGTTACCTGTAGGTATAATTTGTATCATGTCCCTTTAATTTTTGTCTTCCTTGGTCTTTAATATTTTACTTTCCGCCCAAGTCTAAAGTCCATGCCTCTATTTTGGTCTTTGTCGCGGGTTCCTCTAAGTTTCTAACTTCTTGTCTCACATTCTATAAGTTTTGAAACCTAAGTTGTTGGCATTGTGTGTCTTTAACCTTGTTGTAGGGTTCATGTTTTTCCTAACTTCCCGATAGCCTGACATGTTCTTTAGTGGTGTCAAGTGAGTCGATCCATTGTGAATTTGGGGAGTTGGAGGTTTTCATAACTTCGTAACTTCTGACTTTGAGTTATAGAGTTTCAGTTTTCCATGATAAGGCAATATGTTGTTCACTTGTGTGTTTTGAGGTGTCACCTATGCATTAAATGAGGCATATGGTACAACTTGGAAATGTCTTTTCAATTATTTTTGTAAAGAACACAAATCTTATGGTTTTCTTTACCGAGGATTAAAATAGAGCGCCATATTAATTCAACACCAAACGCATGTCCTATCACTTGCATGACTTAAGGTGGTGAAGATTTATTTGTTTGAACTTGAAATAGAACCTCCATCATTTGCAATTATTTCTTAAAGTATATGAGTGTTGCTCTATGTATGGTGATCTCATATAGTCTATAATTGAAAATCGTTGGCTCGGCATAAGGGATACAGAGTTGGGATCCTTTAAGCTAGAAGAATTTTGGGCGCATTTGGAAAGTGACAAAAGAACTACTATCCACGTGAAACTATTAGAAAGTGGATTAGCTCATGCTAGGGGTTTTCCAAAAGCTATTATAAGTGTAGACCTAATAGGCGCATGTGCGAGAAGATACATTCTAGAAAAATAGGAAATCAAAGTCTTGGACAGAATTGTTGTTGCTAAATTTTTTCTTCGAGCTATTTCTCATGCGCTAAGAATCCCTGAGAGAGCACCCCTGAAGGACATGTTTGTTGCAATGGAAAGTGAGTTTTTCAAAGTCAATGAAATTTGGTGCAAAAATTCTATGGCCAAAGGATGGTTGAAATTAGAGAAAAGAGGTAAGTCACAGCTGCCTATCAAACTTAAAAGAATGCATTTCAAAGAGGAAATTGCAGATGACATTGCTTTGTTGCATCACATAGTTGGGAATGCACAAATTGAGTCCTTTGAAGATTGAATTTGTTAGTTTGTTTTGGATATCTATGATGAAAATGTGTTCATTGATTGGGCCAAAATAATTTTCTTCCATTTGAATGAATAATTAGTCAGTTTTCAGAAAACTACTACTTTCCATATATGTTCTTGCCTAACATATATTATATCTAGTCAAAGGTTATTTTGGCCAGGATTAAAACCATAGATACCTCCAACTTCTGGCATTCTCGTGTATAAGTGCTACCCACAATTTACTAAGCAGGTTGGAATGGGAGATTTTTCCCTTGTCAATGATGCATTCTTAATGGAAGCTATGAGGAAATTAGATGGAAACCCTGAAATGTGTTTTTCTTCTGAGTCAATGTCTCTTGTATATGAATTTGGAAGTTTTTATATTCAATTTGATATATTTTCCTACTTGAGGATAAGAGGTTTTGAGAAAGCCCCACTAAAATTGCCTAGATATCCTAAATATTTGTTGGTGTTCCTGGAAGTTTGAAGACAAATGGTTGTTGTGAATGTAAAATACATGAATATGGGAAAGAAGGGGTATCCTTTCCTATTGACAACCCCATCTTTCACATGCAAAAATAATCAAATGGCCAAATGTGTTGAAAGACTTATCAATGAATATAATCTCTAGCATTTATTCATGAGAGCCAATTTTGATAGCAAGGATTTTGTGAAATGGAATTTATATGGAGGAAATTCATATTAGCATCAGCCTTCTATTGAGGATTTCTAGGAAGATTGTGTTGATGAAAATTAAGTCTTGAAAAGAGACTACATGCGGTTAACCCTTGAGTAGATACAAGATTTTGGTTTTCCTTTCCAGATTCATGAGGGTACAATTGATGATTTGGTGGTTATTGACCCCAAATATGATAAATTATCTGTTAAATCATACCCCAAAGTTGATTGGAATGAAAATGAAGTCTTGGATATGAACATATGGGCTACACCAGTCATGAAAAGAACTCAGGATTGGTTGGAGGGAAAATGGTGACAAGTGGCTAGTTCTACTTAAGAACCAAAATCTTCTCAAAAAAATGAACAAGGGTCCACTTAGATAATTATAGTGGGCATATCATGAGGTAGAATGGCTACAAGGTCTTCCAATGCAAATTTGTTGTCTAGAGGTGATGATGAGAAGCTCGAGGATATGGTTAAACTGAAGTCAGTATGTGAGTAGGACAACCCATCTACCCCTACTCTTAGGAAGAAGGTTAATCAAACAAAACCCATGCCTGAGGATTTTGATGTATTTTTAAGAAAATTGTTGAAGATAATACTTTTCCTTCATTGTCTGAAGTACTCTCTTCCCAAGTGGAAAATATATCCATTACTTCTAGTGAGTCTAGAGAAGTTTCTCTAGGGAATAAGGATTCTGCTTTAATTGAAGCATCCCTAGTATTGTTAAGAAAGGCAGTGGAGAAAAAGAGTAAATACACTCCTACAACAATAGTTGGAGTGGATACAATTGCAAAGTTGCTTCAAACTTCTTCAAGGCCAAGGAAAGCTCAGAAGATTTCAAGAATCCTGACTGATCCTGCTTCTAGTAACTAGGTATTGCAAATTGCAGATCCCACAAAAGATTTAAATGAGAATAAGATAATAGAAGTTGATTACAAAATCAAACATGTTGACATGGGGCTGGGTGAAATCACAATATTGTGTCTCACATTTTTCCCAAGATGGAAAGTTACATCAATATTTTTACCGAATTTTCATCTTCTAAGACCTATAGCAGCTAAATCGTTAAGAATTTGAAGATGATGTGAACTGGTGATTTGTGACAATTTGTGTGTAGATTCTAAATATATTTTTCTCATTTTTTTTGAAATAAATAATTAATCTTTCAACATCTCCTTTAATAATTGGTTTTAAACAAAAAATAATATTTTCAAAAAGTAACATTTTTTTCCTACAACATAACTTTTTTTCTATAAAGGATTAAATTCTAGTTTCTAAAATATAGATTCTCAACATCAATATCTAGGGAATGGATATTTTTTCATAATTTTTTGTTGAATATTTTATATTAAATTAATTTTTGAAGTCACTGTAACTATAATTTCGACATACATGTGTGTCGTACAAGCTAACTTGTTATGTATTTATCGAAATCCAATTTTTCTTTTTGGGCTGAAACAAGGAAATCAATACCTAGAGAATGAGTACTTTTTGAAATTTTCTTACAATGGTATACTATTTTTCCACCTTTGCACAACAAAGATCTTGATGTTTAGAGAAAAACCTATGTTTACTAAAAAATAAAAATATATAAAAAATATACTTGCTAGAAAGCTCATTTTGAGGGATACAATCTTGCAAAATACAATTTTTAAATGATGTTATTTAATCCCTCAAAAGGTAAAGAAAAAGTGGTTTTTTTCCAACATTTTGATAGGTGCGAAGGAGACTCCATTGTGGGTATGATTTAATACTAGAGGGGTTCTATCCAAGGGGGTTTGATCTAAGGGGGTATTATCTATTCCTCTTAAATAAAAACCCTTTATATGAATCCCCTCAAGACTTAAATCATTAGTTTTTTCTAAAAATAGTGATTTCAGGAAAAAATCAACACATCCCAAAAGCGAGACACACTATTGTGGAAGCACCCGGCCGCAAACACTTGAAGGGGATGTATATCATGCCAATTATTTAGTCAATTCCTTGATTAAGCAGGTAAAGAAAGAGAGGAAATAAAAAAGGGCATTGCAATCCCAAGTTCCTGATTTGAAGAAATTCATTTCTTCTATAGTTCCCCATTCTATATCTAGTGGAGCCTCAAGTTCTCAGTAAGAATTTATTGGTGGGGTCTACAATGCAATTGATCAAAAAGAACCCGAGCTATTCCAAAAGTGTCAGTGAGTGAATTGATGAAAAGCTTGAAGAAACTATCCTCTTTATCAGTAAGTCCACACTTTTCTATACCCAAGTTGTTGAAAAAAGGAAGGAATTCATGGCAGAGCTACAAAAAATTAGAAAAGATTAGACTAGTCTCTATGTGCTTTCACAAGAAATCAAAGAATTTATTTCCATGGATCAAATGAAATTAAAAAATGAACAAATCATGAGTGATTCGAACAAGTTAGACCCTTCATGGTCCAATTCATTGGATTGGAAATTAAGTGTTTATGACACCCTCGTGAAGAAGGTTTCTATAGTACTCGAAAGGTACCTAGACATGCTGGTGGAGATCAAAGGAAATTGTCATGACCTCAAACTTGAGATAATTGATCAATTTGATGAGAAAATTCTAGATTCAAAGGAAGTTTGTATGAAATTTAAAGGAATATTTAACAAGGATATGGCTGATCCTATCACCATGACTAAAGAATCTTACTTGAAACTCAGTAGACAACAAATTTTATCTCACTTCTTTTAAAAATGAAGCAAGTAGGAGGTCTGACACATTGAACAAGTCTGAAACATCTCTAACCAAAGTAAGAACTGGGCTACAGATTACCACAACTCCAAGGAGAAGGGAGTTACTTGCAATTATTTACAAATATAGGGATTACAAAACTAGGATGAAGGTGTAAGAGAAATGATTGTAGTAGGAAGCAATTGAAGAATTGGAATATGAAGAGGTTGAAGTAGTGGGAGATGATGCATAATTAATTTTTTAGTATTCCATGACACTTTCTTTAATTTGGCTCTTTTAAGTTTTAAGACTCTTTTAATTATTCAGTGTGGTTACTTTCAAGAAACCGTTACCAAGACAATATGTTTATGCTTTAAATATGGATTCAACTGATGTGCTTAGGATCTTTTGGGAAAACTTTGATTTACTCATTAGAACAAACTCTGTTATTTTGAATTATTGCTTTTTTTATTTTGATATAGATGATAGTGGTGGAATTTATGCATTCGTAATCTTTGAATTATGGTGTATGAATCTATTCTGCTTATGTTAAATGTTCTGCTAATGTTTGATCTATTATTGGAATGATAGATATTTTGAGTTGTTACATCGTTGTAGTATCATTTATCTGCGAATAAATATTTTGTGGTGAAATTGGATTTCATTTTAATTGTGAAGCATTTATAGCTTTGTCTTATGAAGTTGATGAATACCTTTAAAGCTTTATGGTTAAAAGTGCCTACCTTTATTTGCTTTCTGGTTAAAAGCAATAGTAGTTAAAAATTATTCCTTGAATATCAAACAGAGGTAGTTGTCACCTTTTAAAATAAGCAGAGAATCAGTCCGAGAATTATATGATTACCGATTCAACTGTGGTTACATTTGTCACCTTGTGGGTGTGAGAATATAGAGTTAGGTGATAAATCTATCAACCAATGGTGGTAAAAAGGACTCATTAAGAGAATATAAATACAAATTTAACCCCACACATGTGCTTGTCTATCTTTTGGTCATATGGTTTTCCATGCAAACATTGGTCTTTTGGTTTGAATTACTTTTAGGGAGAAGCATGTTCTTCACTATCTTGGTCTTGTAAACAAAGTTCTTTTGAGGTTCATTTAGGATCAAAACCAACACTTCATCCATCCCAAACATTTATCATCTCTATCCCACAAACAACTTTTGAACTGTTGGAAAAATCATTCATACTAGACTTTTGGCAAAATCCTTCAAATCAACATCAAAATATCCTTTTTTGGATAAATTTATGTGGATGAATCCTTCCTCATACATCTAGTTAAATTATCATCCTTGTGGACAAGTTTATTCCAAGATAACATCCAACATCATGGGGTTTACAAGTCTATTATCCAAATCAAAAAATCAAAAGAATCCTAAAGCATAGTATTCCTCCAAGGGTCTTAAAAGTTTGACAACCATATCATTCACCCCTTTCATTCTTCATCCCATAATTGGCCATAAATCCATTAGAGGTCAACAAGGTCAAAACACAAAAAAAAAATGGAATGTAAACTTGATGCATACATCATGATTGGTCTAAATCAACCAAACTATCAAAGCTTTACAATTTCAATTGATTATCAAAACTCACATTCATACAATCCATACATGGGGTGATTATCCCCTACAAACCTCAATTGCACAACAAATGTGATTATTTCCAATCTAAATGTTGAAACACCTTTCCCTATGGTAGATTTAAATCAAATTCCAAACCTACAAATCTATCAACCAAATAATCAATGCATGATCCTTCAACAAAACAACATTATCCCACCAAATCCATACATGCCAAATGCGAATATACCAAGTACAAATTTATGAAACATGAACATTTCAAATCCACACTTGGTAAACTTTGGGATAGATATGTTTGTGAATCATACAAATTTTGTTCAAAGTCCAAACAATATGTTAACAACTCCATGTATTGATCCAAGTCAAGGTAACACCATTCAAAATCAAAGTTACCTAAATCAAGGCAATGCATTTCCCAACCACAACAATGTTCAATTTCAACCTATCATGCCAAATCTAAGCATCATCCCAAATAAAGACATTGTCCAAAATCAATTTGTCCATTATCCCATACAAACACCACAAGTATACATTCTAAATCTACTTGAACAAAAACCAAATCAACTATATCAAGGGTGTCAAGATCAAATTTTGTGAGATCAAATTGCTACACTTACCAAAATAGTTGATTCATTGGGCTAAGAGACATCTCCACCCCAAAATAAATACACTCTTCCATTGGTTAAACCATGTCATCAAAGCATTGAGTTGTGTCCACAACCATATCAAGAAAAATATCTCCAATGTCAAGAGGTTGGATATCAAGATCAACAACATCAACAACAAACCCAACCTCCACATGACGAAGATCAATCACCACATCTCCAAAATCAATCACCACAAGGTCAATTTAAAGTACAAATATCATAAGGTAAAAAATGAAAATACACACCACTTGGGGATCAATCGAATTGGTCATGTAACAGTTGCTACAAGAAAATATTATCAAAATCCCCTTTTATGAAAATTATCAAGAGCCTCAAGTTAAACCACCAAGGTATAATGAGAAACACCTTTGTCGTTTTCACAAAATAAAGGGACACACAATATCAAATTGTATTCGACTCAAAAATTTCATCCAAGACCTTATTGATCAAAAAATAATAACTATTGAGGAAAACGATGAAGATTCAACCATTAGTGATAGCATTGACAATCTCTCCACCACAATTGTTGAAAACAATGATCAAGATCTATCCATCAATGAGCACCTTGAAGTTGTTTCCACCTCATCCAATAATCAAATAAACATACATCAAGAGTCACTTTTTAGTCATGATCAGAACCCCTCAAACAATGATCTATTTCAAGGAGTGTTAGAATCATTTGATCCTATTGACATAATCCAAGATCCATCCACCAACGATCATGTTGACAATACCTCTATGTCATCCAATAAGTTAGAGGACATATCTCCAAAATTCATTCCAAAGCAGGATCAACATCTTTCACCAAAGTCTAGAAATGGTCCTTTCCAAGACATATTGACATCCTTTGACCTCATGGTCACAAATATTGAAGGAATCCTCAACTCAACATTTGATCCAAGTCCACTCAAAGATCAAGAGGATATTGAGCCACTTCCCATTCCTAATGTAGATATCCAAGAAACCTTTATAAGAAATTCATCCTTTGAAACTGGCCCATGTCAAGAACTTGATCCAAAGCATGTTGAAAGCAATTCCAAAATCATTCAAGATCAAGAATTCGTATCTCCAAGATACTACAATGATCTAATGAAAACTCTCCTATATATACAAAATTTTGCAAATGATGATCATATCCATATAGCACATATTCCTCCATTTACCCATGAGATTCTTACTCCTAATGGACATGTAGATGATCTTCATTCAAAAAAAGATTCTCATACTCTTGATATCATTACCAAGGGACAAGAGTCTCTTACTCTTAACATTTGTACACATGATCAAGATACATAAAAATCTAGAGACATATCAAAAATGGGTTATGAAGAGGGCTTCTATAGAAGTTGTGAATCAGGAACATCTTGTGAAAGAATATAAAAAATGAATCATAAGGACTTTTATGGGGATAGTGAATCATCGACACCTCTTGAAGAAGCATTACAATATGATATTCCACATGGTCATTCCAAAGATATCAATCAGGAAGTTATCCAACACATGGAGGATCCTATCACTTATAAAATTGGATCACTTACCTTTTTAAGGGAAAGCTATCTTATCAATGAAGAAGCTATCACCTTTGAAGATCCATAATAGAGCAGAGAAGGAATAGCACCTTGTTTCCAAGGTAAATCATATCCTATTGCAAATAAAATGTTCTAATGGATGAATTATCAAGGGAGAGGATTAGGCCTACATGAACAGAGTATCCTAGAACTAGTGCAGATTATTAGCAATCCTAAGCATCAAGGTATTGGTTATTCAACAATTAAGGGATCTAAAAATATCAGTGACACCTCTATAATACTGGGGGCAACTTTATCTAGTGTAAGCATTAACATAGGGAGCATGGAGAATCCTTATGATGAAACCAATGCCAATACTACAACCAGCCACATCACAAATCTTTGTCCACCCATCACCCCATCCACGAATGGAGACCAAAATCAAAAGAAAGATTTGAATCAAATCCTAAATAATGTCATCAAAGCAAAAGAAGCTAAGGAGCATAATGGACAAATCAAATACACATGGATACCAAAGAATATAAAGAAATATTATCTCTATCAAACTCCATCAATCAAAGAAACTAAGGGGCAAAATAAAAAAGGGAAAATTATCCATCAAAGATTTCCACAAAGGAAAAAGAAGGCTTCTCAAGCAACGTACAAAGTATATCAAGTAGTTGGTCCTAATTCCACACACACTTTCATATCCACCCATCATTGCCCATCTTCCCAAGTTTGGAGAGTCAAAGGTTCCAAACTATCAACCAATCCATTTTTTATTCCTAAAAAAACTCCATCCACACCTCCACACATGATATCCAATTCTCAAATTGACCATGTATTAGAAGCCACCCTTCATCATAAGGATTCAAAAGGCACTCCATTGCGATGTGCACATTAAGAAAAAGTTAACTCCAATATCAACAAAGTAGATAAGGCATCTCAAAATTTGTATTCAAGTGCACGAATCTTGGAAAAGTAGCTTCTTCAAGTAGGATATTGATGGCACATCATCACAGAAGCATCTACATCGACACCACCATGTGGTTCAACATGAGCTTAAAATATTTCAAAAAATAAAAAATAAAAATAAAAATCATGAAAATAGTGGGTAAGTGCACCAAGATGGTCGCACTTTTGTGGCCAAACAAGAAAAAAAAAAGCCATAACGAGTTCGCGTTATGGCTTTTTAAAAGCAAAAAAAAAAGCGAATCCAAATATCATTTCTCATTTGGTTTTTTCTGTGTTTTAGCTCCGCTT